>BSBK01008330.1:0-485000 GCA_027943335.1 Chamaecyparis obtusa | reverse complement strand
TCAAACTTTCCCAAATCTTCTTCATCTTTTCTATCATGTATCATCTACTACCAAAAACTATAAAATACTTGACTATAGTAGGTGTCCCATATCATAGCTCGTAGCAGGTCTTAGAGCTATTGACCCTCAACTGTACTCTATTTAGCATAAAGGAAAAATTGTGAACTACTTCCTTCCAATAAACATCAAGCATATTTGCATCTTTTATTATTGTTCTTGTGATTTCTTGAACTATTCTATTCTTTCTTTCTACTAACCCATTTTTTTGTGGAGTTCTAGGAGTAGAAAAATGTCTCCTAATATCATGTTACACAAAATATTCCTTAAACTCATTTGAAGTGAATTCTCCTCCTCTATTAGACCTCAAATATTTGATAGATCCTCCATTCCAATTCTTAAGATTAATAAACTTTCCTTTATCACTAATCATGTGACGAGAACATCCAGTTTTCTACTATACAGTAGTATACTTGAGACAAATTGAAGTCTTGGGAAATAATTTATTGCTATATTTAATTTGTTTTTAAATAATCTAAAACCACCACAAGCCAAGTAATAATTATTTTTAATTACATTAATTTATCACTTTTAGATATTTATAAAAGCGTATCTTTTATATATTTTACTTAGACATCATTATTCAAAATAGCTAAATGTAAGTTAATAAATTCCGTTAAGTTAAGTAACTCTTGATTTAAAGTGAAGTTGAAAGATACTTAGAATCCATCAAGAATCAAGTCTTATTGAGTATAAGACTTAAAATGCTTCAAAAATATCAGATTAATGATGACCGCTCAATTTCTAATTCTTAATAAATATTAATAATTATTAATAAAACTTTAATTCATTTTGTCAATACTAATTACTTATAAGACCATAGAAGTCAAAGAAAATAAAAATAAAAAATGTGCCGCACATCTAGGTATATAGGAATTGTAATTATAATTCAACTTTAATTCATTCTTCAATATTAATTACTTCTAAAAGCATAGAAGGTATAGGAAATAAAAAAAACAAAAACAAAAATAAAAAAACTATGTGCCGCACACTTGAGTATCTAGAGATTGTGTTCTTCCCCTTCATTAATCCCGAGGCAATTTAACTACTCAAATTGGCATTCACTTTATTGACTATTTTGTACACAAGTGGGTATATTGACATTTTATATTATAACCATGTGACATTTTACTTTTAAAATAAAATAATTTTCATTGGTAAGTATGACACGCCTAATTTTTTTAGTCCATACAACTAAAATTTTATTATAATAACATTTTTCTTGTTCGATCACACCCTCTAAATGCTTTTATATATTAAATAAATAGTATTTTAGTTGTAGGTATAAGGCCATGTTTAAATATATTATATTAAAAAAATTTAATTAGGCATGCATGTCATCACAACGTAACCACTCGTATAAGCTTTTGCAAAGCATGTACAGCACAGCTGGCAAAAGTTGTTTTCACCATTATTTAAGTGGTTTCTTGGTCATATCAACGAATCATCGAAACCACGATCAAGATCCATTTTTAGTAAAATAAAATAATTATTTATTGATTTGGCGAATATCTTAGAGCCTGAAATAAGTTTCATTGGAATTTTTCAAATGTTATTTTTGATCAAGGCAAAAGCAGTTTGGAAGTATATGATAGAATAGAAGGTTTTTCTTAACTTCTATAGATTAAAGATAGAATAATGGATTTCTAGTTTGTTCGGCAGTCATTTGCTTAATAATTTTTTAAAATAGTAAGTCTGAAGTTATTTTTGGTATATTTTTGAAGTTGAATAGTTTTTAAATTTTGTATTAAAGGTAATATTTTGTTGGAGTGCAACAATTTTTAACATCTTTAAAAGATAAGGTCAAGATTGAGCTTCTTAGAATTTGATAAAACTATCAAATATAAGTTCTTAATTGAAAGCGATCACAATAATCCTCTAACAAAAAATAAGTTATAAGAGCAATGACTACATTCTATCCGATATATCAGTTTCTGGATTCGATAGTGTAGAATTTTGTTTATCATCAACGTTTCAGATCATACTACATGATCCATCATCGGGATGCAAGAGAGCAAAAGGAACATAAGATCATGATGATGGATCATGTAGTATGATCTGAAACATTGATGACGAAAAATTCCACACAATCAAATCCATAAACTAATATAGCATTTTATGTATTGTGGAAATCTAATAGATTTGTTTCACATTCAATCTTTTATTAAATTTGTTTAATATATATTTGCTAATTATTAAATTATAATGATAATAATAATAATAATAAATCATTAGGTTGCATCTTATGATAAAGTGTACAAGTCATGCAACTTATGGAATGATTATAAATTATCAAAATTAAATTTTAATTTGATTATATTAATTGATAGAAATAAGACATAGTAGATCATGAAAGCAATAACTGATTAATTCTTACACAAAATTTGATTGTAATTCTAGATAAGAAAGCAAATGACAATAACATAGGTAATAAAGCAAGAAATTGTTAGTACGTTGGGACTCATCATGTTGAATCACATTAAATTTATGTGTAATTATGAAATTTTAATTTTGCAACTTTTATCTTTGATTATATTTGATATTTTTTATTGCTCTAGTTTTGCCTAAACTCTAGTAAAAATAACATGGCAAAACCCATCGTGGATAAAAGCTACATTAAAATGTGAATCACACTCAATTAAGTACTCCAAAATGGTAACTAAAAGGAAAATAACATGGAGAATAGTAATAACTAATCAAGAGCAATTGTTTGAAAGTAAATCTTACCATTTGACAAACCAAATGAAGAGCATGCAGATCAAGATCCAAGAAGGTGATACAAGATTTTTAACAGGTAAAAACAAACAAAACCCCCAATATTATGTAGATTAATTTTTTTAGAGAAAGTACAATGAGATAAATAGAGAGGAAGAACAAGCATAGAAATGCTAGAACTAGAAGAAAAGAGAGATGCACTTTAGATATATAGAGCTAAGAGAGAGGGGTTACAAGGTATCTCCCAAGTTGAAGAATGTCATTTAACATCCTATGCATGTGAAATGTGTCACAATCCTCATAAGGTCAAGAGAGGTGTAGAAAAACCCTATCTCTCCTCATTTTGACATCCATTATTCATGCAATCAAGTCTATGTAATCATGTAATCAAGCACTCAAACATTCAAGGTGAATTTGAGATTTGAAGGCAAGCACCCAAGATTTAGTCTTTCTTCAAGCATCCATAGAATTTTGAAGGAAATATTCTCCATTGTAGAAAGCTTCTCTCCCATGAAGGCCAAGTAGAGGAGTTCACAATCAAGCAAGGAGATCCTTCCATCCATTCGCATACACTCTTCTTTCATAGAAAGTGATTATCAAGCATAGCAATATTGAAGATCTAGGAGAGGCATTCATAGATCCATGCATTTGTGAGGGCATCCTTGATTCATTTTTACATTACAAGGTCAACACCTTCAATTCAAGAAACAATCTTGTATTTTCATGAATGTGAGTGATTACTACATCCATTCATGAAGGTATAGTCAAGGTGAATCAAACATTTACCTTTTTAGATACATTCCTCTAAGCCATTTTAATTCATTTTCAAGGTTGATTATGAAATAGGGGTTTGTCCAATGAAAACCCCTTTCCACAACCTTTTCCCATATTTTTCTATGTCCAGGAACAAATGATGCAACTATTAGAACTTTTACAACATGTCGAGATCTAACAGAGCAACCTTACAATTTTCAGCCAAAAACACTAGGAGTGTAATGAAAAATGTTATGTACCCAGGAACAAAAAGTTTCAACCATTTTGTTCCCTACATTTTCAGATAAAATTTATACCATAGGTTAGTTTCATCGTCTGGGTCCCAATTCAGGTCATTTAAGGTTTCTAACTTAATTACCTATCAGTCTGTGTTTTTTAGAATTGTTTATATTGGTCTATTTACCATTGTATATTACATTATCATTTCCATTTTCCCTCTCCCCATTTCACATTTACATATTCAATGAAGGATCATTGTTCCATTCAATGTGTAGGACCTACTTGAGCCTATTAGGATATCTTCCTTCCAAATGCGCAACTTTGAAAAGGAGGAGTAATATACCCCTTTGTATTGCTTCCCTTTTCACCTTTTCAAGTTATGTACATTTTTGGTGAGCCTGACCTATGATATTTCCATTCTAATTTTGACGTTAGATTCTTCCTTTATGCATTAGATCTCATGTTTGATTTGATAGTTATATTTTCTCTTCATTAGTTTCATGTACAATTGTGCTTAATTTATTTTATTTTTCATAAAATTAATTAATTTTTGCATATTTACTTTCAAAGTTAATATTTAAATTTATTAGATCTATCTCCCTTTCATTTTCTTCTGGACGAGTTTTATAATATTGAGTCCTACCTATAGCATTCTCGTTAGGAGAAGTCATAGACATATGGAATCCTTTGATCCTGAGTCCTCTCTATTTTCTAAGAATCGTGATGAGACCTGGACATGCCTACTAGTGACATTCCTATTACCATTGAGAAAAATTATTCCCACTCTTCTCAAGATGAAGATGAGACCTTAAGAGTTCCTCCTATGCAATTGCAAAATATTTTCCATGGCCTTGAAAAATTTGAGCAATTATTGGGACAAGAAAACTCCAATCCTGAGGTCATATCCTTAGTTGAGGGTTTGAGAAAATTAATTCAAAATTATGAACATGGTGTTAATATCTTGTGTAGTAGCTCTCATCTTATTGATAACAATGTCAAACCTATTAGAGATTGTGCCCAAGAAATTTGTTTCACTCCACCTCCCACTAGTGTTGAGACTTTCATTCCTATTCCTAACTCAATCCCTAGTGTGTCCACCTATGCTCCACCGAAAAAATCCATTCAACACACTAATCCTAGACACATGTTAGCATTCATAATACTATTATTCCTCCTCCTTCAAGTGTTCCTCACAACCTTCATCTATGCCTACCTACAACAATGTTCCATTTTCATATTCCACTATTCCTTCCATTTCTCATAATGGTCCAGACCTTTCACACATATCTCTTACCACTAGATTTCTACCAAATCTACTATCAATAGATTAGCTAAAATTGTGTCATCCTTGCAACAACAAATTTCTTTCATGACCCATTTCAAGTTCAACATTTATACGTATGACAATGCTAGTCATTTGTCCTTAGATATAATTTGTGTTGTTATCCCTCAATATATGGAAATACCTCATTTGGAAACTTATAATGGTAAAGGTGATCCCTCAAGACTCATGTTAAAACCTTTCAAACATTGTGTAGTGATTTCTCTCATAATCATATGTTCATGGATAAATTATTTACTAGAACCTTTCAAGAAAAAACCTTGTAGTGGTATTATCATTTGCCTCCTTATTCCATTGATTCCTTTCAAAAACTTGATAATGCTTCCATCCAAAAGTTTCAAAATAAGATTGGCCCTAAGATTACTTTGACTAATTTGATGTATTGTAAACAAGGTGATAAAGAAAAAGTGATTGATTTCATTTATATATTTAAGCATTTTCATGCTCAAATTTCTTATCTTGTGCCCAATTACTGATGTGCAATGTATTTTCATTGCTAATTAAAAATACATTAGACATAAGATATTGCTTTCTGAATTCTCTTCCTTCACTCAATTGTGCACGTAGTGTTTCATAATTATAAACTTCAAGTGAGTCAATTTGAGAGCACTCCTCCAATGGATCCAATTGATAAGAGTGATGCCACATCCTAGTCATTCCAAAAGTTTCAAAAACCTAATGGCTTCATCAAAAATCAACAAATCATCAAACAACATTGATAAGAAAGTGGCAACAACACCCAAAAGTGTGGCTCCTTTGTCATCTATTTTTAGACCTTCTCATAATTTTACACCTCTTTCTAAATCTTTTCATAATGTGATGTTGAAGTTGATTAATGATAATTTTTTAACACTTTCTCTCATTAAACCAATTGACACATCCAAACCTTTGCCTAAGTTCTTTGATCATAGAGCTTTTTTTCAATGCCATCACCAACCTCACCATGATAACGAGAAGTGTTTCCATTTTAGATATGTTATTCAAGACCTTGTTAATTATAATGCTATATCTTTTGAGGGTGTTAATGATCAAGGAAATAAGTTTGTTTCCCTCCCAGCCAAAAATTTCAAATTTATACCAATCCTTTTCCTTCTCATTCAACTAATAAAATTGATTCTACCCAGCCTTTATCTTATTCCTCCACCCATGTTGTTGACTATGGCATTGAGTATATTGAGGCCAACAATGTTTTCAACCTTATGATTAATCCAAACCCAAACCCAAACTTGAATGTGAGATTTGAATTAGATTTGATTCTAAAGAGATGATTAAAGTACTTGATGGTCATGTTTACATTGTAGCAAAATTTAATGTTCTATTTTCTGGTGGCATTCTTATAGATCCTACTTGCATGGTGAATATTATAACTAAATAATATATTTACACTACACAATTTTAACAATATTTCTATGAGAAATCTAATGTAATGATCAAAGCTTTCAATGGTTTTCCTTACCCTACCCATGGTTCTATTACTTTTCCCATAGAATTTGGTGATAAAAATTTAGATGTCACCTTCATTGTCATCCCAAATTTCATTCAATTTCAATTTAGACTTGGCCTTCCTTGGCTCACTTCCATGAATGTCGTAGTCTCTCCTATCCATAAGTTTTTGAAAACTTTCAATGATTGAGATATTATCATGATTAATCATAGTATCTATCAACCTTTAGAACATTAAGGTAATTTTGAACTTGAATTATCTTGGCCTTCCATGCCTCAACCAATCTAACCTCACAAAGAAAAATTATTCCTATCCTATCAAAAATTCAAAATAAAAAAGATTTGTGAGCTTAGAAACTCCTCTCCTATAGTTCCATCTCCTCGCCCTAGACCTAGACTTATTCCTACACCTTCCACTCCTCCCATTTATGCTTTTGTTCCACATTATATATCCTATAAACATTTTGAAAATTTTATCTCTCAATCTAGTGTGGTGTATTTTGTTCTTCCCCCTAAAGATGAAAAGCAACCAATGTTGATTGATCTTACACCACCTCAAATTTCAAGAAAAATTAAACATAACATTGTGCTTGTGATCATCATTGTAATCATCATGCTAAAGCCTATGAATGTTCTTCTCAAATTATTTCCTCCCCTAAGACACCTATTGATGCATCAATTCCCTTTGATTAGCCTATGAATAGCCCAAGGGAGGAATTAAATTTCAAAAAGATGAAACTGAATGAACATGATTATTCTATTCAGATTAGAGATACTACTTTTATTAATTTGGATGAAGAAGATAATTTTGATGATGATAATTTCAAGTTTTCTAATGAAAATGATGTTCATGCTAGAGATTAAAATGATATGTATGAACTTATTTATGTTAATCATGAGTTGCTAGCTAGATTTGTAAAATAATTATCTCTTAATCCTAGTGACAAAATGGTGCAGGAGCACCAAGGATGATCCTATGAGCACCAAACATGATCCTATGGGATTATTAATGAAATGTTTCTATTTTTTGTTTTTTTGTGATCCAATCTTTGTAATAAGGCCTCATTAGGCCACTTGTGTTTATAATAAGACCTAAAGGTCTATGTAAGGCATGCAACCTATCAAAGGCATAGTTGGTAAATTCTGGTCAACAATTACCCAAACATGTTACAAGGGTGTCTATGATGTTTTCTTGTGTTTTTGGATCATAAATTATCCCTTTGTAAGGTTTTTAGGATTCTATGATTGGTACTATGTGACTAATGCAAAAAATGTCAAAATTGTAAAAGTTGTCAAAAAGTTGCTATGCAACTTTGGCAACATGTGTGTTAATTTGTAACCCAATGGCCAACTAATTAAAAAATCAGTTGGGCTAGTTGGGCTAGGTCCATGGAAGTGTTTAAAGGATTCTATGGGTGGATGATGATGTAACTTGGTAATTTGGAAGAAATAAGAAGAGTTTGTTGCACTATAGAAGTGAGTTTTCCTGAATACATTGGTGTTTCATATTACTATACAGTCGCTCACTGATTGGGAAACTTTATCCATGAACATGAAAACATAATCTAATGAGTTAATTTCCTTTAATACAAGTTTTTTGGAATTATTTGGTGCATACATAAGGGAGATCCATTGGTTTTTGTGGAAACTAGTTCAGAAACCCTACAAACCCTTAGTTTGGGCTCAAATGACTCTAACCTGACACTCCACTATTGAAATTGGCCAATTTATTGGGGAACATTAGGATTTTATTTATATTTTAAGATTTATTTGGTTTGGGATCAATCCATACAAACCCTTTTTTAGTGTGATGTCCTAGGCTTGGCATTTACAAGTGACAATCCAAGAAAGTGGGAAGATTGAGTTGCAGAAAAACGAAATAAGTGTGTGGGTACAACTTTATGGTGGATTTGGTGTCCATATGCATAGGTAGACATGAAACATTAAGCCTTTTATTAGGACAAGTTGACTGGTGAATATTTCTAACAATATCCCCATGAATTAGCCCTATTAGGCCTAATTGAACCAATATTGGTTGACCAGGTCAAAGCCAAAACCCATATCTGATTTTATTTAATTTAATAGAAGACTCAAAAGGGTGTCCATGAATGTGTTTTACTTGTGAATTGTTAAGGAATTTTTGGATTTGAGGGCTAAAAGTCTAGTTTGTAAGGTTAGTTTCTATTAGGTCTCCTAATAGGCCTAACCAGGTAAAACCACATTGTGGGTTTTTTGTTGTTGCTTCCAAGAGGAAAATTTGGATTAGTAGGAGTGTTTGGGGATGAATGGGAACTTTCATGATGATCTATGAAGAAATGGTGGTATGATCCTAAGATTCTAGGGTATAGGTTACTTTGAATGTCTTTAGGGAAAGGGGCCTTGATGTGAGGAGTTGTATCTCCTAAATAGATTGAATTTCTTAGAGGAGTTGATCATGAGAAGGAGGACCAAAGGAAAGTTCAAAGTGTGTGGAAAAAATTTTGAAGGTAGAAGGAGTGGACCATTGGATGGTGCCAAATTTGGGCCTTAAGCAAATGCACCCTAAGGGATTCTAGAAGTAAACCTAAACCCTCTGAATCATATTGGTATCAGAGCCAATTTGTAGTGTGGATTTTTGTGTATGTCAGAAGAGAATAAAGTGGAGGCTAACAAAATACCTCCCAAAATAGTAAAACACTAAGACTTGGAAGAGATGGGACAAAGGATATAAGAGAAGTGGGAAGCCAAATTTAAGAAGATGTTGAAGAAACTAAAGGTCAGAGAGAGCCAAGGAGAAAGTGAGATTGAAATCTCAGAGGAAGAGATAGAAGTGGAAGATGAAGATAGGACTTAAAACCCATAATTACCTACAGAGCACAAGGCATTTGTGAATGTCATATAAACAAAGAACATAGAGAAGGTTTTGAGGCTAAAATGGATGATCCTAAATTCAGTGGGGAACTAGATGGAGATGAGTTGGTTGATTGGATAGAGGCCCTAGAAAATTACTTCGAATACAAGGAGGTGGTGGATAGAAAGAAGGTCATATTTTCCAAGACAAGGTTGAAGGGTTATACTTTGGTGTGGTGGAACTGCATCCAAAATGAAAGGGAGAGACAAGGAAAGAGTGTAATTACCAAGTGGAACATAATGGTGGCCCTTCTCAAAGGGAAGTTTATGTCTGCAGACTATGAGATTCAAATAATTAGGAAATTCCATAACCTAAAGAAAAATAACTTGGATGTTGCTACCTACACTGAAGAGTTTCACAAATTGAGCATGAAGGCCATACATAAGCAAGAATCTAGGAGAGAGAAGGTGGCTCAATATTTGAATGGGTTAAGATAAGTCATTTAGGATGAAATCAATATGGTGGTACCCAAAACAATAGATGAATGTTTCCAATTGGCATCAAGGGTCGATGAGAAACTTAGGAGGAAGAGTGAATAGAATAATAGAGAAAGAGGAGGCAAGAATCCCATAGGAAGAGGAAAATTTGGAGGAAGGAATTGTACAAACAAGAATGGTGAGTCAAGTCATCAAGAAAATGATACTTTATTTTTTGAAGAATTGAAAAATATAGAGGGCAAGATGGATAACAACAATATTTACTCTTAATATAGATTATATTATGAAATAAAATAAAAATATATATTTTGACACTGTTTTACATACCTTTTCATTCTAAATGATGTTTTATTAATTTAGTAATGAACCATTATAGTAAATATTAATTATTACAAATTATAAAATTATAATTTATTTTATATTTGAATTTTCTCTTTTCAAATTATAAATTAAGGTTTCAACTTTTTAAAGTCAAGGATAAATCTAAACATTTTGAATATGCATTTTTTATACAAAATAATAAGGAAGACACCAAATTATAAATGAAATATTATGATATTATTGGTGTTCATGATAAGAGATTTAATAGTCTAAGTTTTCATTATATCGGTGTGTTTGCAAGCTATGTGTTTCTATTGAACTACTATAGATTTGTTAGTTTAGAATATTTTTGTTAATGTTGTGTGTTCATACAAGGGACGAATTTCATATTTTTTAATGTTGTGTGTTCTTACTAGAGATGAAATCCTAGTTTTTTTAATGTTGTGTGTTCATAGTAGGAATGAGGTCCATTTTTAATGACCTTACCTAACTTGAACTAGACTAAAAAAACTTGTATTGTCAAAATGAACTATTTTTCAACAATAAATTAAAATAATTACTGATAAATTTAAAGGCATAACAATCTTATATTAGGCTTGACCCTTTGGTGAAATGGTAGGGCTTATTGCTTGTAGTTCCTACAAAAAAGGTTCAAGTCCCCATGAGGTCTCTCTATCATGGTTCTCAATGGAGAGTTGCTTATCTTGATCCTTTGTGAAATAGTGGGTCTTATTGTGTGTAGAGCTTATAACCAAGGTTCAAGAAACATTTTACCTACAACCAAGGTTCAAGTCCCTATGGGGTCTCTCTTTACCATGGCTCTCAATGGAGAGTTTCTTATCTTGTTCCTTCGTGAAATAATGGGGCTTCTTTCCTGTGGAGCTTACAACAAAGGTTCAAGCAATATTTAAAGGCTTGACTCTTTGGTGAAATGGTGGGGTTTCTTTCCTATAGTGCCTACAATCAAGGTTCAAGTCTCTACAAGGTTGCTCTCCACTACAATTCTCAATGGAGAGTTTCTCATCTTTATTCTTGGTGAAATAGTAGGTCTTCTTGCCTATAGATCTTATAGCCAAGGTTCGGGAAACATTTTATTCCTTGTAGATCTTACAACAAAGGTTTAAGAAACATTTTAACACTCTTAACAACTATACTATGCAACAAGGATTTTTTGAATCTACACAACTAATGGATTTCTTGACATGCCTCTAACTATAGATGAAAATGATGAGTTATGCTTATATTTTCCTATTTTTTTTTCCATTGGACAACAATCCTACAAAACTAAGGAAATGGTGTTACAACTATCAAACTTGCTAGTAGATTGTACTATCTTTGCCTAGGATAGGGCTCTTATTGGAAATTTTTCTTCTTTCAAATAACCTATTGAGATGCTTTCGACATGGATATTAGGTTCCTATAACCTTAAGAAGAATGTTACCCTGTTGTCCCTAGGGGTCTCTTTTTATTCAACATCACTTTAGAAGATGACATGACTGCTATCCTAACACTAGTACATTTGAGACCTTTTTTCGATGGCTGAGCATCTAAATTTGGATAGTAAACTGTTGCTTAAGCAACACCACCTGGCGTAGCAATTTTGTAGTCGAAAAAACTAATGGTTCTGTCAGGCGCCGTAATTATGACAACCTTGGCTGTCACTAAAAGAGGGTGCCAACACAACGAGAATTCCATCAGACATATTTGTGGCCATCACAATTGGGATGCCTACCCATCGCAAAAAATAACAAATGATGGCGACCCGTTAGAAGATGTCAACGGGTTGCCATCGTTTGTAACATGTTCACCAATGGAAATGCTTTTAATGCAATGGATTTCTGTCGGAAGTTTAAAATGCATATCCATCATTTGTGGTTTGTAACGATGACTATGTTGTACGTGTGATGGACATGCATCAGATAGTTATGACGGTTATCTGTCATTTATGGTTATTTTCTGACAACGACATGTTTAATGTGACAGATGGATGTCGGATATTTGTGACGAGAAACTGTTGCTATTTTAAAGACGTCGTAGTTACGATAATAATGAGTTTATTTAAAAATATATATATTTGACAATCGAGTTGGTATCGATTCAGAACGGTGTTCTTGTAGATCTAGTTCCAGGTCATGATTTGGTTATGGATCATTTGGAGATAACTTTGCAATAGATTTGGTAGCGGCTTGTGGATTATTGTGTCGATTCTAGAGACTTGGATTTGGAATGGATCCTACTGAATCAAGACTTGTGACAGCGAATGCTCCAACACAATTCAGAGATAGCTTTGTAGTAGATTCAGTAGAGGCTCGTGGATTATTGAGTTGAGTGTAGAGACTTGGATTTGGAATGGATCCTATCGAATCAAGACTTGTGATAGCGACTGCTCTAGCACAAGAAGCTAGTGCGGCGATCAGAGATGCATTCTTCCTGATGTGTTCATGGGATATATGTGAACCTGATTGCATTCGGATATGATTCGAGTGACTTCTTGACTTCTTTGGTCCAAATTTGATGTGCGGGTTCGTAGTGAAGTCGATATATATTTGTCATATGTGGATTGAGATCTTAAATTATTGAGCTTCTCTTTTGAGAATAGTTTAACATTCTCTACTTAACAAGGCCAACTACGTGAAGGTGGAAGCTCATCTGACCCCTCCTAGGAGCCTCTTATGACCCTTTACGACATTTTAAGATCTCTAAGATGTATTCTTAGGGATCGTAAATGGTCGTAAAGGGTCATAAGGGGTCCTAGGACACGATAGCTAAGAAACATAAATGTAGGCATCATGGTCACATTTTTTTGGAAACACAACATAATTGAGTGGTATACCCAGATGATGCAACACAACTACTCCTCCAGCTCCATGTCTACACTGCGTAAATAAAACCCAAAGATGAAGAATAAATTTAGAGAGTGCAGGAGGAGAGTGATAACGACCAAAATAATATAGGGACTTGTATTACTTTGGTTGTTCTCACTCTCCTCTTGCGCTCTCTAAATTTATTTTTTATCTATGGATTTGATTTACCGTAGTGTAAACTTGGAACCAAAGGAGTGATATATAGTTGTGTTGCATCGTCTGGGTATACCATTCAATTATGTTGTGTCTCCCAAAAATTGTGATTATGATGCCTACCATTATGTTTGTCAGCTGTTGTGATATCTACATTTATGTTTCTCATTTGTCATGTTTATGTGCATGTTCTTTATGTGTATCTACTAGAAATTCTAAAAAAAAATTCAGTATCTACAATAGCCCTCTGTTAACCACATTTACGCATATGGTCCCAACAAAGTAGTGCACAAACTAAACAAAGAAAGTATCGCAGAAATATGATTTCTGCTTTCACCATTGAAGCAATCTTGGAAGCACTAGCTGCCTCTCGAGCCTTGCACAAGTTGCACTCATTTCCTACATCAGGTATAGATGTAGATGGGGTAGATGTAAATGTGGTTTGATCAACCCACCGAAAGTATTGACATCCAGTATTTCCTTGACAATACCAAATGTACATCAGTTCTTCATAAAATGATTAGTTGTCACATTATTTTAAAACATAAAATATAATTACGTATCCAGACCTTTTTCCTATTTGGGCAAACCCAAAATTGACGCCCAGGATTACTTTTTGTGTGTGACATCTTCAACATGCATGGGCCAACACCACATTGACACATAGGCACATTGACCGAAGTCATCGACGCTATTTCAACAAATATTGCATTGTCATTATTTTGTTCATTCATACTAATTATAATTACAATAAAAAGAAACATACTAATGTAGACTTGCACATTTTTAGGCTCAGTCAAAGTCTTTGGTTTAAATCACTAGACATTCAAAACAAAATGACAAACCAAAGACAACCATGCAATTGTAAAGAAAGGTAATTTGCTTAATCACGTCACTAATTTTTGCATGTCTAAATACTAGTGTCTTTCAAGTGATTTGATTCTTGTCATGCCCACTACAAATGAGAACAGTCTTAACTAGTGAGGTTGTTTAAGTATATAGAGATTAAATACTCTTTTAGAATGAAATTTCTCTTAACAAAAGATCAAAGATATATAAGTAGGACATATAAAACAAGGTGAATAAGAGTAGTACATATAAAACAATTGTTAGAACATGCCAATCATCTAGCATAATTGTACATTTCATTTATATCATTTATATTCTTCTTCATCCATCTCATCATCAAGATCGTCGTCGTCGACGACATCATCACCACCACTATTGTCATCATCGTCATCATCACCATCAGCATCATCGTCATCGTCATCGTCATCATCATCATCGTCATCCTCATCATCATCATCATCATCATCATTAGTAGCAGCATCATCCTCATCAATAGCAGCATCATCGTTGTCTTCTTCTTCATATTCTTCTTCGACTAGCTCTCAATCATGATCTGGTTCTACATCATCTTCCACTTCTTCATCTTCCTCATTATCTTCTTCCATCGCATTATACTTTATCGGTCTTCCTCTTGGATCATGTCTAACAAAAAATGACCAACCTAGTTTATGTGGAACCTCTGAGTAAAATACCTGCTCACATTGGCTTGGAAGAACATAGGGCTCTTCTCCAACTGGCTCAAAAAACCTTGTATTAATAATTGGAAATCCATTGTCATGTTCAATAACAGTTCTATCAGGATCATTTTTATTGAGTTGTAGTCTGTACCATTTCACAACAAAGAGAACTAATTTGAAGGAATTGAAGTCGCAGTCAAGTATATCAACCAAAATACCATAGCATCAATTTTGCGACTCTCGAGGATGTAAGTCATTTCTAGATGAAATATTAGTCACCTGGAACACTGCACTTATCTTAGAATCACAAGTTCTCTTCATGTCATCCAACTTTTTAATACAAAATTTATAACCATTGCAAAACATAGTCTTGTGGTGTTTCACCTGCAATAATGTCAAACATGTATAAATTATTGCATCACGAGTTGAAAAACATACAATTGATTAATTAATAAATTTATAAGTACCTAGTGATCTCTTAAACCATATGCTAAATATATTTCCTTTTGTGTAACATTGAGATCTTCATTGCGATGAGCTTGTATAACCAATGAAGACACGGATTCCCATGTTAATCTATGACCATCATGTTGACATCATTCAATCCATGCCGTCATCCAATCTTGATTGTTTGCAATAAACAAATGTATTGCATCCCACTCTTTAGCAACTGTACAAAAGTAAATAGATGACTTACAACAAATTTATTTTAAAGATTAAGAATTAATTTACTACAATAACATCTCATAATTTATTACCTTTCAGTTTCTTAAATCTATTGTTGCCCACCAAGTACTCCCCTTCAAATTTTTTAATTGAGTCAAGATCCCAAATGCAATCTATATGGGTCTTTGCTGCAAGATTAGAAAGATATTAACGTACACCATCATCTAGTATACCATATATCCCTCAACCATAGAACCCTCGGTACGTGCTCTTTGTCATACCAAACCCTTCAAAAATTTCAAGTGTCTCTCAACCATCCACATTGACCTAGCATGTACAGGTCCACACAATTCAATCTCCTCAACTTGGTGTATGAGGTAGTGTTCTTGTGCATTGAAAAAATCTGGAGGTAAACACTTTTGCATTTCACACATTAATCGACAAATTCTTTTCTTCCAATATTTTATATCTTCTTTATGGATTTCTTTAGATGACAACCACCTACAAGGGATTCAAGACATAAATATATAAATACGAGACTTTACAATATATTACTTGTTTGATATATTGAACAAATATCACTGCTTACCTCATGTATTTTCCAAAATCATATATCACTTGTTTGATATTATTGTCGAAGTTCTCTGGGAGAGATAGGGGTAGCAAATACTGCAACAATTGTTAATTGATCATTTCATACAATGAAAATTGAATACAATTACACAAATATATTGTAAATACAAAAGACTATGACTTACCTCAATGAATGTATGTCAATCATGTGTTTTCATCCCTGACCCAAAATCATTTTTCTTTGATATGAGATTGCTTATATCCGTAGCAAATCCTGTAGGAAATTGAATTTTTCGGATCACTTCTTTTATGGCATTACTTTGTTGCTCTGTTAATAACCAAGGAAGAGCACTTACATTAATCTGATCTCCATTGCTATTTGACTCAATGATATTTTTCATTGCATGATTGGAATCATGAATGTCACTACAAATTTTGCCAAGTTTTTCTTTATCACACCTTCCGTCTAATATTTTCCATAGTGTCTCTATTACATTCTTTCCAATATGCATAGTATCAAACAAATACATAATTTGTAGATGCTCATAGTAGGGCAGCCTACTAAATTCTTTGGGATAACATTTTAGTCCCTTTGGAAGCTGGTCGGTGATGCCTTCATGACCTTCAAGATCATCAACTACATAATTAGCCAAAAAAATATAATCAAAATATATAATTTTCAAACATCGACCATTACGTGGAATGATATTACGTTGAATTCTATTATATTCCAACTACCATAGGTGATGTGTCATTCTTCGTGGCTTTGATGTAGTCTCTTCTTTTCTATTGAAAAGATGACTTTCTGTACTTCGATACTTATGATTTCTGGGGAGGAACTACCTATACTCATCAAACACCTATTTTCTTAAACTTTTGGAATGATGAGATTTCATCTTTAGACCACACATTGGACATGCAAATTTTCTCTTTATTTGAAGACCTACAAGATAATGATAAAATTGGATTAAATATGTATATTTTTAAAATTTGAATTATCCCGTACAACTAGAATTCACCATAACATACCATAGAAATGTGTCAACCCTAGAGCATCATCAATTGTCCACACAAGCATTGCATTGAATTAAAATTCTCTTTGTCCAATTGGTCGGGAGATGTCATACATAGTGAAACCATTCCATAACACCAATAACTTGTCGATAAGAGGTGCAATATATACATTCATATCTTTCACTTGGTACTTACCTAGTTGAATTAACAACAACATTAGATAATTATTGTGGCCATTTCACTCCAAGACTTATAATTATATGTAAATAACTATAAAATAATAAGATTCCTGGAACAATCATTGCCAACATAATGTGCTCCCTCTTTATTGACATCCATGGAGGAAAGTTATTTTTTATAACAAAAATAGGCCACACCGAGCAAACGGATCTCATCTCTCCATACGGATTGACACCATCTACTGCCAGAAAAAGCCTGAGATTTTGAGGTTCCTCTTTAAAGTGTGGCCACTTTTCCTCTATGTCCATAAATGATGAACCATTCGCAGGCATTCGAATAATGTCATCTTGACTCCTGCCGTGTGCATGGTAATCCATAAATTGTGCCAAGCTATTGTACTTGAATAATCATTTCAGATGTGGAATAATGGGGATGTGACGAAGAACCTTGCAAGGCACCTTTTTTGTCACTTGATCATCTCGATATCTGCTCGTATGGCATTCAGGGTATTCTATTGCATTTTCATATTCTTTATAATAAATAATATGATCTTCAGGACAAGCATCTATTGTTTGATACTCCATTCCAATATATTTCATAGTGGCACATAATTCTCAGTATGAGCGAGGGAGAATATTTGATGGTGGTAACAGAAAGTCACCTATCAATCTGCAACAAATAATATAAGTCATTACTATAAACAATCTTAATGGTACATGTTTCACCTTTTATAGACTATAATGACATATATGACAAACCTTAGCATACGTGACATTGATATGTTGGATAAACCATTCATAACCTTCAAATTCACCAACAACAATATAGTAGAGAGAAGAGTAGATTGGGAGCCTTCGTAAAGGGCCGTGTCCACCTTCTCAAGTAGAGGTATATCATGGACATTGTCAGTGTCATCATCATCATTAGCAGTAGCAGTAGTACCAGCAGCACCAATACCAAATGTGTCAATGATCAATGCATTCATACTATCATCTTCAAATGTGTTTTATGGTGCATGATCATCATCTTCCATGGGATCATGATCTTCAACTTCAATACTCACACCTCCATGTTCCTCTATATTCACACTAGGGAGATCGACCTATATAAAAATGATGATAATCAAACCTCCTTCCATGGTTCATATGTATATTAATTGTGAAAACAATATAACAAACAACTTACCACTAGATTATAATCAAACCCCCCTTCCATGTGACCATTCTCCCTACAATGTCTCTTTGTTGTTTTGATTTTGATTCTTCTTTTCTTTAAGCCGTTACAGCTCTTGCACGGACAATAACATTTGTCATCGACTTCTCTTTGAAAGTTAGACAACAATCTAGCGATTGGCTCCCTATTTTGATCTAATTCCCTTGTATTATCTGACATGATCCTTAATGTGTATATCTGCAAAACAAATTGGAGATGCCTCATTTCATTAGCTTCATGTCACCTTCTCATAGCTTCTCATTTTTTGACAGATTTTGCCAAAAGCTTTGTAGGAAACCAAGTAAGGGGTATTCTTGAGTTCAAACACATTGAGCTACTACAACTGAATTATAAATCATGAATTCACTATAAAATTAAAATTGAATAGGGAAATAAGTAAGACATTTAATGCATTATTACTTCATCATGATGATAAAAATTTCATTGGCTCAAAGCACATAGTGGTGCAGGGGCACCTAGAGCACATAAGGAGTTCACAAAACCTATGGAGATCAAAAAGACATCAGTGAACATGAAGATTTCCAATGACATCAATTGGAGCATATAATGACCTATAAGGTTAATACCTGTAATAAATTGGCAATAAGCCCTTAAAGGCCTAATAAGCCTTAGGACAAATTTAGGAGTTTAGGATGATTTTTTGAGTTGCAAGCTTATAATAGTTTAGATTTGGTTTTAATAAGGTTTAATAAGTTTATTTAGATCATATCCCAAGCTCTTAGGATTCAAAAATCTTAAGAAATGCTTCATTTGCAATGTTGTTAATTCAAATTTTTTAATAACAACGATCACTTGTAAAAGGAGGGAAAAGGGATTTTTATGTTTAATTAGTCTTAGTATAATTTTCCAACCACCAAAGTTGGTTGAACAGACTTATAGGAAGTTATAAATTAGAGGATCAAGCCATTATACGGTAGTCAATTCATTAGATTCCATTAAACAACAGCATTAGATGCCATTAAATAGTAGCATTAGCAGCATTAGATGCATAGGACAACATTAGATGCCATTAAAAAAATAAAGAGAGATCAAACACTTCACACAATAAAGACTGATCAAATACTTCACACAATGCCTTGAAGGTAATAGAAATGATGCCCTAGTTCTCAAAGCTTGCAGGTCATCAAGCATTCCAAATGAAAAGATGTAAATAATGCCAGTATTAAATAGTGAGCTCATGAACAATGTATCATGCCCTAGCTTGCAGTAGCCCATGAGCCACCAAGACATTTCCTCATGAAATGATCATAAACAAGGAGTACCACATAGTGTATTATTTTATTACCGATGTCCCCATTTGATCTAATAGCATCAATATAACAAATAGAGCACCGACTAATCAAATAGGGACATGAGGTGCTCAAATAGTAAGTTCATAAAACAATATATTTAGTCTTAATAAAATCTTATAAAGCAACATATATTGTGTGAAGTGTTTGATCTCTCTTTATTTGTTTTGTTGTTGATATTCACTATGTGGTACTCCCCATTTACGATCATTTTATGAGGAAATGTCTTGATGGCTTGCGGGCTGCAAGCTAGGGCATCATGCATTATTTATGAGCTCACTGTTTGAGCACCAGTCAATCAACTAGGGACATGAGGTGCTCAAATAGTGAGCTCATAAATAATGCATGATGCTCTAGTTGTAGGTAGTTATATCTTCTATAATGATGGAGGAGTGAAAGGTAATGATCAATGAGGTTGCTGCTATTAGATCATACATTAATACACTTACTATTTTGAATTTGAGCTCGGGCATCATACAATGTTATTATTGTCATTGCATGCTTGTTGTTGTTGTGCACCATATATTGTTTTATACACTATTTATTTCATTGAGACTGTGAGCTATTGTAGTTGAATGTATTCTTTTAGGGTCTGATCTATTGTAGTTGTTTCTTTTTTCTTTGAATCATTGTTTACAATTACTTTTGATGCAATATTTGTGTGAAGAACAAGAAAAAAATGGTGAACGAGTGTATTTGACAAAGATAAACATGACACATTTTGTTGGGTTGATTGGGTTGGCCTAGTACCATTTACATGGCCTGGCAAGATATTAAACAGTGAGCTCGTGAACAATGTATGATGCCCTAGCTTGCAGCCCGCGAGCCATCAAGACATTTCCTCATGAAATGATCATAAACGGGGAGTACCACATAGTGAATATCAACAAAAAAAAAAGAGAGAGATCAAACACTTCACACAATGCCTTGAAGGTAATAGAAACAATGCCCTAGCTCTCAAAGGTCGCAGGTCATCGAGCATTCCAAATGCTAAGATGTAAACAATGCCACTATTAACAATGCTAAGATGTAAACAATGCCACTGAAATTGATTTAATGAGAAGACAAAGCTCAAATGCCTACCTTCCAAATGAAAAGATGTAAACAATGCCAGTATTAAACGACGATCTCATGAACAATGTATGATGCCCTAGCTTGCAACTCGTGAGCCATCAAGATATTTCCTCATGAAATGATCATAAACAGGGAGTACCACATAGTGAATATCAACAGCAAAACAAATAGAGAGAGAGATCAAACACTTCACACAATGTCTTGAAGGTAATAGCAACGATTCCCTAGCTCTCAAAACTCACGGGTCATCAAGCATTCCAAATGAAAAGATGTAGACAATGCTAGTATTAAAGAGTGAGCTCATAAACAATGTATGATGCCCTAGCTTGTAGCCCATGAGACATCAAGACATTTCCTCATGAAATTATCATAAACAAGGAGTACCACATAGTGAATATCAACAGCAAAAAAAATAAAGAGAGATCAAACACTTCACACAATGCCTAGAAGGTAATAGAAATGATGCCCTAGCTCTCAAAGCTCACGGGTCATCAAGCATTCCAAATGAAAAGATGTAAACAATGTCAGTATTAAACAGTGAGCTCATGAACAATGTATGATGCCCTAGCTTGCAGCCCACGAGCCATCAAGACATTTCGTCATGAAATGATCATAAACAGGGAGTACCACATAGTGAATATCAATAGAAAAACAAATAAAGAGAGATCAAACACTTCACACAATGCCTTGAAGGTAATAGAAACGATGCCCTAGCTCTCAAAGCTTGCGGGTTATCGAGCATTCCAAATGAAAAGATGTAAACAATGCCAGTATTAAACAGTGAGCTCATGAACAATGTATGATGCCCTAGCTTGCAGCCCGCGAGCTATCAAGACATTTCCTCATGAAATAATCATAAACAGGGAGTACCACATAGTGAATATCAACAACAAAACAAATAGAGAGAGATCAAACACTTCACACAATACCTTGAAGGTAATAGCAACAATGCCCTAGCTCTCAAAGCTTGCAGGTCATCAAGCATTCCAAATGAAAAGATGTAAACAATGCCAATATTAAACAGTGAGCTCATAAACAATGTATGATGCCCTAGCTTGTAGCTCGTGAGCCATCAAGACATTTCCTCATGAAATGATCATAAACAGGGAGTACCACATAGTGAATATCAACAACAAAACAAATAGAGAGAGATCAAACACTTCACACAATGCCTTGAAGGTAATAGCAATGATGCCCTAGCTCTCAAAGCTCACGGGTCATCAAGCATTCCAAATGAAAAGATGTAAACAATGTCAGTATTAAACAGTGAGCTCATGAACAATGTATGATGCCCTAGCTTGCAGCCTATGATCCATCAAGACATTTCCTCATGAAATGATCATAAACAGGGAGTACCACCTAGTGAATATCAACATCAAAACAAATAAAAAGAGATCAAACACTTCACACAATGCCTTGAAGGTAATAGCAACAATGCCCTAGCTCTCAAAGCTCACAGGTCATCGAGCATTCCAAATGAAAAGATGTAAACAATGCGAGTATTAAACAGTGAGCTCATGAACAATGTATGATGCCCTAGCTTGCAGCCCATGAGCCATCAAGATATTTCCTCATGAAATAATCATAAACATGGAGTACCACATAGTGAATATCAACAACAAAACAAATAGAGAGAGATCAAACACTTCACACAATGCCTTGAAGGTAATAGAAATGATGCCCTATCTCTCAAAGCTCGCGGGTCATCAAGCATTCCAAATGAAAAGATGTAAACAATGCCAGTATTAAACAGTGAGCTCATGAACAATGTATGATGCCCTACCTTGCAGCCTGTGAGCCATCAAGACATTTCCTCATGAAATGATCATAAACAGGGAGTACCACCTAATTAATATCAACCGAAAAAAAAATAAAAAGAGATCAAACACTTCACACAATGCCTTGAAGGTAATAGAAATGATGCCCTACTTCTCAAAGCTCGTGGGTCATCGAGCATTCCAAATGAAAATATGTAAACAATGTCAGTATTAAATAGTGAGCTCATGAACAATGTATGATGCCCTAGCTTGCAGCCCACGAGCCATCAAGATATTTCCTCATGAAATGATCATAAACAGGGAGTACCACATAGTGAATATCAACAACAAAATAAATAAAGAGAGATCAAACACTTCACACAATGCCTTGAAGGTAATAGAAACGATGGCCTAGCTCTCAAAGCTCGCAGGTCATCGAGCATTCCAAATGTAAAGATGTAAACAATGCCAGTATTAACATTCATATTTTGCCATTAAATCAACAAATGCCATCAAAATGAAATTGAGTTAATGAGAAGACAAAGCTCAAATCCCTACCTTTAAGAAAATTTTACATCTTTTCATCAAATGACCCAAAAACATCAAGAATCGTCATATATGGTCACTAATAGCCAACTTTCAGAAGAATATGAATGAATGCAAACATACATAAGTGGATGGCTTGCGGGCTGCAAGCTAGGGCATCATGCATTATTTGTGAGCTCACCATTTGAGCACCGGCCAATCAAATAGGGACATGAGGTGCTCAAATAGTGAGCTCATAAATAATGCATGATGCCTTAGTTGTAGCTAGTTATCTCTTCTATAATGATGGAGGAGTGAAAGGTAATGATCAATGAGGTTGCTGCTATTAGATCATACATTAATACACTTACTATTTTGAATTTGATCTCGAGCATCATGCAATGTTATTGTTGTCATTGCATACTTGCTGTTGTTGTGCACCATATATTTTTTTATACACTATTTATTTTATTGAGACTGTGAGCTATTGTAGTTGACTGTGAGCTATAAGCAACATATATTGTGTGAAGTGTTTGATCTCTCTATTTATTTTTTTGTTGTTGATATTCACTATGTGGTACTCCCCGTTTATGATCAAATAGACAAAGCTTGAATGCCTACCTCAAGTGCCAGTGCCCTCTTCCCACACGGTGTCGGCCTCTTCAGGCATGCCAAACTTGAATGCCCTCTTCGCGCCATGCAAAAGTGCAGTGTCATCTTCACGGCAGCTCTTCGAATTCATAAATTAAAAATGACACTTTCTTTTTCTTTTTTTTTTGTTTATAACCAAATGGGTGTCGCAATTTATGAGCTCACTGTTTGAGCGCTGGCCAATCAAATAGGGACATGAGGTGCTCAAACAGTGAGCTCATAAACAATGCATGATGCCCTAGTTGTAGGTAGTTATCTCTTCTATAATGATGGAGGAGTGAAAGGTAATGATCAATGAGGTTGCCACTATTAGATCATACATTAATACACTTACTTCTTTGAATTTGAGCTCGAACATCATGCAATGTTATTACTACCATTGCATGCTTGCTGCTGTTGTGCACCATATATTGTTTTATACACATAGAACAATAGATTTGGGGACTTAGACTTATGTTCAATCCTTAGTAATGGTTTGGGGAACTAATTACTAGATGAGTGACTATAGTACCCTAGTTTGCATTATTAGATGATCTTGTTTAATTTGTGTTCATTTCATGCAAAGATACATGTAAAGGAAAAGAAATTTTTGCATCTAAAGATTACATGTATATATATAAAAATAACTTGTATATACTAAGGAAAATAACTTTCAGAAGAAAATGCAACTGTACTTAATCTGAATGCCATTGTGTAATGTTTTTAGTTACGATATTAATCTTAATATATCCCTATGAAGATATCCCTATTTTATTATTGATGTCCCTATTTACATCTTTTCATCAAATGACCCAAAAACATAAAGAATGGTCCTATATGGTCACTAATAGCCAACTTTCAGAAGAATATGAATGAATGCAAACATACATAAGTGGATGAACATAAATAATGAAGGTACTAGACATTGCCAGAAGTAATGAAGTGTTGACCCGAGGTTCAATCCAATATGCTCTTGTATGATCCAAAACCTGCAAGGAAGGAAAAGATGGGGTTAGATCCAAAGGATCTAAGCAATGCCTGGCACCATATTACTGATCCTCATCTACAATTATGCATGTGCATAGTCAAGCCATACACAGACTCAACAACATGGTAGCATTGATCCAATAACAGAAAATACATTACAAATGCCAAGCTCACGGTCTCAATGAAATAAACAGTGTATAAAACAATATATGGTGCACAACAACAGAAAGCATGCAATGACAGAAATAACATTGCATGATGCTCGAGCTCAAATTCAAAACAGTAAGAGTATTAATGTATGTTTGCATGATATCAGATATTAAATAGTGAGCTCATGAACAATGTATGATGCCCTAGTTTGCAGCCTGCGAGCCATCAAGACATTTCCTCATGAAATGATCATAAGCGAGGAGTACCACATAGTGAATATCAACAGCAAAAGAAATAAAGAGAGATCAAATACTTCACACAATGCCTTGAAGGTAATAGAAACAATGCCCTAGCTCTCAATGCTTGCAGGTCATCAAGCATTCCAAATGAAAAGATGTAAACAATTCCAGTATTAAATAGTGAGATCATGAACAATGTATGATGCCCTAGCTTGAACCCCACGAGCCATCAAGACATTTCCTTGTGAAATGATCATAAGCGGGGAGTACCACATAGTGAATATTAACAGCAAAAAAAATAAAGAGAGATCAAACACTTCACACAATGCCTTGAAGGTAATAGAAGTGATGCCCTAGCTCTCAAAGCTTGCAGGTCATCAAGCATTCCAAATGATAAGATGTAAACAATGCAAGTATTAAACAGTGAGCTCATAAACAATTTATGATGCCCTAGCTTGTAGCCCACGAGTCATCAAGACATTTCCTCATGAAATGGTCAAAACAAATAAAGAAAGATCAAACTCTTCACACAATGCCTTGAAGGTAATAGCAACGATGCCCTAGCTCTCAAAGCTCACGGGTCATCGAGCATTCCAAATGCTAATTAAGATGTAAACAATGCCACTATTAACAATGCTATCAAATAAACAATGCCACTGAAATTCAGTTAATGAGAAGACAAAGCTCAATGCCTACCTCAAGTGTCAAAGCTCTCTTCCCAAATGGTGCTGGCCTCTTCACTCGCGCACGCCAAACTCGGATGCCCTCTTCGCGCCACATAGAAATGCAATGTCATCTTCACGGCAACTCTTCGAATTCACAAATTACAAATGACACTTCCTTTTTCTTTCTTTTTTTTATAACCAAATGGGTGTCACAATTATGACAATAGCGTTGCTATTACAACACCGTCGGGGGTACTTGCAAAAAAAACACAAAAAACATACACAAATTGTAGTGGCATCACAAATTGGCATCAAAATTCAACCCCAAATGTTGTAGTGTAAAGGGTGTATGGTTCTTCGAAAACCATCATTTGGCCCTCTACAAATAGAAGTCAGGATTTGACCATGATGTAGATCTTAATAGATTGATTCCAGTGTGGGTTAGAATCCTTGGTCTCTCATTGGATATGTGGGATGACATTATCTTTAATTAGATTGGGGAATTTTTTGGATAATTCATTTTCATTGACAACACGACAAGGAAAAAAACCAAATTGGTATATTCATGATTTTGTATCTATATTGAGGTGGGTAAAAATCTCCCAAACTTTATCATTCTAATCTCTAAGCATGGAAAAATCACCTATGTGATGGTGTTTGAGAATGCGGTCATCTTCTACCAAAATTGTGACATACCCAGAGATGTGATCATGAACTAGAAGTTGAAAACTTAAAAAATGATCCCTTCCCCCTCAAAGACTAGACCTTTCTATTTGATGGGGGAGGAAGCTTTGAATTCCAATGATGAGCTTTCCCCCCTCTAAAGGAGACTGGGATTCCTCCTATGAAACCTACCCTAAATGTTACAACTTATGAAGGAGAGAGAATGGTTTTCCCACCCAAAGTTGGCATGGGGAGTAGTGAATCAGGCTTAATACTATGTCCCTGGTGCTCGTTGACTATGGATAGAGCTCCTAGTAGTAGTTTTTTCTAATAGGAGCAACCATATGTTTCAAGTAAGATGGATATGGGACCGTGCTCCTTGACCCCCTCTGGGAAGCTCTCTCACCAACATGTTTGATGGTTTATGGATATTGATGGTCCAAAAAAGGGTTTACAGGTCAAGGAAATGAGTCTACTCATCCAAAGATGTTCCAATGTAGAAGAATTATTTCAAACCTCACTATGGAGTCAATTGTCTTTCTCCTAGACTTTCGAAATTCAAAGTAAGGTCAAGGGAAACTAATGGTAGAAAGAAATCCACCCTAGATCTTACTTCTAGTAAAGAAAAATGAAGATTACCTCATGGAATGTGAGGATGTTGAACAACCCCCAAAAACATTATGCTCCAAAAACTTGTGTTTAAGAGTATAAAGTTGATATTCTACTTCTACAAGAAGTCAAAATGAATTTGGATAACTTCAAACTTGATGTTGACCACACATGGCTTGGGGCTTCCTTCTACTTGAGCAAGGTGCCAAAAGTGTCAAGCGACATTGTCACTATGTGGGAACCTATCAAAATTAAAGGTAACCTCTTAATTAGCTCCCCCCACTCTTTGGTTTCATCGATGTGGTTCAATGATGTTTTTTGGAACTTAATCAACTTATATGCTCCCAAATCTTTCTCTGGCTATAAGTCCATCTAGGATATGACCTCTTTGATCATGCATGGTTCCTTATATCTTTGGATGGTGGTTAGGGATTTCAACACTCTCCTTTTCCCATCGAAGAAATTGGGTGGGAGAATTGACCACCCAAAGGGCAGAGAGAATGTCATACCATGTGTATTTCATAATTAGAAATGGGTTATTGGATATTGAGCTCCTTGACAAGGTTTTCTCTTAGAGAAATAATAGGAAAGGTGAGGACCTCTTTCTAATCAGGCTTGATTGATTCTTAATTTCTAGGACCTGGGAGGGGGGGTAACACATCTTTGAAATTTCTTTAATGTAAATTTTATGACCACTTCCCCCTTCTCCTTTAATGGATCCAAAACATCCCTAAACATCCCATCCCCTTTAGATATGAGATTATGTGGAGCCTCCACCTAGATTTTAAAAAGTGCATTCACCAGTGGTGGACCACACCAGTCTAGGGGACTGTAATGTTCAATGTTTCCCAGAAGTTGAAAAGGATTAATAATGATGTTGGTTCTTGGAATAGGATGGTGTTTGGGGACATTTTTAATCAAAAGAAGGAGATCATTTCTAGACTCAAGAAGTATTGGGACTTGATGGTCAATTGTGTTTGAGTAATGGGAATTTTCACTAAGGAAGACAATATTAGAAAGAGATAGAAAGATATAAAAACCAAGGAAGAAATCTATTGGAAGTAGCGGTCTTGTCTTCAATGGTTAAGTGAGGGCGATAGGAATTTTTTGTTTTTCCATAAATCATCCTACAAGCACAAAAAAGGAATAGTATTCAGTGATTAGTGGACGAGTCTAATAAATATGTCACAGATAATACTAAGTTATGGGAGCTAGCTTCCAATCACTTTCACAATGCCTTCAAGGATGGTATTGGTAGGTGTAAAGAGATGGAGGATAAAATTATATAATGCCTCCCCACCTTGATCACATAGAATGAAAACATATGTATTATTTCCAATGTCACTAAGGAAGAAGTTAAAAGTGATGTCTTCTCTATGGATGCCTATAATGCCCCCGGCACTAACGGCTTCCCTCTTGCCTTATTTAAAGATCATTGGGACACCATAAAGTATGATGTCACTATGGTGGTTAGGGAATTTCTAAGAATTGGTAAGCTTCTTAAGTCCCTACACAACACATATTTGGTCTTAATCCCCAAAGTCTTGAAACTGAAGCACATCTTTGATTTTATACCAATCAACCTCTACAATACTTTATACAATATTTTCTCAAAATCTCAGTCAACAGGCTGAAACCTCTCTTATCCTTCATTATGAATACCAACCAAAATGGGTTTGTCCCTGGTCATCGGATACTAGATGTAGACATTACAACTCATGAGGTTATTCACTCAATGTAGAAGAACATAACTCCTAGTATTGCTCTGAAGTTAGACATTTCCAAGGCTTATGATAAAGTCGAATGGGATTGTTTGTATTGAGTTTTCCTCAAATTTGGATTTTACTCCAAATTTGTGAATTCCATCAAAACTTGCATTGAATAAGTTATGTTTTTTTTAATTATGGTTAACAGTTTCCCTAGAAGCCTTTTAAGGCTTAAAAGGGTATTAGGAAAGGGAATTTGATCTCTCCTTACCTATTTATTATCATTGCTAAGATTTTGGGTAGGAATTTAATGAAGCTTATTGAAAATGGAAACAACAAGGGAGTTAAGGTTTCTTCCACTTCCCCAATGATGGTGATTCAACAATTTGTGGATGATACCATCTTTTTTGGAAAAGCTTTAGTGGTTGAAGATAGGATATGAGGTTCCTTCTTGGATGAGTATACAATAGCCTTGGGTCTAAAAATAAACTACGATAAGATAAATTTATAATTCTTTAATACCAATGAGGACCTCCAAAGGAAGATCTGTAGAATCCTTGGATGTAGATGTGTTGCCTTACCAAGTATTTATCTTGGTCTCCCTTTAAGTTTTAAGGAGGTTTTCTCTTCCTTTTTTGGATCCATTGTGGAGTCTCTCTAGAAGAAGATGGCGTGCTGGAAATATAAACTTCTTAGTAGTGCTAGTAAAATTTAACTCCTGTTGGCTTGCCTCCAAGGCATTCTGACTTACTTTCTATCTATTTTTAAAATTAATTGGAAACATGGCCTCTAAAATTGAGGTTATTCAAAAATATTTTTTATGGAGTGGGATGGAAGAAAAAAAGGAGGATTTATCTGGTTAACTAGGAAATGGTATGTAGACCCAAAATTTGGGTATCTTGGGACCTAGGACAGTAACTCACATGAATAGAGTCTGCATGGCTAAGATTCATTGGAGATTGGATAGAAACAATACCATCTAGCACAAAAATGTTTGTGCCAAATATTTTAACAATGAGAAGTTTGTGGATAACATTTTCAGCCCTACCCTTCCTTTAGGATCTAAAATTTGGAGTAATTTTGTTAGAGGCAGGAACATTTTGCGTACTGGTCTTAGATGGATTTTATTAAATAGAAAGATCGTCAAGTTTTGGGAGGATCATTGGATCATTTATTGCCCTCTCAGTGATAACAAACAATTCAAATTCTTACAACAGTTAGCCTCAAACCATTTTGGTACCTTTTGGTTGACTATATATCCTCTAGAAGTCTATGGAAGGATCTGACCCAATATTGTCAGTCCCTTCCAAATCTCTTCTCTCCTGCCAGTATTTGCAAAAGGCTATCCAAAAAGTAAAGATCCCCCTCTTCCAGGTTATGATGACATGTTTATTTTGAAATGGAATTCTATAAGGAACTTCTCTATGAAATTTTAACCTATATGTCTATTAATGGAAACCAACAACCTTTGGAATGGTTTAGAGAGGTGTGGAACCCTCAATTGACCCCTAAGATCAATTTATTATGGTGGATAACAATACATAACATGATCCTAAACAAATATAACCTTGTCAAGAGGGGATTTCAATTAAAAAATAAATGTGTACTATGCAAAAAGGATGAGGAATCAATGGCATATATCTTGATTCCCTGTGACTTTGCTAATGTCTATGGCAAAAATTCATTGTTAATATGGGTTTATCTTAGGATTTCAATAATGACTTTATCTATATCCTACTGGAATGGAAGGGTCCCATCCACAACTTATAAATCTCCCAACTCTGGTGACAAATTCCCATAGATATCACCTAGAGTTTGTGGAAAGAGAGAAATAACAGGATATTCTAAGAGAAAGATGACACAACTGAGGAGGTATTCAGTTGCTTTTACATGAAGATGAAAGAGATCATGGTAGTCACAAAAACTAAATCCCCAAATTTTCTACCTTCCACTTATGGGGATATGATTACCAAATGGGAACTTCCAAACAAATATTCAAAGTATGATAACTATAAAATTTATTATAGGAAATAATATGATATGGAAGGCTCCTAGATATGGATAGTTCAAATTAAATTTTTATTTTGTAGATTGGGAGAATAGGGTTATTGTTGGAGGCATTATTAGATCTAAGTGTGGTATGTTAGTCTTGCATATACAAAAAATGTTAACGATGCCACAAACAACATAGCTGGAGGTATGGCTCTATTATGGAGCATGAAGTTTTCCCTCTCTATCGGTATTAGGGCCCTTAGTATTAATGGGGACTCACTTCTTTTTGTAAAATCTATCAAAGGAAAATTTAGTCATGTATGGTCTCTCTCTAGCATCATTGAAGTTATTAAAGCTCTATGTTACAAGTAGTGCTTGTCATTGCACCAAAAGATTGACCTGCTAATGCTCGATACAACCACTAGACTTATAGAAGACACATGAGGCTGTTAAACCATGTCACAAATCCTGAGGGGAGCACTAACCATTATTGCTACAATCTCTCCCTCATCACCACCTGAGGGGATTCGAACCTGTGACCAAGCTTTGATACCACTTGTTACAAGTAGTGATTGTCATTGCACCAAAAGATCAACTTGTTAATGCCCGATACAACCACTAGACTTATAGAAGACATAGGAGGTGGTTAAGCCATGTTGTGAATCCCAAGGGGAGTGCTACACTTTACTCTTTGGGTTAGAAATGGTCAAAATTAATTATAGCTTCAAAGAGGGGAACACGGTTGCAGATGCTAAGGTTTTCCTAGGGTTGGAAAAGGATGGTATTATATGTTGGAGGGAAGTTTATTTTCTCCCCCCTAGTGGTTAAATTTCTCTTAGAAGAAGAGTCTAAATTCTTATACCCTCGACTACTCACTTGAGAAAGACCTTCTTGTGCATTTTGGGTTCTTTTTGTTCACTCATTCCTCAAGGAGTATGTTGCAATTATCAATTGATGATAACTAGAGATGGACCTACCTTAATAAAGTTGACTCGAAGGACATTATTATCCTCAAGGATATTGCCAACCATAACGAGTTGTTAAGAAATCATGTCTATTGAAGAAACGTGATCTTCCCCCATTTTGCGATTTCAAATGATCCAAGAACATGTTGTCAAGCTTCCATGTCACGCAACAAGGGGTAGAGTATCTAGACTAGCAAAGAGAGAAATATGGAGGCACATTTCAAGTTTACATATTTTAGGAAAAGGAAAAGGACCCAAATGAAACCATGATGAATCTGACTTGCTAGCATGGAAGAGACCAGATGGAGGTGGATTTCTTGGAGGGAGGAGACAAAATGGAAATCAACTAGCTAGTTGATGCTAACAAAGACATAGAAGAGTAGATAGACTTTTGTAAATATAAGGGAAAGAGGGTTTCATGGGACCCGATTCTAGTTAAATTGTTAGTCTTGGCTTCACCAAGGATTTCACAATAGTCTAATAGTGGATGAGATACTGAGTCTTTCGACCATGTGTTTGATAGCTTGCAGAATAACCAAGCTGAAGAAGGAGAAGAGGGAGATTCTAGTGCATCCAAATTCTTTTGTTATGGGTGTACAAATATGGTCCAAGAAATCAAAGACCCTCATGAGAAGGTAAATATGTTGTAGGAGGAAATCAATACTATAAAAGTCTAGAGAGAGGGTTCCTTGAGGTACATAGTTGTTGTTACCCACTACAACGGGTGGATCGTGAGGAGTAGAACCCTTACCCTAGAACTTTTGTAGAAAATATTTAGTACTCCCATGGACTTAGACCTATTTGACTTCCTTAGGAAGGATGGGGATAAAATTAGTAGACATGCCCCCCGGACCCTAGCTAGGTTCTCTGTTGTTTATGCCGCTTAGTGGTTTGTGAGCTACAACCCCATGGTCTGTTGCATTTCTATTTTGCCTTTGTCTTCTATTTTTCAATTGTTTATCAACCCCATGTTGTTGACTATCTCAGAGTTGTCTTTTGGCTCTCTAGTGTTTGTACTGCCTTTGACAACTATTTGACCTTTAAATCTTGTTTATAAGGAACAAAACCCTTATTTACCACTTTTTAATAAAAAGACAAGCTTATATTTAATTTATTTACACAAAATCAATCTAATATTTATATATCAACAATTAAAAATTAAAAATCAATAAAAATATCTATTTTAATTTTTTTACACTACTTTAATATACCATTTTCAAAATTATCTACTAACATACTAATCTTAATCTTAATGCAACCAAATTCAATAACAAGTAAGAATAAGTACTAAATTATAATTAATATTTATATATTGATAAAATTGCTTGCCAACACTTCTCCCATCTTTCTTCACCCAAAGTCTAAAAAGCTAATGTTAAGTATGAAATGCTCTAAAAAATAACTAGGGTAAGCTTACCTTTATGAAATAAGAAACAAAGATGACGAGATGATGGACAATATTTTCAAACCATTACAAGCATGCCAAACTAAACCAACCAAATGGAGGACAACATGACATCAAGTAAATTCAACGTGGCCCACTAAGTATGGTGAGGAGTCAACACCAATGAAAGGGACTCCATCTTTTTATCACCTTTTTTTGACTTTTAGTTTCAAGAATAGAAAAAAATTGATGGATATTTTTTTTATTGGTAATTTCTTTAAGATTCAAATTTCAGAAATCTTACTTTCAAAATAGATTATTTATCAATTCTTTTAATAAATCTGCTAGCCGCTCTTTTAGAATAGGTTGGTTAGATCTATTTTTTACAAAGAATTTATATTTGACTATAATTAGAAGTCATTTAAATTCTTTTTAATCAAATTATTTTTTAATATTTTTAATTGTGAAAATTTGTAAATAAAATAATTAAAATTAAATAAAATTAAATTATAAATTAATATCATTTAGTTTTGGTGTTGTTGTTGGCTCCACTCAAGTTCAAACCTTCACTCTCATTGTGATAAGAAACTAGTACCTAAAAAGATGAAGTCCTTATTTATGACATCATTGATTTGTAACTCTTTAAAAAACCAAAAAACAAAAACCATACACATTTATTTGAAAATAAATAATCTATAATTTTAATGTTGAAAAAATAACAGCCTCAAACCATTTAATAATTAAGAGAAGATTTTTTAACTATTAAATAATGTGATTAGATTAAATATCAAATACTATTGTATTTTGTTGCAATGAATTTTAACTTATTCTTGGCATGAGCTGGCATCCTTGTGTGGTCTATTTTTCCTAGCCGATATTTTCTCTGTCTAGTCATGAAAAGCCCTTCTTAACCAATTTTTTTTAAGAGGCTTTGACTAACCGTTACTTGTATACCACGCGTCATGGTTTTTAATAGTTTAAATTTGTTGTGGTCTTCCTTCAATGATAACCACATGTGACTATCCACGTCACTAAGGAACATGAGGATGAGATTTCACACCGGTTTTAGGTCTTTAACTTAGCTTATTTTATAGGTATCTTTTTAAATTATTGTTTTTATTATGGAGACTTAATTTCATTTTTTATTGAATATGTTTAGGTGAGATCTGACGTGTCACAATGTGCTCTACAACTCATGATATAGTGAGTATAAATTTGAGTTGATTCATATTTTATAAATAAATATAGTTAAGGGCCTTTTTTTTATATTCATTAATATTTATAAAAAAAATTGGTTTATTCTATCCTTTCTAATGATTTTCAAAAGATGTATGACAATATTAATAAAATATAAATGAATGTATTTATTCTATTAAAAGTGACAAAAAAGAAAATATCAATGTAGTTTAAATACGAAAAGTTTGTAAGATCTTTATATTAAAGAGCATTTAGTATTTGAGAAAGAGAATTATATGTGTATTTAAATTAATTTTTTTTTAATATTGTTCATGTGCATGATTAATTTAAGTGTCAATGCTTTGAATAAAGATGAGCTGATATGTTTGATATGTAGGAGATCTTCCAACATGATTAATGTATAATCTTAGATTAATCTTTTAGATGTTGCGTATAATTATTCGTTCATTAATCCAAGCCCTTCTAATTATTTTTTTCCTAGCTACTTTTGCTTTTGAAAATCTAATCATTACTACATGACCTCATAAAAGACTGTAATCTCAAAGTTGGGATTAAAAGTTCTATGATGGCTATTTATATGAATGATTTGTATTAAAATATTTAAAAAGGGCCATGTTGGTAATAATACCATTAGTTGTTCTAAAAATTTCACTTGGGGATTCATTAATCGTTACAATAGTTAAATTATTGTGATGATTTTTTTAACTTGTCTCATCCCTGAGAGCTCTACTTTAATGGAAAATTTTACTAGAAAGTTCAATGTTTTTGGTTAATAGTTTCGTTCATTTCTATGACACTTGTGCTAGTTATTTTTCTTGTGTATCTCTTGGTTTCATTCTACTTTCTAAGGTTTTATGGCATGTAAGAGTATTTAGTGTGAGAAGTCCACTCTTTGGTTTCATCCATGTGGTTCAATGATGTTTTCTAGAACTTAATCAACTTGTATGCTCCCAATTCTTGCTTTGGTTGTAAGTCCATCTAGGATATGACCTCTTTGATCATGCATGGTTCCTTCTATCTTTGGATGGTGGTTGGGTATTTCAACACTCTCCTTTGCCCATTAGAGAAATTGGGTGGGATCATTGACCACCCAGAGAGCATGTCAAACTGTGTGTATTTTATCATTAGAAATGGGTTGTTGGATATTTAACTCCTTGACAAGGTTTTCCCTTAGATAAATAATAGGAAAGGTGAGGATCTCATCCTAGTCAGACTTGATTAACTCTCAATTTCTAGCAATTGGGAGGTAGGGGGTTAACACATATTTGAAAGTTCTTTCGTGTACCTTTTTTGACCACTGCCCCCTTCTCCTTTAATAGCTCCACAACATCCCTAAACATCCCATCCCCTTCACATATGAGATTATGTTGAGCCTCGACCCATATTTTTAAAAGTGCATTCACCAGTGGTGGAACACACCTGTCCAAGTGACTGCAATGTTCAGGGTTTCCCAGAAGTTCAAAAGGATTAATAATGATGTTGGAATAGGATAGTTTTTGGGGAGATTTTCAATCAGAAGGAGGAGATCATTTCTCGAATCAAGGAGTGTCAGGACTTGATGGTCAATGGTGTTCGAGCAATGAAAATTTGCACTAATAAATATAATCTCATAAAGAGATAGAAATATATAAAAATCAAGGAAGAAATCTATTAGAAGTAGTGATCTCGTCTTCAATGGTTAAGAGAGGGGGATAGGAATTTTTTGTTTTTCCATAAATCATCCTCCAAGCACAAAAAAAGGAATATTATTCAAGGATTGCTAGATGATTCTAATCAATATGTCACAAATGATACTAAGTTATGGGTGATATCTACCAATCACTTTCATAATGCCTTCAATGATGGTATTGGTAGGTGTAAGGAGGTGGAGGATAAAATTTTCTGATGCCTCCCACCCTAATCACACAGAATGACAATACATGTATTCTTTTCAATGTCACTAAGGAAGAAGTTAAAATTGATGTCTTCTTTATGGATTCTTATAAGGACCTTGGCCCTAACAGGTTCTCTCTCGCCTTGTCTAAAGATCATTGGGACACCATAAAGTATGATGTCGCTATGGCGGATAGGGACTTTCTAAGAACTAGTAAGCTTCTTAAGTCCCTACACAACAAGTATTTGGTCTTAATCTCCAAAGTCTCGAAACTGAAGCACATATTTGATTTTAGACCAATCAACCTCTGTTTAATACTTTATACAATATTTTCTCCAAATCTCAGTCAACAGGCTAAAACCTCTCTTAGCCTCCATTATCACTACCAACCAAAATGGGTTTGTCCCTGGTCATCGGATATTAGATGCAATCATTACGAATCATGAGGTAATTCAATCAATGTAGAAGAACATAAATCCTATTATTTCTTTGAAGTTAGACATTTCCAAGGCTTATGATAAAGTTAGATGGGGTTGTTTGTACTGAGTTGTCCTCAAATTTGGATTTGACTCCAAATTTTTGAATGCCATCAAAACCTGCATTGAATAAGTTATGTTTTTCATTATGGTTAACAGTTTCCCTAGAAGCCTTTTAAGGCCTAAAAGGGTATTAGGAAAGGAAATTTGATTTCTCCTTACCTATTTATTATCCTTACTGAGATTTTGGGTAGGAATTTATTGAAGCTTATTGAAAATGGAAATAACCATGGAGTTAAGGTTGCTTCCACTTCCCTAGTGATGTTAGTTCAACAAAATGTGGATGATACTGATGAGGCATACTAATGCCATATTTTAGACACCCTAGGATAGTCTTTGCTAGGTATTTTTCTTTCTTCTGCTATATTTGCTCAAAGACTTTATAATCACTTCTGATATTATGTGCCATCCTGCCACTAGACTTCTGCTATGGTTTAAACACACTTAATATGCTACACTTGGATGAATATGCTATATTACTTACTTTGAAATTATGGTTATTTCTTTATAAGTAAATTAGTTATCTGAACATAAATAATGCATGCATGTTTTGGTGCTTATTACCATGAATGTCTTTATCCTAACATTTGAAGTGCAATGCATCAATATAGCAACTATCATCTTGACCAGGTGAATCGCACTCATACATTGGATGCCCGACCCATTCTTTCAGCAAGCTCCAATAGAGAAACATTAACGCAACACTAGCAAAAGGTTTCTGGATGATCAAGGTGGCAGTATCCAAGAAAAGACTAAGACAACATGATGAATTCTCTAAAGAAATATAGGAGAGAGTGAGAAGTTAGATTTGTTGTCGCAGCAACTCTTTCCTCTTTTCTAGATCTAATATGTTTCCAGTTTTATATCTTTCTTCCTTTCTGTTGGTAGTGTTGTAATAAAAGCTCTACCTATTTCTATGGCGTGATTAGTTAGTTGTTAGAAGTTTTCCTTTAAATTAAACCCTGCTCCTATGTGAGAAGAAGGGCATTATCAGTTTTAGTTCCAATACAGTTTCATTTTATTGTTTACTAGTTTTCATACATCTTTGTACTCAGTTATTCAATCAATGAGCAAATGAAGTATTGAGATTTAACTTTGCATAATTAAGTGTTTGAGATACTCATCCAAGAGGGCCCACTTGGTGAGAAATCCATAGTTAGTTAGGTTCATGCTAGTTAACTTCATTTTCCTACAATTATGTTATTTCACATTGGTGTTGAACTATTCCTGCAACCAAAGCCATAGGTTAGCTATCGCTTCTTACTACCAAAGAGGCAGAGTAGATAAAGCATTATAGCTTAGTTTGTGAAAGTCTTCATATTTCGTTAGTAACTTCACTTTTGCAATTTCCATTCCAGTACTTTCTTTTCTGCAGCTATGGTTTAATTTTTGTTGTATTATTTTGTTCCTATAGTCATAAAATAGTTTCCTTCTAGCATTTGTTTCTTGCAGCAACTATAGAATGTGTGGTTGAATGGTACTTGGTGCATATATCTTGTTGGCCCATTTCAAGTAACACATCCTTGGGTTGACATATTAAATGAATTTTTATAAGGAGGATAAAATGCTCGGTCGAATGTCCAATCTCTGAGTTCTGAATTATGCCTAGTTTTTGAGCCTTTATAAAAAGTGATCATTTTTGGTGTCATTTTTGGGGATGGTGCCGAACCTAGTTCTCACTCAGCCATTCTTAGGATTTTCTTTCATTTATGCTTTCATTTTTCGCTTTGAGTAGAATAAATTTCACCTTGAGAAGCACAACAATTTGCATCACTTGTGACTTCATACTAGTTGAAGAGATGCTCAAGGAAGGTACTTGCCAAATCAATCCAATCATCCATTCAAAGAAGAAGGCCTATTTGTTGACACTACCATTGAAATTCCCAAAACCACATAATTGTCCTCATCTTCTAAAGAAGAAATCCTTGTTTCCTTCGAAGAGCAACCTGAAATCAATCTATTTGCTGAAGGCTTCACCAAGCTAAGATCCCGTTTTCCTAAAAATCCTATCGAGCAAGCAAACCCTTTACAACTAGTCATCTATCACCCTCATCATCCACCTCCACCTCATCCTAGAAATCCACCAAGGATAGAAAATCCCACCACATTTCCTTTTCCCATCACCGACCAACATGACAATAACAACCTCCAGAACATACCTTCTTCCGCCCTTCCAAAATTCTATGGTCTTCTGATAGAAGACTCGAATACCTTTCTCTTCAAGTTTGATATCCTTTGTAGGAGCTATGACTACACCACTAATGACCACATTCTTAAACTCTTTCCTGTGACTCTTAAGGAGTCTGCATTGTGTTGGTTCATGGGCTTAGGGTAGGATGTTGTTCACAATTGGGACGAAATGAAGGCTTCTTTCTTGCTACAGTATAAAGAGTATTGTAGAGGAAATGATATGTGAGGGGGTGACACATTTAAGATGACACAGAAAGAGGATGAGAGTCTTGAAGATTATGTATCATGGTTCATGTTCAGCTTGCAAAAGAACACACAACATGCGCTTAATGAGGAATCCCATAAGTTTCACTTTTTGTGAGGCATACATGATGGATGCACAAAAACATTGGAATTGATGGCTGGAGGTGATACCATGCAAGCTACATGGGATGATATCATAAAGATATGCCTTAATTACTCTAGAGTTGTCAGAAAGAAAGGAAAGGGATATAGGTCCTCTTTGGGAAAGTCAAATGATGCAGGTGCTTCCAGGATAGAGATAACGCATCTCTTGTTTGACTTCAAGCAATACATCATTAATAACATGGCCACACAGCTGGATACCATGCAAGATAAAAAGAAGCACAATGAAGCAGAGGCCATGTTGACTGAATTTTGTCCCCACTATAGATAGAAGAAGAGAGACTTTCAGTGCAAATTGGTTGCTAATGTAGAGAGTACAAAAATGCAAACTAGTTACAAACCAATTAAACTAGTGGATGAATAGTTGTTCTTCATCGCTCAATGATGACCATGGGTGCAAAGACAAGGTATGCCTCAAGACCCAATTACATTCAGTAGTCCATTTTATAATAATCAATGGCAACCCCCCATGAATTATCAAACTCCTACATGGAATAATTTACAGAATCAGTGGTAGAATTACCCCAGTCAACAGTGGCAAAATCCTCAAGGGAATTGGCAACAACCCCAAGGGGCATGGCAGCCACCATAGGGTAACTGGCAACAGAACCCACAATGGCGAAGAGGTTAGCAATGGCCAAATCAATGACAAGGATTTATATTGCCACCTCCTCAGCCTCCACAACAATAAGTTCTTTTTCTGCCTCCAGCAGCTAATAATCCACCTCCCAAGCCTACTCAACTACCTGCACAACTGCAGACGAACCCAAACAATAGACCTCCTACACCTCAACAAAGTTTGTATGCTACTAACCCAATGCAATACCCCATGCAATATCCTACTTATTCCATCACTCTTGATGATATTCACCTATGGTTTGGTACTATTTTGCTTGCTCCTAAACCTCCAATTATCATTGAAGTACCCCCTAAGGAATCTAACCATGCCGAAAAATCTCCTCCTCCAGCAGTCCCAAAGCCAACACCTAAGAAAAACCAACATACTGGACCTCCTTTTCCTCGAAGACTGCAACATAGCAATCCAAATCCTACTGAAGAAGCAACCTTCAACATCCTTGATCAACTAAAGAATATTAGTGTTCAAATACCCATCTTTCAGGTAATCAAGGATGTCCCCACATATGGAAAAGACATTAAAGAAGCTTATTTCAAGAAGCTTGGCCACAAGAAAAAAGATCCCCAGACCATCCATGTCTTGGGAAAACTGGTCAATATTATGCTAGGAAAGCTTACCATCCTAAAATATTTTGACCCAGGCATCCCTATAGTCGAGGTTATTATCAATGGGACATCTATAAAAAATGTGTTGATAGATCTTAGAACCACTATAAACGTCATGACTAGGGATATAATGTAACAAATTGGTATCACCAACCTTAGAACTACAGCTACTATCCTGCAGCTTGCAGAAAATTCCACTGTGAAGCCTAATGGGATGGTTGAAGACATAGTTGTTGACTTAGAATCTTGGTCTTATCCTATTGATTTCATGATCCTATCACCCAAAGCTACACTATGGGGTTATCCAATTATTCTTGGCAGGACTTGGCTAGAAACTATTGATTCTTACATAGGATATCGTTCAAGGGATATGACCATCTCTGATGGTCATCATACCAAGACTTTAGTCTTGTATCCACCTACCCAACCTCAGATGGAATTAGCTGCACCAATATGGCCTGATATAGGAGATGAAGCTGAAGTTATAAACTCAGTGTCTCAGTTAATGATGTTAAAAAGAGATCCTTTCTTGCAGCTCCAAGAAGAAGACAAAGTAATCACAAACATCCTACATAATCAGTATAGATTGAACTCAGATTCCCTAGATTGTTCCTCCAAAAATTGCTCCATGTTGGCTTTAAACCCTAATTACCAATGGGATTCTCCTACAGCCAAAAAAATCTACCACCAGTTGCTTCCTCACAAGATCCAAGCTCCATCATTAACAGATGCATCTATGATAGAACTGGCTAAGAAATTAGAGGCATCTCCTGGCCATTGCTTGAATATTAATATCCAGCTAACACCTCAACAACAAACATCCCTGACTAAAATATTGAAGGACCATACTACAATGTTTGCATGGGATTATACTGATATGAAACACCTAGACCCAAAGCTGTGTACCCATTGGATATAATTAAAAGAAGACAAACCTCCTATTAAGCAGTTTCAAAGGCGTGTTAACCCCGCATTAAGAGAAATAGTGAAGACTGGACTGCAAAAACTGCTCAATGTTGGATTTATATATCTAATATTAGATAGCCAGTGGGTTTCCCCATTGGTCATAGTTCCCAAGAAATGAGGTAAATGGAGGGTGTGTGTTGACTATAGATAACTTAACAATGCCACTAAGAAGGATCACTTCCCCCTTCCATTCATTGACTAGGTCTTAGACTCCTTAGCAGGCAAGAAGTATTTTCATTCCTAGATGGGTATAGTGGATACAATCAAATCAGAATTTTTCCTGAGGATCGAGAAAAAACCACATTCACCTACCCTTGGGGAACCTTTTCCTATTCAGTCTTGTCTTTTGGCCTCTGTAATTCTCCAACAACATTCCAAAGGGCAGTTATCAACATTTTTGTTGATATCTCTCATGATTGTATGGAAATCTATATGGATGACTTTACAACATATGGAGAAACTTATGAGGAAGCTTTGACAAACTTCGACAAAGTTTTTACAAGGTGTGAAGAACACAAATTATCTCTGAATAGTGAAAAGTGCTTCATGATGATGCAAGACAGAGTAGTGCTGGGTCATTATAAATCTGTTGTTGGCATCCAAGTGGACCCTGCCAAAATTGAAGTTATTCAAAATATGGCCACACCAACCAAGTAGAAAGATGTCAGAAGTTTTCTTGGATATGCTAGCTACTATAAACAATTCATTAAAGACTTCAACAAAATGGCCAGTCCACTTTATTCTCTTCTCACCAAGGATTCAAAATTCCTATGGACACCAAGCTGTGATAGAGCCTTCCTATAGCTGAAGTCAGTCTTGACTCAAGCTCCTATTCTATGGGGTCCTAATTGGGCACTGCCATTATAAATTCATACATATGCCTTAGATCATGCAGTAGGAGCTATTCTCGGACAAAAGGAAGGAATGGTAGAACATGCCATATCTTTCATCATCAAAAACCTACAAGGAGCAGAGTTGAACTACACAGTCATAGAGAAGGAACTTGTGGCTATTATCTATGCTTTGAACAAATATTGTCATTACATCACATGCTACCAAAAATTTATGCATACTGATCATGCAACCATAAATTTTCTAGCTAATAAACCTGCTGTGTGTGTGAGTTATACACCTTCATGAAATAACAAGATTGAAAGGGAATTTACACTAATTAGAGAAAACTAATCTAAATAATGCATAATTAATCTATCAACATCTCATGGATCTCTAAAATAAAGTGGTAAATGAGGCTCTCAGCTATATATGATCCTCACTAGTGACACTCTAAAGATGAGAATTAAGCTATATGATATGCAATTAAGATCTATTCAATCAAATTCTAGCTCTATTTGATGAACAATCTACTATGATCAAAGCAATTAAGCTATTAAAATTGACAAGTGAGTGGCGTGGATGCAAATTGCAAGAGCTTTGCTGCAATTCAAATATATGGAGTGGATGATTAATGCCTCAAAATGCTTTCTACTTATAGAATTTTCCCAAGGGTAGGGGGTAGAGTGAGTTGATCATGGTTATGCTTGGGTAAGGTCAATTGGATTTGCTTTGTCTATAAATGGGGGGACAATGAGGGGACAATCATTTAAATGGTTTCAAAAGGCTGGACCATTTCAACAAAAGTGAGTGATTTGTGTCCATTTTGTCTCCAATTTGCTTTGTTGAGGGAAATTATGATTTATTAATTAATTAAAGTAATTAAATTTAGCCATGAAGGGTAAGAGGTTCATTTTGATTTTTTCTTTCAAGAACTATGTCATTAATTGAATTTAATCAATTTCATAGTGTTTTTCCCCTTTTCAAGCTTTATTTAATCATTTAATCATTTAATTGAATTTTCCTTTGATTTGAATTGCCTTTGTTCCTTTTATTGATTTTTTGTGCTATTTTGATGATTTGATGCACCTTTTGATTGATTTAAGCCTTCGGCCAAATTTTCATGTCTACAAATGCCCCTCTTTGAGTTGATGTGCGAAGAACACCGATTCAAAGATTCCCTTGGTATGATGATTTGATTCTGTTCTGGTTCTGTGATACCTCTGATAGTTGGTACAATGATATGATACTATCTTTGATAGTGATATGCTCCCTGATATGATATGATAAACTGATCTGATACTGATTTGCCTCTTGATATGAAACTAATATGATATGATACTGATATGATAACCTGATATGATATGCCCCACTGATAAATGTTTTTGATGTGATGCCAATTTGATACTCTGATGCCCCCTCGGAAATAAAACATATTGATTCCTTGATTTGAAAGATTTTGATTGATTGGTCCAATATGTTTTCATTTCTGAAAAATATTGATGATATGCCATGACTTGCAATTTGCACATCCAAGATAGATAGGTCTATTGTAGTTAAGAAAAACAAGTGATTAGGATACCAGGATAATGGTACCAATGAATGTGATTTGTCAATCTAATAGGATATTTTTGATAGGATAAATCAATCAGTGTGAAAACTGATATGATTTGATACTGATCAGTGTGAAAACTGATTGATAGGATTGATACTGCTGCTTCGTTCTCAGGATACAGAGACATGAACAAATGGTACTGGGTGTGATTGCTTGATACTTTGATAGGATTGATTGACGTAAAATGATTCACTAATAGAGAATATTGATATGATTCCCTTGATTTGTGAAATAGGTACATTTTCATAAATGATATATATATGGACCTTAGCTTTCTTGGATATTTGGATTTAAGTCATGGTTTGACCCAACTAGAGTATAGGTTATTGAGATGATTGATTATGGAGCTCCTTTAGTTTATTAAAATTGTAACATGTTTCAGTTATTGATCAGGACTTGGATGTATCACTTTGATGACATTGTATCTTTGATTAGATAGACTTCATGGATCTGTGATGTTATGGACACTTATTTGATTTATGGACTTTCCTTGATTCTTGATTGAACCCCCCCGTTTGATGATTGATCAAGATTTTGATTGAATGACCCCCTTGTCCTTGGAAAAATACTACAAACAAATGCACATGCAATTAATCTAACATGATAATGCAATTAGCCTTCCATGATAATGCAATGCAATGCAACTAAGTGTCACTAGCTTTTAGCAAATAAATGCTTTGATAATAAATTTTCATCATTAAGCATTTTGGGACTGGAAAGTTGATACAATCACCACTGCCCACTGACATGATGATATGAATACCACTTTTTATCACATTTTGGTAACCTCATTGTTGAACCAAGTACAACCCTCACTAGTTGGATGACCAAACTATGGGAGTATGAATACCAGGTTTGATCGGATTGAATGTTGCATAAACAAGCAAAGGTCAACCCTCCAACCTATATGAAAGTCCTCAATGGTTCTTTGATGACCACGTCATTAGATGAATTCACATAAGTTGTTGGATATCCCTCAAGATAGTCACTTCAAAGGCAAGAAAAATATCATGTCTCCGTCATTGCCAATCTAGTCGAAACATCATCGATTAGCTAAAAAGATGTGATAAAAGTCAATGTAAGTAAAGATCATCAAAAGAAAGCTTCAAGTGTTTTGTGTGGTTTCATGATTTTCAAAAAGTATTTCCAAGCATTCTGATCTTTTAAAGTGTTTTGTCCATTTTTAATCCTGAGTAATAAAGTCAATGAAGGCTCACGGATCAAGTTGTGGCAATCAAATTCTTGGTTAGTGAACAATGATATCCATCAAAGGTTCACAAAAATCTCTCTCTTCTAAAATTCTGATCTCTCTCTCTGATGTGACTGAATGTTGTACTATTGAATCCTTTTGAAGTTAATGTCTTGCTTCATGTGAATTCATGCTTGTTTGCTGAAATCCACTGATTAAGATCAAATGCCCCAGTTGGATAGAAAAAATGTTGGACTTGGACAAACTTCCAAAATATTGCAAAAACTCTATTATGCAAGATGCAACTCAAAGCACTTTATGCTTTCCTTTTTACTAGCTCTCAAACAAGATCACATTGGTTTGCCCCCAATGTCTTAGCAAGATATAGGACATGAAGGATGGATTTGCAAGCTGATGGATTAGAGATGGAAAGGCCATGATGGAAGAAGTATGCGAATGTGACCCATAGGACTATCTCCTCAAGAGTACCCAAGCTAAGGAAAAAATGATATAGCAATGTGAAGCATGTTTTTGGATAAGCCATGTAAGTCAATTGTGCAGGGCTAGATAGTGTATAGGACAACGATCTGCTACCATGAAAAGGAGTGATCCAAAAGAGTGGACATGTCAAGAAGTTTCTGATAACAATTTTTTTTACTTTAAGTTCTTCATCTTGATCAAGACCAAGGGTCAATTTGGGTAAGATGTAGATAAGATAACACAATCATGATAAAGGAGTGATGGAGGCTATGATGAGATGTTTTGGTATTATGAAAAGACTATCAAGGAATGATGAAGGTGAATTTGGGATAAGCAAGATCATGATAGGGTAACATGGATGCAACAAGTACATAAGCTGATGGAAAGGATAATGGATGTCAAGATACTTGATGCTCATGGATGTGTTCAACCTTGTCAAGATGAAAGGTGAGAGAGGAAATATGGATGTAAGTGAGATAAATGATAGAAAGATGAAGGATAGAATGGACGAAAATTTTCCCCCAAGTGTAGAGTGCAAGAAGGAAGAATTACGCATGATGCCTATTTGCCAAGTTTTCATCATGGTATATAGATTTGTTTCTCTTTACTTTTGCCACCAAGGTGCCTATTGCTAGGTTTTCACCAAGGCACTTTTTTTTTCTCTTTTTTCTTTTCTTTTTTTTTTCTTTTTTTGTATTTTTTGATATTTTCCCAACATCGAAATCTTTGGACAATGATCCTCTGAAAGATATGCTATAATAAACCATGGGTATGACTAGGATGCTCAAAGATATTGATAAGAGGGATGGAAGTACAGAAAGTATGCATTGGAAAATGAATGTGAGGATAAGAAGAAGGTATGTTGCAGATGGGAATGTTGGCAAGATCAACTTTGACACACACTTTGAAGAGTGGTGAAATGATGGAGGAATGATAGATGAAGGAGGTAAGGTTCCTTTTGAGGTAGTGGATTTTTGGATATGAGAACCCAAATTAGACTTGGAAAGTGGAGGATGTTTCGAAGGAGATGGAATGGAAGCCTTTGGAAGCTTGAATGTCAATTTTGATTCTTCTTTTGTGTGCAAGTCCTTCAAAAGTGACTTGGGAATCCACATAGTCTTTGATTTTTCTTTTTGCTTGGTGGACCTTTGTGGCCTTTTAGATATTTCATTTTTCTTTATGGACCTTTGTGGTCTTTTGGATATTTCATTTTTCTTTTCATTCACATGTTGATTAGATGGGACATTGTGATTTTTATGCACATATGGATTCTTGGATTTATGATTTTTATGTTGCAGATCAAAATTACTTCCAAAAGACTTAGGAATTATGGATGAATAGGAATAATATGAAGGGTTCATATGGATTAGTGTTGGGCCATTCTTCAAGTATGTGTGTCTTTGTTGAACTTGATACATGGTAGGGTAAGTGAATGGATAGCTAGGGATGATAGGAATAGATGATGGGGGAATATATGGACCTAGTATGGATGGAAGAGATGAAGACTTTTGTTTTGGGACATAGGCACCCAAAATGGATTTGGAGGATAGTGAAGGAATATGGTTTCATTTGAATGGAGGAATATAAGGTGTGAAAGGGATATCAATATCTTTGAAAGGAGCCGCATTGCCATGGTTCTCATCTTTAAGATTTATCTTTATACCCATAGGCTCATGAGTAGCTTTGATAGGAACACATTTGTTAGGATCAACGAAGTCTTCAAGGGATTTATTATCATGCAAGGGATTTGGAAGAATGATGTTTTCTTGAGGTGAACATGGAGGAATATGAAAAGGAAATGATGGGATGATTTGATCTTGACTAAGATCTTCAAATTGTGTAGATAGGGTATTTTGCTCTTGATTTTCAATATGCTCATTGGAAGTTGTGGAAGGGATATCTTGATCTTGCTTGGGAAGTGAAGAAAATATGGAACTTGGAAGGGTAATTGGATCTTGGAATGGAAGGATATCATCTTGGAAGCCATGAAAGAATGCAAGGGGATCATCACAAGGTTTGAGGGATATGGGACCTTCATCAAATATGGGAGGAGATTGTGTATAATCTTGATCTTGATCTTTATCACTATTTATCTCTTTTCTCTTTGGATTATCTTCTTGACATGGAGCCACTTCTAAGGATAAGGTAGATGTTTGGATATGTATGGGGGATGTTTGGAGGTATGATGTAGGATCCTTTTGAAGGGTATAATAGGCATTGAAGCACATGAAGCTTTGATGTCCAAGATCTTTGAAGCATGGAAATGATCTGTTGCAAGGTGTAAGTTAGCTTGGGTTTCTTTTAGAGGTAGCCCTTGAGGGTAAACATAGTCAACTTGAAAAGTGTCATCATTAGGCTCATTCTTTGATGGAGGAATTTTGGATAGTTGTGGAGCTTTGGGAGATGAACAAAAGATGAAAGGAATGCTAGCTATGGGAGGATCTTTGCTAGATAGAGGTTTGGGAGATGGACGAAGGATGAAAGGTGTACAAGTCATCTAGGGAGAAACCTTGCTAGGAGATGGACAAAGGATGAAAGGATTACTCCTGCTATATGGAGGTTTATTATCTTGCTTGAGAGCAGTATTTTTCACTCCATACTCTTTATTATCTTGATCACAAATAGGTTGATTATGCAATTTCCTTTGATCTGAGATAACTTTGTTGCTCTCAATTACTTCTTTTTGTGAGGAGGATGAAGATATGGATGGCTCATCCTTATAAAGAAAAGGACAAATTGATCTTAATGATGGCTCTTTAGATGATGTATATTTTTGTTTTTCCTCGTTCTTCCTCAAGGTTGATGTGTCATAAATATGCAGAAGCTTAGCTCTTGATTGAGCTAAAGTTAGAAAATATGTTTCTTTATCCCAATTCAAAAGTAATTCCATTATTTCCAGAAACATGGGATTTTGGGATGCTTCAACAACATCATCTTCAGACACCTCATCACTTTGATTCCTATGGAGATTTTGATCTTGACTTCGATAATTATGCTCCATAATAGGATTGATTTGTTTCTCAAATAGGCTCATCATTATGGATCAATCCTTCCTTCTTTAATTTCAATCCAGTTGGGTTGGTTTGGAACATGTCACAAGTCTTGATCAATTTGCAAGATTTAAAAATTTAATTGTATTTTGATCAAGTACTTTGGAACTTCTTGTTTGAAAAGTTGAAAACAATCACAACACACACATCAATAGTTCACCATATCCCTAGATCACTCTAATGTGTATATTCTTGAACATTTCCATGGGTTTGATCACAAGAAAGACTTCCAAGCAAGCTACCTAGCACAAATTTGGCTTTTAAATGGCTCTATTAGGTAGTTTTTGCTATTTTTACTGTTTTGTAGTAAGTTTTCCGTTCAAAATGGATCTTAGCCGTTCATCCCTCAAGTATGTTAAGGGGCTTCCCACATGCACCGAAGTATGATTTTGCACAATCCATTAAGACTACTAGAGGAAGTTTGAAGGGGCTAAAATCCTTTTGTCATGCACCCCATTAAGGATACACGCATTTCTTTTTATAGTGGGTCAGATTCTCACGGCAAAAGCAAGTGTATCCCACTTTGGGCTGTCCCTCTCACTGGCCCTTTAAGGCAATCTCGGGAGGTGAGCCCACTAAGTTTTAAACATGTTCATTTGAAAGCATGAAAAGTGGATTTGGTAGAGCAAGTTTGGGAATTTGATTCACTCAAAGAGTGAAGAGCATATCCCTATTGCTTTTCCCTTATCCCAAACACTTACAATCAATTTGGTTCTTTTTCAACCCCGTGACAAAGGGGTTCTTAGAATTTAGGTGTTTGTTCTTTCCCTTTTATGATTAAACTATGTTTAGAACTTTGAAATGCCACAAGCTAAGGGAATGTGCAAGCTTGATAAGAAAAATACCTTAAGTGATGCTAGCAAAGGCTAGGTGCATTTTTAAGTAGTAGTTTTTCTCATTTTCTCTTCAAATCCTTCCCTTACCTTAGCAAAAGGTTCCCTCCACCAACAAGTTAGTCAGCACAAATGAAAAAAGTGAGGGGAAACCAAAATCAAAAGCTTAAAATACGATAATTTGATTATGCTCTTGATTCTTTTTACCAAAATACTTGCAAAATTGACAAACTTAAGGATGAAATTCCCAATTCAAGGAAACATACTTAAGTTTATAAGCCTCTAAAACAACAAGGTATACTCTGATAGGACGTCCTTTTTTGTTTCTTTTTTGCATGCAAAAAAGAAAAATAAATAAATTTTGAGCACTTTTCTACGACATAGCATGTACCTGAGATAGAAAAACTCATAAATTTTTAGATGCACTTCTTGATTTATCAATTTAACAAAATTACAAGGCACAGTCTACATGACATTATATTGACTGCACGTGAGATTTATTTAACAAAGCACATGATTTCTTTAACTGCGAGCATCACCTTACGGGGCTCCAGCGAGATTAAATTGATCATAGGCAGTATTTAATTATCCTACGTATTAAATCCTTAATTAGAAGCGTAAGACTGGTGAACTGATCGCGACATTCAAATAAAGAAAATGACATTTAAATGATAGAAAGCGATAAATCAAATGAAGAAGGCAGAAAACCCCCTTTCTTCCAGACACAAAAGTATTTCATGGTAGCAGCTTTTTATTTCATGTACGCAACATTTAAATTGTCAAAGACATGGAACCTTTATTTGGATCATGACACCTTAATGACCGGACACATGATTTCTTTCTGTCATGCGGTACTTCTTTTCTCTCAGGCATGAATCTGCAGGCTAATCAGCGTAAGTGTCCAAACTGTAGGTGATTTTTAATTTCCCATACGTGACATTTCTTTGCTTTAGGCATGACTTCTTTACTGGCAGGCGTGATTTCTTCTCTGTAACCTATAGACAACAAGCAAATTTATGTAATTCTAGGCTAAATTTTTTAAATAACATGAAAAATATGATGGATTTAGAGGCCTAGAGCCCCACAGTGGGTGCCATTTGTGTGTGTGAGTTATACACTTTCATGAAATAACAAGATTTAAAGAGAATTTATACTAATTAGAGCAAACTAATCTAAATAATGTATAATTAATCTATCAACATCTCATGGATCTCTAAAATAAAGTGGTAAATGAGGCTCTCAGCTATGATCCTCACTAGTGACACTCTAAAGATGAGAATTAAGCTATATGATATGCAATTAAGATCTATTCAATCAAATTCTAGCTCTATTTGATGAACAATCTACTATGATCAAAGAAATTAAACTATTAAAATTGACACGTGAGTGGTGTGGATGCAAATTGCAAGAGCTTTGCTACAATTCAAAGATATGGAGTGGATGATTAATGCCTCAAAATGCTTTCTACTTATAGGATTTTCCCAAGGGTAGGGGGTAGAGTGAGTTGATCATGGTTATGCTTGGGTAAGGTCAATTGGCTTTGCTTTGTCCATAAATGGGGGGACAAGGAGGGGACAATCATTTAAATGGTTTCAAAAGGCTCGACCTTTTCAACAAAAGTGAGTGATTTGTGTCCATTTTGTCTCCAATTTGCTTTGTTGAGGGAAATTATGATTTATTAATTAATTAAAGTAATTAAATTTAGCCATGAAGGGTAAGAGGTTCATTTTGATTTTTTCTTTCAAGAACTATGTCATTAATTAAATTTAATCAATTTCATAGTGTTTTTCCCCTTTTCAAGCTTTATTTAATCATTTAATCATTTAATTGAATTTTCCTTTGATTTGAATTGCCTTTGTTCCATTTATTGATTTTTTGTGCTATTTTGATGATTTGATGCACCTTTTGATTGATTTAAGCCTTTGGCCAATTTTTCATGTCTACACCTGCTATCACATGTAGGTTGGCTCGATGGCTTCTACTGCTATAGGAATTTGACATCACAATAGTGGATAAGCCAGGAAAGTCCAATGTGGTTGTTGATTTCCTCTCAAGATTGTGGAATGCAGATGAACCACAAATAATTGATGACAAATTCCCTAATGATCACCTATTCTCTATCTCAGCACAAACCCCCTGGTATGCTGACATTGCTAACTATTTAGTTTCTCAAAAGGTATCTCCATATTTCTCGTGAAAGGAAAAGAGGCTCCTAATAGAGAAGACTTTCAACTTTTCATGGATTGTTGATTGTCTATTCTATAGTGGCCCTAATCAAGTATTGAGGAGATGTGTTAGGGAAGATGAGATTTATGACATCCTCCATGCCTGTTACGATGAGCCTTGTGGGGGACATTTTGCAACCAAATGAATAGAAATGAAGATATTGAACACTGGATACTATTGGCCAACCCTACATAAGGATGTGGTCAACTACACAAGGAAATGTGATCGGTGCCAATGGATGGGGTGACTAACTAAGTATGATAAAATGCCTCTCTTTCCTCAAGTGGTAGTCACTCCCTTTGATAAATGGGGCTAGATTTTTTCAGACCCATTAGTCCTTCATCTAATGACAATTCATATATTCTTGTGTGCACTGACTACGTGACAAAATGGGTGGAGGTGCGAGCTATGAAGCATGATCAAGATAACAAGGTAGCTGAGTTTCTATATGAGGAAATATTTAAATGATATGGTGTACCTAGAGAATTGGTCACTGATCAGGGCGCTCAATTTACATCAACATTGATCACTACCCTAATAAATGAGTACAATATTTGCCACCAAAAATTAAGTCCATATCATCCACAGGCAAATGGTAAAGTAGAAATCACTAACAGGGAGATAGAAGCAATCTTGATAAAAATAGTACAGATACACAAAAAGGACTAGAGCACAAGATTACAAGAAGCAGTCAGGGCATATAGGACCACATGGAAGACAACAATTGGTTTCACTCCTTTTGAATTGGTTTATGGGTAGCATGTTGTAATGCCTATAGAATTTGAGCAAAAAACCTTACGAACAACATTACAACTCAACATTGATCTTCCTACAACACATCACAACAGGATCCTACAGCTCAACCATTTGGATGAAATGAGAAAGGAAGCCCTGCAACAAACTGAGATGGTTCAGACACAACACAAAAAGTGTCATGATTCACATATCCTCAACAGACAGTTTGTTCTTGGTGACTGGGCTCTTCTATATGACTCTAGATTTCAGGAGACACAGGGTAAGCTTACTACAAGATAGTTGGACCCTATGAAATTGAACATGTTTATGCTAATGGTGTGGTTCAATTATCCACCATCAACAATGTACATTTTAAGTTGCTGGTAAATGGGCACAGACTTCATCTATACCATAAGCCAGAAACAAAGGTCAACTTCCTATGGCAATTTGAGATTTCTCCTCTCACAGCTGAACCCCCTGCAACTAATAAAGATCTTGCAGCCGATAAACCTCATGCATCTGATGGACCTCCTTTAGCTGAAGACTCTCCTATAGCCAATTACTTACTCTGGTCATTTCTTTGACTTTGCACGCATGCAGTCATAAGAAAAATTTTCATTTTCCATGAAAATATCTTTTTCCATAATAAAGGTGACCATCACATCACATCCCATCAACTTTTTCTACCTTATTCATTCATGTGTCACATCATCATCACACTAGCTATTACTTTTTGTTTGGCCCACTTCACTCAATCTTTTTGGATTTGAGCATTTATAGGTTATTATATTTCAAGTACACATTCATTTATTGTTTGAAATGTTGTTTACTTAATTTGACATAATTTTCAATTGCATTGTAATTAATTTAGCACTTCATCCAAGTACTACAGTAAATTTCAATTTATCATTTGCATAATGGAGAATTGTGAGCTAGATTAAGCATTGTAGCATCATATTTTCTCATTTTAGAAGTGTCACTAGTGGATATTAAGCTGAGAGCTCTACTTACCACATCTAATTAGAGAACCATGAGATGTTATGGATATTAAATGCATTTATTAGTTTAAATTTGTATTGTATTTGCTTTGAATTGTTAGTTAATAGTCCTAATTTCATGAAGGTGAATAGCATACACACACAAATAGTGCCCACCGTCATTTGTGCATAGTCATAATAAAGCCTTTCAGTCACATTGTTGTATTGTCTATTGTCCCTAAGTTTGTCACACGATCACATTTATCACTTGGGGGCAGGAACAAATTGGATTTTTGGTACAAATGGATTCAATAGTGCTACATTTGGTCATATCAGAGAAGGAATTATTAGAGCTTCAGAAGAGAGAGATTTTCTTGAACCTTTGATGGATATCATTGTTCACACCTAAGTATTTTGATCCTACAACTTGATCCTTGAACCTTCATTGACTTTATTATTCGGGATTAAAAATTGACAACACTTAAAAGCTCAGAATGTTTGAAAATTCTTTTTGAAAATTGTGATACATGGCAAAACACTTGAAGCTTTCTTTTTGATGATCTTTATTGAAATGATTTTTATCACATCTCTTTAGCTAATCAATGATGTTTAGACTAGATTGGCCATGATAGAGACATGATAATTTCTTGCCTTTGAGTGACTATTTTGAGGGAAATCCATCAACTTATGAGAATTCATCTAACGACATGGTCATCAAAGAACCATCGATGACTATCACATAAGATGAAGGATTAACCTTTGCTTGTTTACGCAAACAGATACCTTGGCTATTTAGATCTTTCATATCTTAATACCAAAATCCACTTGCAACATTGAATCCATTGAAATCAGTATTCATACTCCCATAGTTGGTCATCCAACTAGTGAGGGTTGTACTAGTTTCCAAAAAGAGGTTACCAAAAGTGATAAAAAGCAGTATTCATATCATCATGATGTAGTTAGTGATGGTTGTACTAGTTTTCCAGTCCGAAAATCCTCAATGATGAAAATTTATCTCTACAACATTTCTTTGCTAAAAGCTAGTGACACTTAGTTGCATTACATTGCATTATCATGTTAGATTAATTGCATTTGTTTTTAGTTATTTTTTCAAGGACAAGGGGGTATATTAATAAATCTTGGTTGATCAAAACATTAAAGAAAAAAGGGGTTCAATCAAATGTCTTATCCTTGATTCCAAATCAATACCATGAGATTATCTTTTGCATTCATGCATAACATTAATCATTAATCATTATCCATATATCAGAAAAGCAAAAGAAAAAGATTCATTACTCATTTGCATACATTTAAGGATAGAATTGCATACATTCAAAAATAAAAAAAACATAGGGGCATTCATATCCATATTTTCAATAGAACACTTTGCATCCATACATGTGAAAAGCATAAAAGCATATAAAAAATTCATACATCATTGTATCCATCTATCTATATCATAAATGAGATACATTTCATCCATAGAAAAATCAAAAGTAAATGCATCATAAAACATCATATAGCTACATATAAAGATAATCCCATAATAAACTCATCAAGAGAATCAAGAAAAGTATATCATCATATAAAAGTTCATAACATCAGTGATCCATCAAATCAGTATAGCAAGATACAATGTCAACAAAGTGATACATCAAGTTCTGATCAATAAACATCAATAAAATGATACAATAGTCATCAATGAGAAACAACTCTGTCATCAAATCATCATGATCCCATAGCAGCACCTGATCCACCCCCAAGAAAATCCCATCTGCAATACGCCAAACGAGCAATATGGTCACATGCAAACTAAAAATCTATATTAGCACCCCACAAGGATCACTTTTCCTAGACTCTAGCATATAGCGTTGTACCCTATGGCATATCCTATACTCTACCATACTGCCTAGAAACTCGACCAAAACAAAACCACTCAATAATGGGTAACCCCACAATAGTGGGTTACACTTTTTTAGAGATGCTAATTTTTGTTGAAATAACATATTTTTCATAAAATATGATGATTTAAGCCTTAAGAGGTTCCATTTGAAGGAATTGATTACAAATGGTTAGCTCAAAACCTCTTAGATAAAAAAAACATTGATATAACATCTATACTCCTCATTCATACCTACAATGGAGTCTCCTTTGCACCTATTAAAATGTTGAGAAAAAAACACCTTGACTTTATCTTTTGGAAGATCAAATGAATCCATTTGACAAACATATCTATGTAGTAAGGTACTACTAAGAAAAATCTTTTGAATGATTATAATGTTAATATATATTAAGTTTATTAAGACTTTGTATTTTTAGTTTACTAAACATAGATATTTCACCGTATGTCTACCTCTATGTTTGACGCTTATGGAAAAATGGTAAATGAGAGGAAAAAAATTCTAAAAAATATCTATGCCCTGGGTATTCAAGTTCTCTTTCTATAAAAAAAATTAAAATGAAATTGGACAAATACATGACAAGTTATAAGCTATGTAGTCAAAGTATGTTAAAATTATGGTTTAGTCAACTTCAAATGTTAATAGAATATGCAATAATCATGATAATGTCATAAAACTGATTTCATGCCCTCTGTATGGATGTTAGAAAACTAAATTCAAAAGAATCACATTGATATCTATTTTAGAAAAAAAGTTATGCTCTATGAAAATAATGTAACTCTTTGAAAATGATGTTTTCAGCAACATACTAGTTTTCATGGGGGAAAGAAAAAACTATCCAAATCAATTCAAAAAAATAAATAAAAAATATATTTAGAATCTAGACAGAAAATCCTAATATACTCTAATTTACTTCATCTTCTAATTTCAAATGGTTTAACGACAATATGCATCTGAATCTGAAAGTTTTTTTCAAAAACTAGAGTTCAGTGTCCATTCAGGAAAAAAAGTGTAACCCACTATTATGGGTTCACCCTAATAGTAGTAGCTCTACCAATCATCCACTGAGGAGAAAACATATATGGGAGCTCATCATCATCCTCCCTCCATCACTCGCAACCTATATATGGACGCCACTAAACCTGATCAAGATCATCAATTTGATGGTGCCAATACTCAAGTTTGCTCAGATGATGTTGGACAACTATGCCACCATATAGAAAAACATAAGGAAATCCTCACTACCAAATCCTTTCTGACACTGGCCTAGTGATGGGAAGATGTTCCCATATCCACAACTAAAGGATCACAACACCTGCCGACAATGAAGCACTCTCCCTGTATACAACCTCATGCAAATCATGATAAAGTTGAGTGAGGACACATGAGCCCCAATCAAACCATCAAGGTTGTGCAATAAAGTCCTCGAGTATCCTGCCCCATCCAACTGAGAAACCAAGACCTCGCCAGTCGGGAAGCAGTAATCTACCAATCAGGGCATCCAATATTGCTGACAATGTGGGGAATGAAGTGAACTGTGCCCACGTAATAGTGTCATCATCAATAGTGTTGTCTCTAAACACTCATCTGCAGATTGTAATATCATAAATAGAATCGTAATATACCATCTCCCCTCAACAAGGAATACGCAATAGTCGATACACATCCTCTAGCATGATCATCATCTCTCCAAAAGGTAGATGGAAGGTATTGTGGTCAGAGTGCCAATGCTCTGCCACTGCGATAAGAAGGCCACGGTTGAGTTGGAACCATGAGATGTCAAGAAGGAAGCTCAGACCACACAACTCAATAACTCGATACTCCATAGGAGTCAAAGCCTAACCTAACTCAATGACCCATGAAGCTATGGTCCATATATGCAACTTACAAAAATGTACCTATTTTGCAAATCAAAGAGAATCATATCAGTTTTCTATATCAATGACTCATTTTAAGTCAATCAGTTCTATCAAGTATCAAAGTATCAAACCTATCAAACCTAGTACCATTTGTTCGTGTCTCTATGTCTTGAGAATGAATGATCAATTCTACCTATCAGTTTTTCTATCCTATCAGATTGACAAATCACATTTATTGGTATCACTATCCTGATATCCTAAACACTTATTTTGTTAAACTACAACAGACCTAGCTCTCTGGGAAATCAATTGATCAGTTAGAGAAATCACATTTTTATCAGAAATCAAGTTTGAGTTTGAAAAATTTTCAAAGTCCTGCAGGCGTCATTTTCCCATTACCATGTGGCAATTTACCTTACACGGTGTAGAAAAGATGTTAAGCAACACTTTATCATTACCACACATGACTTAACATTTCATGCGTCACTTTACAATGCTAGGTGGTACTTAACATGGCCTAGGCGGCATTAAAAAGCTAGGGTTTTATATGCGTAAAAACATATCTAAAATGGCATGAAAACCCTATTGCTATGCGAAAACATATCAGTATCAAGCAAGATTTAAAAGTTCCTAAGTGACAATTTACTATGCAAGGCGTGAGTAAAAAGCATTGATGCTTTATTTTAAAGGGTTACGTGGCATTTCACTAATCCTAAGTGGCATTTTGCACATTCAAAACTATGACATCATGAAAAAATTGCAATAAATGCAGAAAAAGAGCAATAAATGCATAAGGAAGGTTAGCAATAACTCACTGGAGGTCCATAGTCCAACGACCTCTGACAGCGATGACCTCTCTCGAACTGATGCTCTCTGATAGGGACAACCACCTTGAAAATCAATGAAGGATCAGAGCAAAATCTCAATAGTAAAAAATGAAAATGAATAGTAAATCTAAGTTTTTCAACCTATTTAAGCTAATTTTGACCTAATTTAGAGGTAAATTTTGACCTATTGACCTAATATCAGCCTATCATCAATCGAACTGAGGCATTATCAGAATCAGCATATCATCAATGTTTTTTAGAAATGAAAACATATTGGATCAATCAATCAATTAATCAATAACATCAAATTTCAAATCAAGCAATCAATATGTTTTATTTCTGAGGGGGCATCAGAGTATCAAATTGACATCAAACATCATGGAATTAGGGGCATCAAATTTTTTTGAACTATTATCAGTGGGGCACATATCATCTATCAAATCAAATCAGAGGCATATCATATCAAGCATCAATCAATTTCATATCAGTGGCATATCAGTTAATCAGGACCTAAAAGCGACCGGGGCTTAAAATTTCTTTGAATCAATGTTCTTCGCACATCAATTCAACGAGGAGCATTTGTAGACACTAAAAAATGGACAAGTGCTTCAAAATCAATAAAATGGCTCAAAATTATCAAAATGCTCTAATTCTCATAAAAAAGGATCAAATTACATTAAATGGACATTTATTAAATCAAATTAGGACAAAATCAATCAAATCAAAGGAAAAATTAAATAATGACATTAAATAATTAAATACAAGCTTAAAAGGGATGAAAAGCACTATGTAATTGATTTTAATCAATTAATTGTATAGTTGTTTAAATCAAAAATCAAAATGAACCTATTCCCTACATGGCTAATTTAATTAATTGATGAAATTTAATAAATCCTAATATCTTTCAACAAAAATTGAGCAACCAATGAGAATTGAGAACACAAAGCACATGGATCACTCAAAGGAAATGAATCTCAATCACACAAATTCAACTTTGAATCTCATCCACTCAATTTTGTCCTTTTGTCCAAAGCTTTGAGACAAACATTTAAATTGTCCCCCCATTTAAAAACACTGCAAATTTTTTGACTCAACCAAGGCTAAATCATGATTACTTCACTCTACCCCCTACCCTTGGGAATTTACTATAAATAAGAGTCATTTTGAGAGCAATAATATAGAAGAGAATTAGAGAGCAAAGAATTGTTATTATAAGCATTTTATGAGTATTTGATAGCAATTGAGAGCATTTAGCATTAGCATTTTAATTTATCATTTGCATAATAGAGAATTGTGAGCTAGATTAGGCAATGTAGCATCATATTTTCTCATTTTAGAAGTGTCACTAGTGGAGATTAAGCTGAGAGCTCTACTTACCACATCTAATTAGAGAACCATGAGATGTTATGGATATTAAATGCATTTCTTAGTCTAAATTTGTATTGTATTTGCTTTGAATTGTTAGTTAATAGTCCTAATTTCATGAAGGTGAATAGTATACACACACACACTTACAAACCAAGCATGTGAGGACACCTGCCACATTTTTCATCGGGGGGAGTCAGTTTAGCTGTGTTGTAATAAATATCCTTTCTTAAATCTACCATTGTTAATTTGCAAGGTTGTATTGCACAATCATTGATTTAACAACCCCTTCATATGAAAGTCCCTATAAGCTTTGTTTTTAAAAATCCAAAATTCCAACTCCAGGTTTTCAAAAAATTTCAAAATCTCTCTGCCATTTGTCCAGACTACCCATTAAATGAGCTACGAAGCCCAACAAGTTAATAATCTAGCCCTAGTTTAGTAGAATATTGGGTAGAATAGAGGAAAAAATTGTTAGGAAGACTATTGCAATTGTGGGGATTAAGGTTACAGAAGTTCTCAGCAAGCAGAATGGGTGGACAACCTATAGGGCATGAGCTAGCTAATTATTTGTCCCTGTTGCAAGATCAAGCCAGCGTCCAAGTTTTTACTCGGGTAGGTTGACTTACATATTTTTTAAGGTTAATTGGTTATGATGAGGCCATAGCATTGGAATTCCTATGGACATAAAACAATGAGGTTGCTTACATAAAAGGATTGAAAGTAGAGTTTTTTGAAGCATGAATTGTGGAAGTTTCTGGACTTCCTACCATAGGAGAAGCCTTTCCACATGGCCATGATGTGAAAATAACCCGAGATGAATTTTATTTGCCAATAGACACTAGACTGGAATACAACAAGCAAGGTGCCAGAAGAACATCTCTTCCTGGCAAGTACCCTCAACTAGTAGTTCATATCATAAGGTACATTACCTGTGAGGGGCAATTTTCTTTCTTGCATGCCATTCATGTTAAGGTTTTGAGTCATTTGCGGCATGGCCACCTAATAAATATGCCTAATTTTATATATTCTCTATTAAACTTAGGTTCTGAGGAAGTCAGGAAGGGAAGAAAAAATGTTGTCACCCACCATGGGTTGATAAAACTCTTGGTGGAAAGGTCTTTGTGGGATACCTCTCCCATGACCTGGGATGAGTTTATCACAACACCTCATGTATAATTGCATGGTGAAGGGCCACAACCTGAAATTTAAGAAGAATACAAAAATATACCCGATGAGGCCATTCCTAAAAAAGTTGAGCCTTCTATTCTAGGAAAGGCTCAGGAAAACCATTCTACTTTAGGAACTGACAAAGAAAATATGGCAATTGATAATCCAAACCCTAACTTAGAGGGAGGAGAAATTGAGGTTCCTATAGATTTTTATAATTCAAGGGTAGAACAAAATGCCCAGAAGAAAGAAAAGGGAAGGGAAAAAATGACCGAATATGTTATGGATGATGCACCTATTCCTCCTATAGCCACTCTTGCTACAAAGAAAAAGATCTCGCAAAAGCGTCCTACTGCACTGGTTGACACCCCACCATGGTGAAGTGTTCATTTGAACATAAAACAAACAAAGGACTCACATGCAATGACTAGTTCTACTCTTAACGTTCCTATTGAGGAACCCATGGAAGAACAACCACAAGTAGATAGTTCATTCACAGGGTGTCGTGACATGATGGTGGAAGATCCTGCAACTGTGGTTCCACTAGATAAGGAAACAAAGCATAAAGAAATAGAGAAAAAAGAAATCTCTAATGTATCTTCTTCTCAGTAAGAAAACATCCAAGATAATGATGTCTTGGTAGCATCTGCACCAATTCCACTAGAAAACTAGAAAGAAATAGAAGCATAACAAGTTCAACAGGAAAACCAAGAAGAAATAGAAGCAGATCAAGTTCCATCAAGAAACCAGGGAAAGGTAACAATTCACTCCCTATCCATTGACTACTTTAAACAAATGTAATATGAAAATTCAATGTGGGAATTAGAAAGGGACATATTAAAAAAGGAAATAGGAATAAAATAGCAAGAAATTCAACTTCTACAAGGAAAATTGGATTCATTCATAGAGTTAATTCCTAAATTAATAGAATGTAGACCACCTCCTAGGTTTTATGCCCTATGTTTAAAAGAGCAGTTTTTAATGTTCAAATTAATGAGGGTTCTTAGAGACCTTAACAAAGACATAAGCATGCCCCAAGAATTTTTGGCTACATATGAGGCATCACCAAACTGTATTTGGAATCTTTTGTATGAACTTTACTTACACAATCATGTCGTTCCCTCCAATACTGACTAGAACCCTTTGCTATTCGTTGGTGATATTCACCTATCTTCTCTATTTTCTTGGGAAAGAAATGAGATAAACTATGGGGAACAACTAAACAAATATAGGGAAATTGAATGATCAATCACACTTCCCTTGCAATTTGAAAGTGGCTCACCTTGAAGGTTATATTGTGATTGGCAGGAAATAGTTTATGGATTTAATGACTCAAAACATAGAAGGAGAATTCAAGACAATCAGGAACAAGTCTTTATAGAATTTGAGAGACTCTCATTAGCAGAAAGGCAAAAAGCAACAGAAGGATTACATAAAAGATGGGCCAGGCTACTTATGGCATTAAAGAAGGCAGAGCCTCACAGTCTCATTAACCTCTGAGCTGCAATGCAATGAGTACAATGGTATATACAGCTGGGCTAACAACCATGACTAGAGAGATGGTTACCCCTTACCTTCTAGCCTCCTATGCTTTTATGGTCATTAAACAGCTGCATGGATAATGAGGTAGATGAGAAATTAGAGATGCGTAGATGCATTAAGATGGAACAAACAAATGGATTCTACTGGAGAGTGTGTAGTTCCATGACTGGTGAGACTCAGGAATGAGATCTCAGGGTGCTTGCAAAGATCCCGAATGTTTCAGTGCCTAAGGAATGGCACTAGTCTTCGTAGGGAGCAATGATGAGGCATATTAATGCCATATTTTAGACACCCTAAGATAGTCTCTACTAGGTCTTTTCCCTTGTTCTGCTATATTTTCTCAAAGACTTTATACTTTGTTCTGATATTATGTGGCATCCTGCCACTAGACTTCTGCTATGGTTTAAACACACTTAATATGCTACACTTGGATGAATATGCTATATTACTTACTTGGAAATTATGGTTATGTTATTACCATGAATGTCTTTATCCTAACATTTGAAGTGCATCACATCAATATAGTAATCAACATCTTGACCAAGTGAAGCGCACTCATACACTAGATGCTTGACTCGGTATTTCAGTAGACTTCAGTGGAGAAATATTAACACAACATCAGAAAAAGGTTTTCGGGTGATCAAGGTGGTAGTTGCAAAGCAAAGACTAAGACAACATGATGAATTATCTGAGGAAATCTAGGAGAGAGTGAGAAGTTAGATCTGTTGTTGTGAAAACTCTTTCCTCTTTTCTAGATCTAATCTGTTTCCAATTTTATTGCTTTCTTCTTTTCTATTGGTAGTGTTTTAATAAAAGATCCACCTATTTCTATGGTGTGATTAGTTAGCTGTTAGAACTTTTCCTTTTAAATGAAGCCCCACTCTTGTGTGAGAAGAAGGGCATTATCAGTTTTAGTTGCAATACAATTTCATTTTACTATTTACTAGTTTTCATACATCTCTATACTCAGTTATTCAATCAATGAGAAAATGAAGTATTGAGATTTACCTTTGTGTAATTAAGTGTTTCAGATACTCATCCAAGGGGGCCCACTTGGTGAGAGATCCATAGTTAGTTAGGTTCATGCTAGTTAACTTCATTATCCTGCATTTCTATTATTTTAGTATTGGTGTTGAACTATTCCTATAGCCAAAGCCACATGTTAGTTATCACTTCCTATAGCCAAAATGGAAGAGAAGATAAATCATGATATCTTAGTTTGTGAAAGTATTCATATTTCATTAGTAACTTCACTTCTACAATTTCCATTCTAGTACTTGCTTTGTTGTAGCTATGGTTTAATTTCGATTGTAGTATTTTCTTCCTGCAATCGTAAAATAGTTTCCTTCTAGCATTTGTTTCCTGCAACAACTATAGAATGTGTGGTTGAATGGTACTTGGTGCATATATCTTGCTAGCCCATTTCAAGTAACGCATCCCTGGGTTGACATATTAAATGAATTTTTATAAGGAGGATAAACTGCTCGGTTGGATGTCCAATCCCTAAGTTCCAAATTATGCCTAGTTTTTTATCCTTTATAAAAAGTGATCAGATACCATCCTCTTTGGAAAAGCTTCAATGGTTGAAGCTAGGATATGGGTTCCTTCTTGGATGAGTATGCAATAGCCTTGGGTAAGAAAATAAACTATGATAAGAGCAATTTATATTTCTGTAGTACCAATGAGGACCTCCAAAGGAAGATCTACATAATCTTTGGTTGTAGATGTGTTGACTTACCAAGTATTTATCTTGGTCTCCCTTTAAATATTAAGGAGGTTTTCCATTCCTTTTGGGGATCCATTATGGATCATCTCTAGAATAAGATGGTGGGATGGAAAGATAAACTTCTTAGCAATGCTAGTAAAATCCAAGTCCTGTTGGCTTGCCTCCAAGGCATTGTGACTTACTTTCTATGTATTTTTAAAATTAATTGGAAACATGGCATCCACAATTGAGGCTATTTGGAAATATTTTTTATGGAGTGGGATGGAAGAAAAAATGAGGATTTATTTGATTAACTAGGAAATGGTATGTAGACCCAAACTTTGGGTAGTTCGGGACCTAGGAGAGTAACTCACATGAATAGAGCCCTCATGGCTAAGATTTATTGGATATTGGCTAGCAACAATATGAACTCGCACAAAATTGTGTGTGCCAAATATTTTAATAGTGAGAATTTTGTGGATAACCTTTTCATCCCTACCCTTCCTTTATGATCCAATATTTTGAGTAATGTTATTAGAGGCAGTAACATTTTGCATATTGGTCTTAGATGGATTTTATTAAATAGAAAGACCATAAAGTTTTGGGAGGATCATTGGCTAATGGATTTTCGTCTCAGTGCTAACAATCAATTCAAATTCTTACAACAGTTACCCTCAAACCATTTTGGTACCTTTGTGGTTGACTATTTATCCTCTAGAAATCTATGGAAGGATTTGACCCAATATTGTCAGTCCCTTCCAGATCTCTTCTCACATACCAATTATTTACAAAAGGCTATCCAAAAAGTAAAGATCCCCCCCTTCCCTTGTGATGAAATGTTTGTTTGGAAATGGACTTCTACAAGGAACTTCTCAATGTAACCGGCCTATATGTCTATTATTGGAAACCAACAACCTATGGAATGGTTTAGAGAGGTGTGGAACCCTCAATTAACCCCTAAGATCAATTTCTTTTGGTGTACAATGTAATCACCCAAAATATTTCTAGTAGAGCCTAAGCCCCTAATTTCGATCAAATTGCCTTACAATAAAGTCCTAAATCTCAAAGGCATATTTACTAGACATATTTGTGTAGAGTAAACCTGAAAATCCCTTTGCATAATTAAATAAAAAAAATCAAAAATCTTATATCAAGCTTATACTATGGTCTAATTTATAGAGCTTTCATATTTATTTAATTGCTATAATATTTCTTTTAATACAAAGTTTCTACACTTTGATTAAAGGAACACATTCACGTGTGTGCACATACTTATTCCTGATTAATTAGCAATTAAAGGGGATTTGTGCTTTCAAATTTGCTATTTTGTCTTATTCTACCTAACATCTCTCTTTGCCTCTTAATCCTCACCACTCATTTCTACCTAACCTTGCATCTCCTTCACTCTCCTTTTGCCTCTTAATCTCAATCACACATTCTTTGCCACTTAATCTCCACCCTCCATTCTTGAGGAAATTCCTTTGAAAAGAAGCTCTTCCTTGGCTCAAAGGTCCCAATCTTGATCATTTGCATTCTTAGAGTAATCTTGCTAATTTGAATTCTTAAGTTCTTAGTTCCTTATAGCTCTCTTGCATTGTTAAATCTAGTTTTCTTTATTGCATTGTTTCATAGCATAGTTCTTGCATTCTCATTGTAGAATAGTAGGTGTTTGCATTCATCCTAGCTTAAATATCTCATTCTAGCTTTGCTAATTTTGCATTCTAGTTGCATTTCTAGTTTTGTATTGCATTTGCAAATTCTATTTTGGAGTAGTCAAGTCACTAATCCTTCATGCCAATTTGATGAGTATCATTAGAAGTATTAAACTCGCTTCAACTAGGAAGTAATAAGCCACTTTTCATACTTTAGTTGGCTCATTTGATATGGCCTCCTATAGCTAAATTCTTGAGCTAATGGTTTATTGAGTGTTGGTTGCTTTTAGATTTGATACCAATATTTAACCACACAGACAACAATACATAACAAGATCTTAAACAAATATAACCCTTGTCAAGAGGGGATTTCAATTCCCAAATAGACGTGTACTATGCAAAAAGAACAAGGAATCAGTGGAACATATCTTGATTCGTTGCGACTTTGCTAAATTCTATGGCAAAAAATTACTATTAATATGGTTTTATCTTGGCCTTTCAATAATGACATTATCTAATTCCTACTAGAATAGAAGGGTCCCATCCACAACCTATTAATCTCCCAACTCTGAAGACAAATTCCCATAAATCTTGCCTAGAGTTTGTGGAAAGAAAGAAATAACAGGATATTTTGAGAGAACGATGACACAACTGGGGAGGTATTCACTTCCTTTTACATGAGGATGAAAGAGAACATGGTAGTCACAAAAACTAAATGCCCAAAGTTCTTGCCTTCCACTTATGGGGATATGATTGCCAACTAGGAACTTCCAAAAACAATTCAAAGTATGAGAACTCTAAAATTTATTATAAGAAATAATATGATATAGAAGGCTCCTAGACATGGATAGTTCAAATTAAATTTTGATGGTGTAGATTGGGAGAATAGGGCTACTACTGGAGGCATTATTAGATCTAGGTTTGGTATGTTAGTCTTGCATATACGAAAAATGTTAATGGTTCCACAAACAACATAGCTGGAGGTGTGGCTCTATTATGGAGCATGAAGTTTTCCCTCTCTAATGGTATTAGGGCCCTCGGTATTAATGGGGACTCACTTCTTTTTGTAAAATCTATCAAAGGAAAACTTATTCCTAGATGATCTCTCTCTAACATCATTTAAGATATTAAAACTCTACTCTTTGGGTTAGAAATGGTCAAAATTAATTATAACTTCAGAGAGGGGAACAAGGTTGTAGATGCTAGGGTTGTCATAGGGTTGGAAAAGGATGGTATTAGATGTTGGAGGGAAGTTTAATTTCTCCCCCCAATGGTTAATTCTCTCTTACAGGAAGAGTCTAAATTCTTATAACTACTGGTATGGTTCCTCTGCATGTCTGTTGTTGTTTTTCTATACCCTCAACTACTCACTTGAGAAAGACCTTCTTGTACATTTTGGGTTTTTTTTGTTCACTTATCCCTCAAGGAGTATGTTGCAATTATCAATTGATGATAAATGGAGATGGATCTACCTTAATAAAGTTGACTTGAAGGACATTATTATCCTCAAGGATATTGCCAACCATAACAAGTCGTTAAGAAATCATGCCCATTGGAGAAATGTGCTCTTCCCCCATTTTGAGATTTCAAATGACCTAAGAGCGCATTGTCAAGCTTCCATGTCACACAAGGGGTGGAGTATTTAGACTAGCAAAGAGAGAAATACAGAGGCACATTTTAGGTTTACTTATTTTAGGAAAAGAATAAGGGACACAAATAGAACCATGATGAATTTGACTTGCTAGGATGGAATTATGAAACCAAATGGAGGTGGATTTTTAGTCCAAGGGAGGAGATAAAATGGAAATCAATTGGCTAGCTGATGCTGACAAAGACGAAGAAGAGAAGATAAATTTATGTAAATATAAGGGAAAGAGGGTTTCATGGGACTTGATTCTAGTTAAACTGTTAGTCTTGTCTTTACCGAGGTTTTCACAATAGTCTAATAGTGGACGAGATACCAAGTCATTCGACCATGTGTTTGATAGCTTGCAGAATAACCAAGCTGAAGAAGGAGAAGAGAGAGATTCTAGTGGATCCAAATTCTTTTGTTATGGGTGTACAAATATGATCCAGGAAATCAAAGACCTACAAGAGAAGGTAAATGAGTTGTAGGAGGAAGTCAATACTATGAAATTCCAGAGAGAGGGTTCCTTGAGGTACATGGTCATTGTTACCCACTATAACGGGTGGATCATCAGGAGTAGCACCACTATCATGGCACTTTTGTAGCAAAGATTTAACACTCCCACAAACCTAGACCTATTTGACTTGCTTAGGCAAGATTGGGATAAAATTAGTAGACATGTCCCCTCGGACCCTAGCTAGGTTGTCTGTTGTTTATGTCACTTAGTGGTCTGCAAGCTACGACACTTTGGTCTATTGCATTTATGTTTTGTCTTTGTCTTCTATTTTTCATTTGTTTATCAACCCCATGTTGTTGAATATCTAAGAGTTGTCTTTTGGCTCTCTAGTGTTTGTACTGCGTTTGACAACTATTTGGCCTTCAGATCTTGTTTGTAAAGAACAAAGCCCTTATTTTACTACTTTTTAATAAAAAACAAACTTATATTTAATTTGTTTACACAAAATCAATCTAATATTTGTACATCAACAATTGAAAATTAAAAATCAATAAAAATATCTATTTTAATTTTTTACACTACTTAATATACCATTTTCAATACTAATCTTAATGCAACCAAATTCAATAACAAATAAGAATAAGTAATAAATTATAATTAATATTTATATATTGATAAAATTGCTTGCCAACACTTCTCCCATCTTTCTTCACCCAAAGTCTAAAAGCTAATGTTAAGCATGAAATGCTCAAAAAAAAAAACTAGGGTAAGCTTACCTTTTATGAAATAAGAAACAAAGATGACGAGATGAGGAACAATATTTTCATTCCATTACAACCATGCCAAACTAAACCAACCAAATGGAGGACAACATGACATTAAGTAAATTAAGTATGGTGATGAGTCAACACCAATGAAAGGCACTCCATCTTTTTATCACCTTTTTTTGACTTTTCTTTTCAAGAATAGAAAAACTTTAATGGATTTTTTTTTTTCAAATTTCGGAAATCTTACTTTCAAAATAGATTATTTATTAATTCTTTTAATAAAATTTGCTAGTCACTCATTTAGAATAGGTTAGTTAGATCTATTTTTAGTATAAAGAATTTATATTTGATTATAATTGAAAGTCATTTAAATTCTTTTTAATTAAATTATTTTTTAATATTTTAAATTGTGAAAATTTGTAAATAAAATAGTTAAAATTAAACAAAACTAAATTACAAACATTAATTTGGGGGAGACGTTTAGTGTGTTGGTTAAGTGGTGGAGTTGTTGGTGGTTCCACTCAAGTTCAAACTTCTTAAAGAGATGAGGTCCCCCATTTGTGACCTCACTGATTTGTAACTTTATATCAAAAATGTATTAAAAAAATAGTACACATTAATTTGAAAATAAATAATCCATTATTTTAATTTTGAAAAAAAATACGAGCATCAATCCATTTAATAATTAAGGGAAGGATTTTTTAACTATTAAAAAAAGTGAAAAATCTATTGTCTTTGCTGCAGTGTATTTTAACTTATTCTTGGCATGAGCTGGCATCCCTGTGTGGTCAATTTCTCCTAGCCGATATTTTCTCCATCTAGTCATGAAAAGCCCTTTTTAACCAATCCTATTTTGGAGGCTTTGACTAACCGTTTCTAGTATGCCACGCGTCAAGTTTTTAAATAGTTTAAATTTGTCGTGGTCTTCCTCCCATCATAACCACATGTGCCCATCCACGTCACTAAAGGAACATGAGGATGAGATTTAACACCGGTTTTTAGGTCTTTACCTTAGCTTATTAGTTCCTGCCATGGGCAGGAATACTTATGCATTCATGTCTTTTTTTTTATCCTATTAATTCTACCAATCAGCATGTTGAATTTAATATTTTTCAGAAAAAGTATGTAGTCTATATTTATCTTTTATTTTCAATATTTCTATATATATCATTTTGCAAACATGTGATTGGTTCAGAGAGTGAATAGTCACTACTCAAAATCAAAATAATAGATTTTTTTTTTTCAAGTCACATTTATATATGTTATAAAAAATACACATGGAAGTCAAACTACCCATGCTTATTAAAGAGACCCCCTACCCATTTATTGCACCCAAAAAATCTATCCCATACTCATTTATTTAAAACACCATACCCATTTATTGCACCCAGAAAATCTATCCCATACTCATTTATTTAAAACACCATACCCATTTATTTTTGAATACTATTCTATCTATTAAACATAAAAAAATAAAATAAAATCAAGAAAAAAATACACATGAGAATCAATATTTTAATTCATTAGATAAAATGTCAAATATATTAATTTTTTGGATGGCAAGTCCACTATTGCATATGTCATAGATTTTGACATATGCCACACCCACCTTTAATAGAGTGGACTACTATATTTGATCGAGATCTCAGTCTTAAAATAAAAAGATATATTTATGTTTGTATATTTTATCTTATTGTCTATTTGTTTATTTATATTTCATAAATGCATGTAAAATATTTTGATAGATATTGATTAATACATTGATATTAATATTCTTTTATTTCTTTTTAATATTTAAAAAATTTATATGTATACTTCATAAATAGATATCAGATTTGTTTCTTATTTTAATAATTTTCAATGTTTACTTCTCATGATCGCTTAACATCCTATTTAAACAATTATTTGTATAGAATTTCAAAAGTTCTTTTGATATATTTTGCTACATGCTTCATAGATATCTAATCTAATTGAATACAATATATTATTATTAATGCTAAATTGTACTATTTGCTAGTATGTAACTTATCTTTTGTCCAAAACAAAAACATTAACTTCTACAATTTCTCACTCATAAGTTTGTAACAAATTACACTAAACTTTGGCAACAACTTTAATGCTAAATATATATTATACCTAATCTATCTTGGAGAATTTGTTGTACATGCTTCATGGACATTTAATGTTATTTAATGTCATATTGTCACATTTGTTATATAATTAACCTACACACAACAACATAACTTTTTTCTTCTAATTTATAAATTTGTGTATCCTTAGCTTGAAGTTTATCATTTCTACTAATTAGCTTTCAACAAATTAAATTTAACTTGGGCAGGAACTTTGACGCTTTGCGTCCTTGTTTTATATGTTTTTAGGTTTTTAGGTTTTTATTATGGAGACTTAATTTCATTTTTTATTGAATATGTTTAGGTGGGATTTGACGTGTCACAATGTGCTCTATTTTATAAATAAATATAGTTAAGGTACTTATTTTTCATAATAAGTTAATATTTTTTTAAATTTAGTTTATTCTATCAATTCTAATGATTTTCAAAAGATGTATGACAATATTGATAAAATGTTATTTTCATTGTAATAAAAATGAATGTATTTATTCTATTAAAAGTGACATAAAGGAAAACATCAATGTAGTTTAAATACGAAAAGTTTGTAAGAACTTCATATTAAAGAGTATTTAGTTTTTGAGAGAAAGAATTACATGTGTATTTAAATCAATTTTTTTAAATATTGTTCATGTGCATGATTAATTTAAGTGTCAATGCTTTAAATAAAGATGGGCTAATGTGTTCGATATGTAGGAGATCTTCCAACATGATTAATGTATTATCTTGGATTAATCATTTAGATGTTGCGTATAATTATTTGTTCATTAATCCAAGCCCTTCTAATTATTCTTTTCCTATCTAGTTTTACATTCCAAACAAGAGGAAAAGATTTTTCAAAGGCATGGATAGTTTAAAGAATATAAAAAATATTGCTTTTGAAAATATAATCATTACTACATGATTTCATAAAAGACTCTAATCTCAAAGTTGGGATTAAAAGTTCTATGATGACTAAATTTATATGAACGATTTGTATAATAATATTTAAAAAGGGCCATGTTGGTAATAATACCATTAGTTGTTCTAAAAATTCACTCGGGGATTCATTAATCATTACAATAGTTAAATTATTATGATGATTTCTTTTACTTGTCTCATCCCTGAGAGCTCTAGTTTAATGGGAAATTTTACTAGAAAGTTCAATGTTTTTGGTTAATAGTTTTGTTCATTTCTATGACATTTGTGCTAGTTATTTTTCTTGTGCATCTCTTGGTTTCTTTCTATTTTCTAAGAAGTTGTGGCTCGTAAGAGTATTTAGTGTGAGAAGTCCACTAAGATGGGTGTTCATAGATTGCATTTTGAGCCCACAACGTATGTCTCTTTAAAAAAAATGTTGAATTTTGGGCTATATTTAGGAGTGGGGGTTTAACATCCTTTAGAGAAATGAAAGGGCATGACAATGAGCTTTGTAATATTGGGAAATAAAGTTCACAAGTTTATGCACGCAAACTAGGAATTGGACCTATTTCCTTTGATTACACTAGGAAGGACTGGGCACAAGGTCAATTCAACACTCCTTGATTAAGTTCAAAGTAAGTTGTGGAAAGATGTGAATTGAATGTAAGATCTTGAGCTAATGATGTGGAATTGACATTAATTAACATACATAGGATGTTTAAAATCAGATGTGTACACATGAAGTATAGTTAGAAGGGGTATAAAAAAAATGACCTATGTATGAAATATGGGCCTAAAAGTGGAGGAAAATGTTGGATATAGGCACCCTTGTCCAGGAGTGTTGGATGCAGACCAAAGATGTTTTTTTTGGATTTGGATGTTGTTTTGAATCTCTTCCAAATTTTTTTTTGTATAAGTGTCAGATCTTAATGGAAAAGATCAAGCCACTATCCCTACCTTTTTATCTTGGAAAAGTTGGTTATGTTGTGTCTTTATTGTATCTTCCTAAATCTAGGTCCTTGTCTTTAGATCATGTCACTAACACATGAAAAAGAGAGAAAATGTTGATGCGTTGGTAGGGGTTTACCTTGGCCGAACCATGGGTTTGGAATTAGCCCTATACTTGAATAGAAATAGAAATGGAAATGGAATTGAAAGCATGCCTTGAAAGAACAAATTCTAGGTCTGGTATTGATTTTTTGCAATATAATTTTACACCTTCATGAATCTCCTTTGTGTTAAAGTCTCCATAAAAAGGTTAATGTTGTTATGTAGGAATGCACAATTGAATTCATAATAACTTGATCATGGATGCATCTTGAATGCTTGGAATTTGAACTTGACTTCTCCTTCATTGCCTTGATAATGTTTGATTTCTTTCTCAATGATATAATAATGTAAGATGATGCAATGATTAGATAATGGTATGATTGATTTATGTCTCAAATGAGGGGTCAAGGATTTCTTTTAAACCTTACCTCATAAAATGTATTTGAATTTATGAAGCAGACCAACATGAGAAAGGATTTTTGGCCTATATTTTTTGACCATTAGAGGGTCCATAATTGGGCCTCTTTAGGATAGAGAAGGGATCTTGAGGTACTATTGTCCAAGGATAATGGAACTCAAGACACCATTATTTATCCTATCAAGTTGGACAAATGACCACTTCCCTGGGTAATAGATAAGGTTAGCAACTTGAAGCTAGTATGAGAAAAATCAGACATGATCAAGGGATAGAAGGCCAAAATGATAAAGTGAGGCTTAAATGAGGATGAAATTATATAGGGATACAATTTATGATGCTACATTTAGCCCCCACTATATCAAGAGTATGAACCTACATTCATACTCTTGATAAAGTACTGAGTAGTAATGAAAGTTTTTCATCAAGATATTAAAGAGGGAAGAAACACTACACTATCAAGGAATTAGAATCTTGTCAATCTAATATCAAGATAAAAGAAGCAACACATAAAGAGAAGATAGAGCATGTATAAGCTAGTGTAGTAAGGTTATGCTAATCATGATTCATGTAGAGAATTGGTGCAAAAAATAGGTGTGAAATATTATAAATAAAAATGCATAGTTTAAAAAGTAACCTAACAAAAATTGATTGTAAAGTGGGTGCTACTATGTGCACCAAACATGTCATGGTGTTTTCACAAATTGTAAAAAAGAGCATATTGTATGCCCCTACATTAAAGTGATTTTGTACGCCTTATCAAGAGAAATTTCTTTAAGACATCCAAAAGATAAGCATGTTTCCACAATGATATGCCTCCAAGCAAGAAAAACCAAGGAAAATGAAGTACAAGGAAAACAAAGAGCACAAAATGGATCTGCTAATTGGGGCCAGTATGTGCATTTGATTAAATCATGTATATCTAGTATGATTGTAATGAATACTTGACCCTGTCCCCTAAAGGCAATAGAACAAAAAACATAATAAAATAAGAGCACAGCATTGAAATAGAAGCAAGCAACTGAGAGGGGGGTGAATTTGTTTCTCCAAAAACACCCAAATTATAAACCCCTTAAAACCCTTAATGCATAAAACCCTTAATCACATAAACCATGTTACTGATTTGCAAAAAATAAAGCATGTAAACATAAATCAGTAAACATCAAACATCAAACACCACATTAAAAAAATATTTTTTATCATGGAAACCCAAATAGGGTGAAAACCATGGTGGGGCTGATACCCATTGTGTACAAGATTTAGTACCTTCATAGAATTAGTATTGAGAAATAAATGAAATAGAAACTAAATAAATCACAATATAGCAACTATTTAGCAAATGAAAGATCAATTAAGCATCCTATGGCTCTCTATCTAAGAGTGTTGATCTGAAGCTCTCAGCAAGCTACTAGTAATTGTGTGTGTGAAAATTATACCTGATCTGTAGACACAACACTCAGTAAAACATTAGAGGTTAGCTATAATCAAAATCATGCAAAATTGAAAGCTATCTAACCAAGCGATTTACTGCCTTCTAATAGGTGCGAGATTAATGTTCTCAGATTGTAATCAAGATCAGTGACCTAGACGACACCTAAATGAAGGATTTGAATGCAAAAGATGGATATGGAATAAATGCAATTAAGCTATTTTTTGGATTTTTCTATGCAATAATAATTGTAAAAACTGATATGAAATCTATGCTAAATGAAATTGATATGCTATGAATGCTATTGAAAATTGATATGCTATGAATCTAACAATGATATGTAATATGAATGCAAAAAAAAAATAAGATTGATCTCACAAAGCTTTGAATTCGCAAGTTGATTCCTCAGTCTCCAATTCTCCAGCGTGATTGTGCAAAATATGAGATGATTTGTGAAGAGCTAAAGCCTTAATTTATAGAAATCCAGGGCTTTGGAGGTGCATGAATAAAAGCCATAAATCACTCAAATTAACTCATCTTGATTTTTGAGTTATCTGATCATAAAAGATAGTTAATTCTCAAAATCATGCAAAAATAACTTTTTAACTCAAATTAGAGTTTAGATCAGCTTTTTGAACTCCAAAAGGATGTTGAGTTCCAAAAAGTCAATAACTTGCATTGATTTTCTGATTTGGAGTTTAACTGTTTCTTTTGAATATGCATAATAATTAAGAATTAAATAAATAAATAAAGTGATTTATCCTCAACTCAACTGATTTTTGAAAATAAATAATTAATTTATGGGTTAATTAACTATTTATTCAAACTTTCATTAAAAATTATATTATTAAATAATGACAACATGCTTTAATTAATTAAATAAGAATTTAATCAATTAAAGATAGGAATTTTGATTTATTGTCAAAATTAAATAATACAATTAATAATAGATAGAATTAAATTTAATTACATAATTAAGTGGCAAATATTAAATCTAATTAATTAAATATGAAAATATTCAATTAATCAAACTTAGGATAAATGTGATTTATCGCCAAATAATCATTAAATTAAAGATAATTAAGATAATTAGGAATATTACTAGGAATATTCCCTGATGCAAAATTTAAAATAATCAATTATGATTCGATGATGTTTAGATGTGCCTTAGGTTAGGACTTTGATGTCGATTTTGTTCGAATTGAAGATGTAGGAGATTAATGAACTTATAGCCCATTTTTGGGGTATTACATTTTGCCCCTCTTTGAATTACTGTGCGAAGCGCAGTGGTTCAAAGATAGTCTGTGTTTGATAAAGATATGAAACTGATTCAAAAGATAAACCGATCTCAAGATAGAAACCGATTGAAAGATATTGAGATAGGAGTTGATTGATATTGAATTGATATGGAGATAATAGGTCTTGAATGACCAAAGATAATGTTCACTGTAGCAGCGATGAACCGATGATTGCGAAAAAGTGTCAAAATGTCTGATTCTGAACCTTAGGATTGATAAGAAGTGAGTGACCCGTTCTAGACTCGATTGTCTTAGCAGAACTAGCAGGTATCACATCCGAATCCTTCAGTTGCCGAAGAACCAAGGAAAGAACACTATGATCCGATGGTTGCAAAAATTGATACAGTTTACAAGATTAAGAAAATATCAGATTGATATGGATCTTGATGAATCTGATATGCCCCAAGTGATGATAGATTTGCCCCGAGCGATGAGGACTTTTGATGAATCAGCGACTAGACGTGATTGTTTGTCTTGATCACTGATGAAAGATATTGATATACTTGATCGATAGAATTTGATTTACAGACTTTGAATGATGTGCAATACCATGCCCCCTTCGGGATTAAAATTGAAATCTGACAAGAAAAGTCAGCGTTGATAGTTTCGAAGCATGTTAATTGATCTGAGAAGTGGTTATTTACATCCGAGAATGCATTCTGCATCGTTGGCAGGTCCCAAAAGACCAAGTTTGACTAGGTTTGACCATGAGTTGACCATGGTTGACCAAGTTGAAATTTTGATAGTGTGATGTAAGATAATCAGTTAAGTTGAATACTAGATTTCTGTGATGATTGAAGGTCGAATATGCAAGTAGTTAATAATATGAATGATCTCAGATTTGAATTTTGATCCCGAAAAAGGATTCTACTTGCTATTTCATTGGAGGAACCTTCATGTGAGATTTAGCTCTTGTTAGACTTGAAGATGCGATTTGAAAAATCATTTAAGCATTGAAGTTCGTTTAATCATTGTGAGATCATGCAACATGCAAAATGAAATGAGACATGCAAAATGAAATGCAACCTAAGACCGAGGACCTAGTCACTGATCATATGTCGATTTGTTATCATCATTGAACTTTTAGGTAACCAGATAAATCAATACAATGCCCACTAGCCATGAAACCATAGACATATGAATATTGATTTGTATGCGCAAGAATCAATACAACACCCACTGGACAACAACCATGGATATATGAATATTGACTTTATTTTCAAAATGTTGGATTAAATATAAGCATCAAGGCACAAATGCCAGGATGACCTGAATATCATGTCCATTTTGATATAGCAATTTGTACAAGCATCAAAACATAAACGTCGTGATGACCTGAGTACGCCTTGCGTTACAAACACATCAAACAGTCAAGAGATCATTCTAAATCCAATGTGAATTGCCCGTAGTGACCCTTTATCGTTCACATCCTTAGGCAAGATTGCGTTCCACAGTAGGAGGAAGAACTCACTCAAAAAGACAATAGTTAGATCAAACTTCCTTGAATTTTTTTTGGGTATCAATGGTCGAGGTACGCATGGCCATCCAATTCGAGATAGAGGCTCTTACAGTCGGACACCATTTCAATCCAAAATTTCCAAAGTTGTTAGATTTTCACATACAAGCAGAAGACAAAGAAAAGATTATGCCCCCAGTCATCACTCTCTAAATCCTGTAAAGGACATCATTGAAGAGCTCGAAGGGACACAATATGCAAAAATCTCAATGCGAATCAGTAAGCATACAAGGAGATAAAAGCATGAAAAGCACATATTGTTTTCAGTTTGAGTTTGATGTTTGATTGTTGTTGATGCAAAATCCTTTCTGGAGATGAGACAGACTGACTGACTCAACTTGAAGCTTCAAAGGACTCTGAGTGGATATGACATGTCTAAGATACATTGGAGACTATAAGATATGACATTGATTGCCCCCAAGTTTGAACATTGATAGGATGCAAACGCTTGAGCTAGTTGGTGTACAGACCGACTTATTGAAACCAGGATATGCAGAAACAAACCGGGAGATATGTACAAACTAAAGCAAGACGGAAAGCTGGGAAAGACCAAGATTGTGCTGATAGATGGAGCATTTTGGAACAAGTGGCATCTGTTTGCCGAGTTTTCACCATCTTGGTAGAGATTCTATTTTTTCTACCGAGGTGCCTGTTTCCAAGTTTTCACCAAGGCACTTTTTTTTTTTTTTTTTTTTTGTATTTTTCATTTTTTTCAATTTTTTTGTACTTTTGATATTTTCAATTTTTTTTTGTACTTTTCATTTTTTTAATTTTTTTGAATTTTTGATATTTTTTGATTTTTTTGTGAATCATCAAGGCGCCTATTGCTAGGTTTTCACCAAGATGTTCATTTTTTCAGGACTTTTTCTGATTTTTAAGATTTTTTTCAGGACATTTACCAAGCATTGAATGCCTTAAGCGTAGAATTTCTTTAGATGGAGAACGTTGATTGGTTCTCAGAGCGGTTCTCCTTCAGTTGTTGAGAGTTGATAAGCACCAGAGCCAAAAGTAGCAGTGATAACAAAAGGACCCAGCCAGTTGGGTTCAAACTTTCCCTTGCATTCTCGATGGGATTGATTTCTAGGATTTTCTCTCAACACTAGATCACCAACCTGAAATTCTCTATGTCGGACTTTCTTGTTGTAGCCTCTAGACATTCTTTTCTGATATACTCTGAGATGATCATACGCTGCTTGTCTGCGCTCATCTAGTAGTTCAAGTTCTTGTAACCTCAACACTCTGTAGTCTTCATCAGTGACAAGTCCATGCATTCTAATCCTGAGTGATGGGATTTCAACCTCAATAGGTAGGACCGCTTCAGACCCATAAACTAAAGTAAAAGGTGCAGCCTCAATAAGTGTTCTGATACTTGTTCTAATACTGATTCTGATAGTGATTCTGATACTGATGCTGATAATTGTTCTGATACTGGTTCTAATATTGATTTTGATACTGATTTTGATAATTGTTCTGATACTGGTTCTGATGCTTGTTCTAATACTGATTCTGATAATGATTCTGATAATTGTTCTGATACTAGTTCTGATACTAGTTCTAATACTGATTCTGATAATGATTCTGATAATTGTTCTGATACTTGGTATACTTGATAGCATCTTTTTCCATTTGCAAACTCCCAAGCAAGATCATATCGTGCAGTCCCAATGTCTAGCAATGTGGAGAACAAGAGGGATTAGCAAGCTGGTGAAAGAGATGGAAGACAAGAGAATGAAGGAGAATGAATGGAAGAAATCCTCAAGGGAAAACTCCTTAAGAATACTCAAGCTAGGGAAAATTTTTCATGTAAAGCATATTTGGACAAGCAATGAAAGGCCGGCATAGGATGAGTCACAAAAGCGTAATGCAAGAGCAGGAAAGAATGCAATCCAAAGGAGTGGACATGTCAAGAGGCTTCATAGCACTGTGTTTTACTCTTTCTTTCTTTTTTTTATCAGATCAAGACCAAAGGGGAAAAGGATAGCGATAGGCGAAAATGAATGGAGGAAGATGGATATGAAGGCTAAACATGGAAGGAATGAAAGCAAGATCACCGTAAGATAGCTCACAAAATAGCCAAATATTCGTGTATAGATCAACATTGTCAAGATCAAAGAGAGAAGATGGAATGGATGAAATATGTAGAAGAACTACGCATGATGCCTGATTGCCAGGTTTTCATCATGGTACTTATCCAAGGTGCCACAAGGGAGTGGTTTTCACCATAGGATGAATTTATTTCTCTTTACTTTTGCTACCAAGGTGCCTATTTCTAGGTTTTCACCAAGGCACATTTTCATTTTTGCTTATTTTTCATTTTTTTTTTGTCTTTTTTGGAAGAAGGCAAGCTTTTTAGATAATGCTCCTTGAAAGGATAAACCATGATATGCCAAAGATTCAAAATGATATGCTCAAAGATGCTGATAGGGAAAGGGAGATGGAAGAGAAAAATGGAGGATAAGGTTTTATGTAAAGCGAGTGAGGTTGGAAGATAGGAGGAATAGGCAAATGAGAAAAAATGATAGAAGGTAGAAGGATAATGCATGGAAGGATTGTAAAAGGGTAGGTGGAAAGGAAGGCAAGATCAATGTCAACACATACCTTGAAGGGTGGTGAGAGGATGGAGGAATCGTGAATGAAGGAATACGTGAAGGAATATGGTGAATGGATAGCAGAGGTTGAGGTTTGGGCGCATGAAATGGAAGAATATTTTTGGAAGGAGATGTAGTGGAAGCCTTTGGAAGCTTGAATGTCAATTTCACTTTTTGTTCAACACCAGACTCTTTCAAGAGAGACTTTGGAATCCATATAGTCGTAGGCTTTTTATTTCCCTTTGATGACTTAGAGAGAATATCTTGAATGATGGATTTTGGAACCCATACTTGTCTTGTAGTTTTTTTCTTAGATATCTCTTTTGACTTTATGCTTCCATGTCTATGAGAGGAGACATGCTGATATTCTTTTTTTGATGGATTCTTGTATTGCTTCTTTTTCTTGTATTGAACATTCAAGTTACTTCCAAAAGACTTGGGATTTGTGGAAGAGGGAGGATATGACTAGTTTAGATGGGTGGTTGGATGAAAAGGATTCAAGGGTATGCATCTATGTTGATCTTGAGGAAAGATGGGAGATGGAGGTATGTAAGGACCCAAGATGGATGGAAAATTAGGAGAGTTAGGAGGGGAAAGTGAAGGGACATAAGGACCCAAGATGGAAGGAAGGTGTGAAGATCTTTGTAGTGGTGGAAGAGGTCCAAGGATGGAAGTGGAAGACGCAAAAGGATAATCAATAAGTTCATCAGCATCTATATGACAACCAAGGATATCAGCATCTTTAGAGTGAGCATTAGAATTTTCAATAGGATCCTGGGCATCTTGAATAAGAGCATTTTCTTTGATAGGATCGTTCAAAGCTTGCAAAGACTTAGGAAGACTAGAAAGTGAAAGTGAACATGGAGTGGTAGAACAAGAAGATGAAAAACTTTGATCTTGACAAGGATCTTTGGATAGCACAAGTGCATAATTTTTCTCTGGTTTTTCAATAGGCTTAGCATTGGAAGTATCAACACCATTTTTACCAACCTTAATGGAAGTATCATCCTTGGAAAGCGCAAGTGTAGCAAGGTTATTTTGATTGTCAATAAGCTCAACAGTGTAAGTAGTAGCTTGATCTTGCTTAGGCGAAGACTTAAGACATGGTGGAATGCATGAAAAAGGGGGTACGGGATCAAAAGAACCCTGAGGCGGATAAGAGACATCGTGAAAAGGAGTGGATGACATGGAGGGTTCTTGATCTTGATCTTTCTTTATGTTCTTTTCTTCATCATTTTTGGAATCCTCTTGACATGGAACCACTTCTAAGGACAAGGAAGCATGTTGGGATTGTATGGATGACTTTGGAAGAGATGGTGGAGGACTAGCTGAAGTAGGGATTATCGCATATGAAGGCTTAGGCTCTTTAGATTTATCATTATTGAAAGTCTTTGCAGCCAAGTGAAGGTTAGCTTTAGTTTCTTTAAGAGGTAGCCTTGGGGGATAACTATAAGGAACCGCATGAAAAGTATCAGGGCTTGTGTCAGGTGAAGGTTTTGTGAAAGATGTGAAAGACTCAGAAGCTTTAGGAAATGTATGGGTATTGGAGGAAGTAGGGGATGGAAGGGAACCATCGCTAGACAAAGGTCCAACATTAACATGATCTTGCTTGAGAGTGTAATCTGTATTTTCAGCCTGAGAGTTCTTAGAGGAGAGATCCTTATAGTATTGACGTTTCAAGCTAGCACGATGTATTTTATAGTCCTCAGCAGTAGTAGATGGATCATCATCAAGGTATTGTCCACAAAAGCCATCAAAATCTCTTTCAAAATCAGAATCATATGGATCACCATCACGATCTATCCAATGTGACAGCCCATTTGTAGTAAGCAAGAATGAACGATGAGGAGGACTCTTAGGAACAGAGGTGTCATAGGTATCATTACATTGTCTGTCGTCATAGTCATCATAGTCTTCAAAGCTGGATGTGTCACTCTCTGTGGAAGAGGTATCATATTGCTCAAATTTTTTCCGGGGGCATGGTGACATGTACAAGTCTTTATCAAATGGAAAAGAGTATAGAGGTTCCTTTTCTTTCCCAAGTTTGTCAAGCTGGACTTGCATAGCATGTATCTGTTTCATTATAGTGGCGATCAGAGCTTCTTCCTCTTGTTTACTAATTCTTTGAGACATGTGTACTGATTCTCAATAGCTACTGATTTGTTCTTGACACAATGATATTTTTGACAGATTCTGGAACTAGGCTGGAAACATTGGATATCTTGCAATTTGACAATTTCTGACAACTCTCTCAAATTTTTCCAAACGACACTCTGCAGACTCATACGACACTAGGTAGTCTATGAAATGACAGTTGTTAAACTCGTACGACAGTTGGGTAATACTGAAATGACACTTGACAAAACTCGTACGACTTTTGACTTCCTGAAATGACTTTTGACTCCAGAAAGAACTTTACGTCAATTTTTGCAAAATTTAAGGTTTTCAGTTTTGGATTGTTTGCAAATTGTACTATCCAAATTTTGAAGGTTATACCAGATTTGATCATTTTTAATAGCCAAGTAGATAAATAAGCACGCATAACAGCAAGCAAGTGATTCCAAGCACGTCTGAAAACAATGAACAAGGGCAAAAGCAACCTTGCGCATGAACAATCAAGTGACCAAATTGTGCTAATCCCTGAGAGTACTAATTGTGTATGTTTTGAAAAGTTTTGCAATAACACACATATACCTGAGAATAAAAAATTGGTCTCTCTAGGGTTTTTAGTAATGGTTTGACTCTGCAACTTTTATGATTCAAAGGGGTGAACTCCAATCCCGGCGCACCAGGGTTTTGACACAGTCCGAGAACTTAATCTTCAAGAGCTGCTAGGGAGATCTGACAACCCAACAATGAACCATACCCGTGGAGATTTCTTCCACAAGGACATTTATATAGCGGCTGTCACTACCATGGCAAAAATGGCTATTACCGCTTGAGGTTCCGTCAATGCAGTTTTCCCTGTGAAGGGATTGTCCGCTACGGTTAACCCTCTCTAAAGATGACTCACAATAGTATACCACAAGGGGACTTGGCTCCAGATTCAAGGTTTTGACACCTCTTCACTTTTAACCCAAACAAAGCAAGCAGATTAATCCGACACGCTAAGACAAAGTTTTGTTCCACCAAGGTCTATGATATCAACTCCACGTGATCTATCAACCTCTCCGGGGAGAGAATGTATCAATCAATAAGAGAAGACGCACTAACCAATTTTGATTCACCAAAGCTCGTGATATCAACCCCACGTGATCTATCAACCTCTCCGGAGAGAGAATGTGTCGATCAATAAGAGAAGACTCACTAACTAAGTTGAATGTGAAACGCACTAAGTATCCTCCCTACCTACAAGGATTCTATCGTCAAGAAGGATTTTGTTAGGAATCCAATCTCTCAAGAATCACAAATAGTGTTCATAGGGCCTAATTACTATGTGAGCACAGATGTATGTTCCGAAAGCAAATCTACCAAAAGCATCCAAAAAGTAGAAAGAGGAACACTTAACGTTTAAAGCGAATATGAGATGAGTCCACAAGGTGGAACACTTAACACCTCACACAAGCTAAAAACGAGTCCACAACTTAGAAAACAAGGGAGTTCCTAAAAGCACAAAAGGGTTGCCAAGTGGAACATTTAACGCTTCTGTCCTGTTGACCCCTCCCCTTTATGGCGCTGAGATTGCAACCACGGGGTGAAAATGAGGGGCCGGCGGATTAGCGAGTCCAATAACCCAAGATAGCAATCAAGATCAATCACAAGTATTCTAAGACTACTTAATGAATCCTTAAGGGTTCACAACCTAGTATCAATTATGCAAGTGTGTAGAAATAGATCAAAAGCATGAAAAGATGCACACAAGCTTGACACATAAGAGATTTATTTTAAGTCCCAAATCAAAATATTATTAGATGAAGGAGAATACCTGGGATCCTTGCAATGCGCTTAGTAGATTTTACTTGATTTTTAGCAATTTTTGTTGAGCTTTTCCATGCAAGCAAGTGACGAACTCTCCAACAAGCAAACAAGCAAACAAGATATGCAAAATATATTCAACTTATAAAAACCATAGGGTTAGCTCTAAAAATCAATTATTATCAGTAATAATAACTAGCAATCAACCCAAATGACAACTCATATCATTCATTGAACCATGTAAAAAAAATAAGTGCATACCCATCACAAAACTTTATTTTTTTTGCTGCATTTGACCTAGTCAACAAGATCTAATTTTTTTGATATGATTTTGGCCACAAAAATAGAAATTCAGAATAAAGACCCCTGCTAAAAAATAGAGAGCTTTCCAAAAATGCAAAAATTTTAGAAAAACCTCTTCATTTTTTCCCTAGAGACCCATTTTATCAAAACAGACCAGTTTTTGTAAATTGACTATTTGAGCTATGATATCATGTCCAAATTTAAAACACAAAGAATGGACCCCCTGTATAATTTAAAGAGCTTTCCGAAAATATAAAAATTTTCGAAAAATATGCTGATTTGCGTCAGATATTAATTTTTTCCGGAATTTCAAGAAAAAATTATTAAAAATTCAAAACATCTCAGAAAATTCTAAATTTTTTACTGTAGCTTCCATGAAATGTCACCAACCTGAAAAAAAAATTTCAGACCAAAATTCCAAGCCGTTTGGGAGATAAAATTAAATCTTTAAAACTTTGGGGTTTTAGCTCCCAAAAAAAAATCAAAACCAGCATGCAAAGGTGGGCTGCCCCACGGTGGGCGCCAGAAATGTGTGTGTGAAAATTATACCTGATCTGTAGACACAACACTCAGTAAAACATTAGAGGTTAGCTATAATCAAAATCATGCAAAATTGAAAGCTATCTAACCAAGCGATTTACTGCCTTCTAATAGGTGCGAGATTAATGTTCTCAGATTGTAATCAAGATCAGTGACCTAGACGACACCTAAATGAAGGATTTGAATGCAAAAGATGGATATGGAATAAATGCAATTAAGCTATTTTTTAGATTTTTCTATGCAATAATAATTGTAAAAACTGATATGAAATCTATGCTAAATGAAATTGATATGCTATGAATGCTATTGAAAATTGATATGCTATGAATCTAACAATGATATGTAATATGAATGCAAAAAAAAAATAAGATTGATCTCACAAAGCTTTGAATTCGCAAGTTGATTCCTCAGTCTCCAATTCTCCAGCGTGATTGTGCAAAATATGAGATGATTTGTGAAGAGCTAAAGCCTTAATTTATAGAAATCCAGGGCTTTGGAGGTGCATGAATAAAAGCCATAAATCACTCAAATTAACTCATCTTGATTTTTAAGTTATCTGATCATAAAAGATAGTTAATTCTCAAAATCATGCAAAAATAACTTTTTAACTCAAATTAGAGTTTAGATCAGCTTTTTGAACTCCAAAAGGATGTTGAGTTCCAAAAAGTCAATAACTTGCATTGATTTTCTGATTTGGAGTTTAACTGTTTCTTTTGAATATGCATAATAATTAAGAATTAAATAAATAAATAAAGTGATTTATCCTCAACTCAACTGATTTTTGAAAATAAATAATTAATTTATGGGTTAATTAACTATTTATTCAAACTTTCATTAAAAATTATATTATTAAATAATGACAACATGCTTTAATTAATTAAATAAGAATTTAATCAATTAAAGATAGGAATTTTGATTTATTGTCAAAATTAAATAATACAATTAATAATAGATAGAATTAAATTTAATTACATAATTAAGTGGCAAATATTAAATCTAATTAATTAAATATGAAAATATTCAATTAATCAAACTTAGGATAAATGTGATTTATCGCCAAATAATCATTAAATTAAAGATAATTAAGATAATTAGGAATATTACTAGGAATATTCCCTGATGCAAAATTTAAGATAATCAATTATGATTCGATGATGTTTAGATGTGCCTTAGGTTAGGACTTTGATGTCGATTTTGTTCGAATTGAAGATGTAGGAGATTAATGAACTTATAGCCCATTTTTGGGGTATTACAGTAATGACAGTCGTAGAATGAGAAATGATAAAGATTAAGCTAAAGCTAACAATTAGTTCAAATTGAAATGCTAAATTTCTCTTAAAATGCCTTTCTAGCTATAAAATGCAAGAGGTTCTATGCAATTCTCAGATGTGTGGTTATCAATTATGATTGATTTTGGTCTTCCTTTTATAGTTTTATGCAAGGGTAGGGGGTGTAGTTGTGTTGATCATGATTAAACTTGAGTTGAGTATTTAGTTCCACCCTTTGAAGACAATGCAAAGTTTGTGTCCTCAAAGCTTGGGACAAGAAGACAAGATGAATGGACAAGATGCTCTTTCACTTTGAGTGATTGAGATTGAATTTGGCTTGATCCATGTGAATGCACTTCTCAAATCCTATTGGTTGATTGAATTTTCTCCCCTTTTGGGTTGTTGAGAGAAATTAGGATTTATTAATTGATTTATTTAGCCATGTACCCCTTGAATGGGTTGAATTTGATTTAATTCAAAACTATACAATTAATTGAATTAATTGCACATTGATTTGATTTAACTTGATTAAAATGCTCTTAATTTTGATTTATATTGAATTAAAGCTTCATTTTCATTTTGATTGGCTAAATGTTTGATTTGATTCAATTTCTTTGATCTTGTCCTTGATTCTCTTTGATTTGCCTTTATTTTCCTTGATTTTGTTACTTAATTGTCTTTGTCCATTTTCAGGTGATTACAAATGCCCCTCTTTGAGTTGACATGTGAAGCATGTCAATTCAAAGAATACTTTGATGTTGCTGATGATAGGTCCTAATTCTATTGATGGTCAATCTTTGATGTTCATTTGATGTCTTTCGATGATCAATTCTTGATATCTGATATAAAATTGATGCGGTTCTGATGATGTTCATTCGATTGATATTGCTCTTTGATGGTCGTTCTGATTGATCCTTGATATGATGCTTGATCTATTGAAAGATCCTGATGTGATACCCGATTTGATAATTCATCTCGATGTCATGCCCCATTCAATTGATTTATGAATTTTTTTTTTATAAAAGCTTTCGCTTTGATTTGATGGTCGTTCTCTTGTTTCAATGATGATGTTGCTGATGTTGATTATCCGATGGTATGCCCCCTTGGAAATGAAATAAAATTTGATCGATGGTTAAAAATTTTGACGATTTATGTCAAGTTACGTGTTGGTTTACTTCAATTTATAATGAATTTTAATTTCATTTCCAATATTGTTTTTACGTCTGTTTGATTAGAAATGCCCCTATTTTGGCAGATTTAATGAAAAATTCAAGTTATTAGGTCAATTATAGTAAAAGATTCCTCTTTTAGGTCAAATATACCCTTTTTAGGTCAAAAGGCTATATAAAGGGTCAAAATTCCTTTTTCATTATTCATTTTCACTTTTAGTTTCCACTTTTTACTCTCTTACCTCTTTGACTTTTAATGATGTCTATCCCCATCTGCAAGCATAGATTCAAGTGATGTCATCGACATCAGTGTCTAATTGGCTTTGCACCTTTGGTGAGTACTTAAACCTCTTCATTTTGTCATTTCTAGCATTTAATTTCAAGAAATTTGAATTTTTTCTTGTAGAAACCCTCTATTTTTCATTTTTTAAATCCAAACAGTGCTTTTGCATAATTAAACGATGCTTTTGCCACTTTTTCCTCTTTTAATCCTTTATGTAGTGCTTTTAAACATTTAAACAATGCTTTTGCAGATGTGCACTTTTAAAGCCTGAAATAGAGCTTCCACCATGTCAGAATTGATTCCAAATTGTTGAAGTCCACTTTGCAATTTTCTCGATGTCGTCAATCAAAGGATAAGTTAAGGTCACAAACTTGATGTTTTTAGCAAGTTGTAAGATATTAGTATGAGTCAGTCATAATCTAAATATTTTTTCATCAATCTAGATTCAGATGATGGGTGATGATAAATTTTCCATTCTATCTGAGTAGAAACATGAAAATTGATTGTGGTTTGATATTTTGAAAATTTTGATTGACTTAGAATGATCCAAATAATAGTTGATTTCAATTCTAATGTGATTAAACTTTCTTTTTGCAAATTTTCCTTGGGTCCTTGTGCGTTTGAGGTGCCCATCCTTTATGTTGGAGCATGATTCCTGACCTAAGTGCGGCAGATCATTGCCATATCAGTCTCTGTGGCCTGTCATTCCTATTAAATATTCCTTGATTTTGAGTGAATCAGGATCTTCTCACTGCTATGGCTGAGAATTGGCACTTAGACCATAATACTTTCCATTTTCCATGAGGGGAGATGACCATTACTCCTAAAGATGTATATCGGATCCTTCGTTTACCGACTCGTGGTGAGCAGGTATACTATGACTCTCTGTATGATGGATCTGCATGTTGGTGGGTATTTATGGATCCTACCATTGGTGATGCTCACATCCAATGGGCTCAGTTTGTTTCATTTCCTATATTGCCAGCTATTTTGGGTACATTGATCAGTGGGTTCTTACTTCCTGACAGACACAGGCATGGGTTTGTTGTCAGTTGGGGTCCCATCCTTGAGGATCTTATGGCACATCCTCATCACTTTGATTGGGGTTCATGTGTCCTAGCATAGTTATATCATGAGTTTCACATAGTGGTTTATAGGCGTTCGACTACACTTACTACAGGTGCAATCCTTCTTCAGCTTTGGACCTAGGAGCACCTCCCAGTGACACATCCCATTACAGCATGGGATTGTTAGCCAAGTTGGCCTTTCCCTTGGATGTACTATGGTATCATTATCCAGACCCACATGGGTAAGCTGGATTACTGATGGCATGTCATTGATGACATAGACACTATTGTTTGGAGGCCATATCTTGGTTGCGAGGCTTGGCCAGAGGATGATGGTTAGCTACCTTACATGTTTTGCCCGTGATGGATGATCAGGTGTTCCACATATACTATTGATAGATTCTATTGGCAGCTATTTCTACATTAGTACAGACGTGTACAAGATATGCCACCGAGAGTAGCCATGTATGCTCAGGTACATGCTAAGAGATCATTGTGGGGCCCATGTGTAGATTATGGGACAACTATTCGGGAGATACAAAATATTGGATATCATCCTTGGTCTGCTAGATCATATGTCATGGATGCTGGTATCACTGATGACTATGCTACATGGCTACATCGATATCCTTTCCCTAGATTCACCGATCCTATGGAGAGAGTTCCTGCCATTGATGAGTTATCAGAGGATGACCCCACAATAGTGGGTTATACTTTTTTAGAGATGCTATTTTTTGCTGAAATAATAGATTTTTAATAAAATATGATGATTTAAGCCTTGAGAAGTTCCATTTGAAGGATTTCATTACAAATGGTTAGCTTAAAGCCTCTTAGATAAAAAAACATTGATATAATATCTATACTCCTCATTCATACCTATAATGGAGTCTCCTTCGCACCTATTAAAATGCTGACTAAAAATCACTTCAAATTTATCTTTTGGAAAATAAAATGAATCCATTTGACAAAACTATCTATGTAGTAAGGTACTATAGAGAAAAATATTTCCAATGATTATAATGTTAATATATATTAATTTTATTATGACTTTTTATTTTTAGTTTTACTAAACATAGATATTTCACCGTATGTCTACCTCTATGTTTGACGCTTATGGAAAAATAGTAAATCAGAGAAAAAAATTCTAAAAAATATCTATGCACTAGACATTGAAGTTATCTTTCTATCAAAAAAAACAAAAATGAAATTGGGCAAATACACGACAAGTTATAAGCTATGTAGTCAAGGTATGTCAAAATTATGGTTTAGTCAACTTAAAATATTAATAAAATATGAAATAATAATGATAATGTCATCAAACCAATTGCATGCCCTCAGTATAGATGTTAAAAACTAAATTTGAAAGAATCACATTGATATCTATTTTAGAAAAAATGTTATGCTCTATGAAAACAATGTAACTCTTTGAAAATGACGTTTTTAGCAACATACCAGTTTTCATGGCTGAAAGAAAAAACCATTCAAATCAATTAAAAAATAAAAATAAAAAGTATATTTAGAATCTTGAAAAAAAATCCTAAAAGACTCTAATTTACTTCATCTTCTGATTTCAAATGGTTCAAAGACAATATGCATCCGAATCTGATTTTTGTTTTCAAAATGTAGAGTTCAGTGTCTATTCAGGCAAAAAAGTGTAACCCAGTATTGTGGGTTCACCTGAGATGGAGATAATGGTGATGCAAGAGATGATGTTGGTGATGATGGAGATGATGGTGAAGATGGTGGTGGTGTTGGTAGGATTAGGGGACGGTGTGGATGACATGGTTGTCGAGGAGCTAGAGAAGGTAGAGTTCATATTCCAGTGATTGTTGCTGCTTCGATTCCTCCTAGGGGTGATGATCAAGTGAGGGGGCGTCAGGTGGATAGATTACTTCATCATGTTGACAAAGACCTAGTAGATAAACCTAGAGTTAGGGGTTAGAGGGAGGTTGATGCATATATTGCACAGGTTTTACTCTATTAGGCAAAGGGTCCTCCTGCTCGACAAGTTATTCAACCAATTATTCCACAGGTTTAGGCAACTTCTTCTGCTTCTGCTTCTACTTTAGCTTCTATTCCATCTTCATCCTCACATCCTTCTTCTTCTAGTTTTGTTTCATTATTGGGTGTTCCATCTTCATCAATGCCATCTTCTTCTATTCCTCCTCAACAGACTTCTGCAACACAGGCTCCTATCCCAGCCTTAGCATCAGATGTTGTATCTTTGCAAACTTAGATATCAGTGGTACAACAACAGGTTTCTTAGTTGAGTTTGATGATGTAGAGTTTCATGGTTGCTATGAGTCAGCAGGGTTTACAGGCTAGTTCGAGTCAGCCTCCAGATAGTGCTCTTGGTCTTGATGGTCCTGATGGTGTTGGTGATTCGTCTATTTGAGATATCTTTGATTATTCCCTTTGATATACATGACCTCTCTCTTTGTTGTTATCGAGACATTGGACTCTAATTGTATCATTTTTGATCCATTGATATTGTTTATGTTGAACTTTGATACTTTGATGGACATTGATATGTGGATCTTTCTTTTATGATCATTTGTTTAGACTTTGATATCTTGTTGATTTCATGATGGTGGTACCATGGACTCTGATACTCTCTTTGATAGATTTCACTATATATGATGTCATTATGTGTTGGATCTCTTTTTTAGGTGTTTTGCTATGATATGCAGATCTATATGATTCTATCTCCTATATGCTTTGTTTCATGCTTGTCAGATGCATTTTTCAAATGTATGCCTATGTTCTATTGATGCTTAAATGATTGTCTTATGTATGACATAGAATAGATGAATGCAATGTTGATTTAATGATTAATGCTATTGTGTATGTATGCAATGGATACATGTACGATGTTAGATGGATAGTGAATAATGAATCTAATGGATGTATTTCTTTTGATATGCAAATGTGATGGATCTAAGTATGTAATGATCATGAGCTTTTAATGATTAATGATTCTAAATGTTATGTGCAATGTGGTTGAATGATACTATCATGAATGATGTGCATTTAATGATGAATGATCTTAATATATGCAATGAATGATTACTGACTAATGTCCTTAATGGATTGATATTTAAGAATGCACCTTAAATGAGATGAATGCAATCTAATGATAATTAATGAACTTAAATGGATGCAATCTGATGTTAATGCAACTTAATGTAATGTAAAATAATTTTAATGATATATGCAATCTAATGCTATGAACTTAAAGATTCAAATGTTGGACACATTTAAATGAATGCAATGTTTAATGAAGATGACTTAATGCAACTTAACCAATGCAAGTGAACTAATGAAATGCACTTTGTTTTTGATTTCCAACACACTCAATCATATATAGTTGTTTTTGATGATCCTTTGATTCTTGATTTGACTACACCCCCTTTTTATTTTTCTCTTTCAAATTAAGCTAAGAAAGTCAAAACAAATTAAATGCATTTCATCTAAGATGTATGCAACTAACTGTCATTATTCAAGAAATTGGAGCTTATAATCATCATTGAGCATTTTTGGAATCCCGTTTAGTACAACCATCACTAGTTCAACTATGATGATATGAATACTTTTTGCACCTCTTTCTTTGCTTTCCCGTCTCTTTATGGTACGACTATCACTGATTGAAGCCAATCATGAGAGTGTGAATACTGATTTTGTTGAATTCTATGTTGCAAGTGGATTTTGGTATTATGATATTGAAGATCAAAATAGCCAAGGTATCCTTTTGCGTAAACAAATGGAAATCTCAGTTTTATCCTATGTACAAGTCCTCGATGATTCTTTGATGATCACGTCCTTAGAAAAATAATACATAATTTAAAACTTTGATTTTAAGACAGTCATTCAGAAATCAATAAAAATATCATCCTTTCATCATAACTTATCTAGTTTAAAACTTTCATCGATTCACTAAAAAGAGATGATTTCATCAATAAAGTCAACACTTAAAAAAAAATTTGCAATGTTTTTCAAATCCATAGTTAAAGTGTAGTTCCATCCATTCCATACTTTTAATCCTGATAAAGATAAGGTCATGTAAGATCTCAGATCAAATTTTGTGTTTGGTTCAAATTGGATTGAATAAGAAGATTTGATAAAGTGTTCCACTTTTATTTTTGATGAATTGATTCTCATGATTAAATAAAGCTTTCTTTGATAAATCCTTCCTCCTTTTGAGTAGATTGCCCCCAGTTTGATATGATTTCATTTGTGGGACTTAGGACAATTTGCAAATTACGTGACCAAAATCTTGAGGTATTTGCAAATGCAACTGTGGGGTTTTATTATGCAATATATACAAATGCTGGCGAATGCAATATTTACAGGGTGACCTTCTAGGTATGCGACTAACTTGGACTTTCAATGGTGCCTGTTTACCAGGTTTTCACCGATTGAATGGATCTTTCTTTTTTTTCATTTTTAAAGCTTTTCTCTTTTTTTGCTACCAAGGCGCCTATTTGCTAGGTTTTCACCAAGGCACTTTTTCTCTTTTTTGATTTTTTTTTTTTCAATTTTTTTCTTCATATCATTGAGGTGCCTATTTGCTAGGTTTTCACCAAGACAACATATTTTTGAGGATCATATATGAATTTTTTTGGTATTTCTTCATGCTCAATTTTCCACTATTTTTTATCTTTTTTTCTTTTCTAATTTGTTTGTGCTTTTATGCTTTACCAATGTTTTTGGTATTTTCAAGATCTCTTTTGACTATGTACAATAAATATGATGCTTTTCAACTGATTTCTGATACTCTTTATACTCTTTCATCTACCTAATGTATAGAACCTTTTTAGATGTATGATATTAATATGTTCTTGTAGTTCTTCTCCATCACAATCTGCTAATTTGTAGGTGTCGGTCCCAAAAGAAGAAGTAATGATAAATGGTCCTAGCCAGTTTGCCTCCCATTTTCCTTTCTTTTCCCTTTCTACTTGATTCTTGGGATTCTCTCGTAAAACTAGGTCACCTATTTGGAATGTTCTTGACTTGATGTGCTTATTATAAGTCCTTGACATTCTATTTTGATATACCTTTAGATGTGTTAACTCTTTTTCTTGCAGGAGAAACAACTAGAACACCAAAGTGCTCTCTCCCTTTTACGCTCTTTGTCCAGTCAAGAGAAAGGCTAATGCGACAAGGATTTGAATCCTTCTTCACTTCGGGCTCCACAGACCCAGGCAGGTGTACCTTACAACATCTACCTCAAGTGATAATTTCTTTACAAATCATAGGTAGGTATAAACATGGATTAGACAGAACACTAATGTCCTATGAAGGGATTCACTACTCTGAGTGAATCAGGGGATGGCTTCCTACCCATCATACTTGTTTTATCATTCAACACACCAAAACATAAAAGGAAATGTGATTGATTTTAATGATTTTGGATGCAAGTTTGGTGCAAAACCAGTGCCTTATCCATTGGTGCGGAGTCAAATTGAGAAAACATCCACAAAACTTCATCAATTCAAAAACACCTGAAATTAATACCTTGCCTTACAGACTATCATTTTCACTGCAAACACATGATCATCAAATCTATGCATTATTGAAATTCTCAAAGATTATCCAACCAGATTTACTCCTTCCTTGAAAGAAACTTACGGAAAAACTCACAGTCTACCTTGTAAACGACAAATTGAACATTGCCTTACAAATCCAATTCATAAGAACTTCCAAAACACACAGAGACATCAGAATACTTGCAATGAGATTCCAGTCATATTTTATTGATACAACCTATTTTAGTACACTCAAATTAACAATACACTTAGGCTAAAATAGTAAATTTAGAACCAAGCTTGCATTAATGGAACTTGCTTTGATTTCTCCCTTGGAGAACCAAAATTCAAAACCCCCTACCCTGAAAGAATTGCAGAATAAGAAGGAGAAGGGGAACATTCTAGAAGGAATCAAGAGAGGACACTTGTCAGATTCTTCATCTAATGAATCATCCCTCTGAACTGAATGAACAATCTGCTCTTTTTTCCTGAGAACACCTATCTTCATCTCCTCCAACTACCCCATGAGTCACTAGATTCAAAAAACTCAGATATTTTCTTGATCCCCTATTTCTTTCAAATGCAAATATCTCCAATTGACAACCACCTGCACTAAAATTGATTGCAAAAATGGAATCCTCTCATCGAGACCTTTCCGGCGGTATATAATAGTCCATAGTTGGGTGAAAAATAAAGCCCCCAACCATTAAAATGGTCTCTCAGGTCTATAACTTCAATATTTGAATTTTTGATATAGTCGAAACTATATGAAAACATGTTTATAACTTTGATTTTTAAAACCATGTGCACAGGAATTTTGAATAAAATACTATTTTATTGCCCCTGCAGCGGGACCCACCTGACACATGGCAAACCCAGATTGGCCGGCCTACCACCTCATCCACCATCGCATCATTGCTCTGTGCTTTGTGCCATGTGGCATCATCCAATTTGCTCATATCTCCACCTGGGTAACTGAATAGCAACATACCACCATCTCACTAGAAGCGCCACATGGCGGCCATGCGCATGATCGCAAGGGCCAAATTCAGCCCTTGAGATGATGCGACCATCGTCAGATGGTCGCACAAATCCCAAGGTTGAAGTACCTTCACTGAGTTTTCATCCCAAATATTGGGGCCCACAGTGCACTGTAATCACCAGTCAAGCGGGCCCGCTGATAACCTCCTTAGTTCTTTACTTTACATTGCTACGGAGTACTGGGATATATAAATGTTAAAAAACACCTCTACCCACTGAATGTGGGATATTGCATTTTCACTTTCTTTGTTTCTTTTTTCTCATAACTTGCAAGAACATGCATTCAACGTGCTTGTGTGTGAGCCTTCAACCTAGATTCATTATACTCATGCATGCGTGAGTCCACACTAGTTGGTATATACCTAACACAGGCATTGGGCGATTGTATTGTCTTACTACAACAACACATCATTGTTATTAAACCTGTCATGGCTTCCATCACACTTTAGTTGCTGCATAGCAGAATGCACAACCACACAATACATTACCCTCTGTATGCCCTTTACCCTCAACTCGTGAAGCCTCCCATTTTCATTTTGCATTTGGCATTACATCATAGCTGAGATTAAAATTGAGGAGGTTTGATAATGTTGAAGATTCAAATGAGCATACTCATAAACAATAGTGAGCTCTGCAGTTTCAAAACTTCCAAGCAAATGCGATTGGTGTGTGTGTGTGAAAATTATACCTGATCTGTAGACACAACACTTCAGTAAAACATTAGAGGTTAGCAAAAAAAAAATCATGCGATAATTGAAATCTAATCTAACCAAGCGATTTACTACCTTCTAATAGGTGCGAGATTGATGTTCTCAGATTGTAATCGAGATCAGTGACCTAGACAACACCTAAATGAAGGATTTGAATGCAAAAGATGGATATGGAATATGAATGCAATTAATCTATTTTTTTGATATTTTCTATACAATGATATGAAAAACTTGATATGAAATCTATGATATGTAAAAACTAATCTATGATATGCTAATCTAGAAACAATATGATATGAATAAAAACCAAATTGATCTCACAATAGCCTTGATTCACAATAAGCTTTGATTCTGTAGATAGCAATTCTTCAGCGTGATTATGCAAAATTATGAGATGCTTTGAGATGAGCTGAGGCTTTAATTTTATAGAAATCCAAGGCTTTGGAGGTGCATGAAAAAAAGTCATAAATCACTCAAATAACTCAGGTTGATTTTTGAGTTATTTTTAAATAAAGATAATTTAATTCACAAAAATATGCAAAAGCTAAGTTTTAACTCAAAATAGAGTTTAGCTTTAATTGATAATTGATAGTTGTCTACTTTTCTTGATTGTGCATGTTTTATTTACTAGCTAATATAGACTCTATATTTAAAATACGCCGAGATGCATCGAGGCGTTCCATTTTTTCAACTTTAATTTTTTCTCTATATTAAAGGTGAATGATGAAAAAATTGAACGCCTCGATGCATCTCGGCGTATTTTAAATATAGAGTCTATATTAGCTAGTAGCAGTCACAGCGCGTGCAACACATTGAATAAATTAATAAATAATTATATAATATATTTATTTTTTAAAATAGAATTTAATATAATATTATTAATATAATATAATTACTTTTTCTAACCCTAATTGTATTACGCACCGATTAGTAATCCTAAGATATAGTTGAGTTATTGATAGGGTTAGAGTTTAGGTTGTCGTTATGGTTAGAGTTTGGATTATACTTAGGGTTAGGTTTAGTGTTAGGGTTTATATTATGTTTAGGGTTAGTGTTTGGATTAGGTTTTAGTTAGGGTTCATATTAGGGTTTTGTTAGGGTTAAGGTTAGAGTGAGGGTTAAGACAAATATTACAGCTGAGGTTAGGGTTTGGTTTATGATTAGGGTTAGGATTAGGTTTTGGGTTGATGATATATAGTTAGATTTAGGGTCATTCTTAGGTTAGAGATATAGTTATAGTTAGGGATGAGGTTAGGTTCTAGAGTATGGTAAAAATTAAAGTTAGGATTAGGGTTACGATTTAGTGTTATGGTTAGAATTATGCTAAGTGTTAGAATTTGCATGATATTTAGGATTAGGGTTAGGGTTTGCATTAGAATTTAGATTAAGGTTAAGATTAAAATTATAGTTTTGGTTAGGAATATATTCAAAGGTTACCTTAGGGTTGAATTGTGATTTAGGTTAGTGTTTAGATTAGGCTTTAGTTAGGGTTTGGTTAGGGTTAACACAAGAGTGAGGATTATAATAAAGTTAGGGTTAGCGATAAGTTTTAAGTTATGGTTAGTGTTAAGAGTCAACATTATACTTAGGGTTATGGTTATTGTTAGGGTTTATATGTAATTTAGGGTTAAGGTTAAGGTTAGGGTTAGGGACATAATTATGGTTATAGTTAGTGTTTATATTACGTTTTGTTTAGGGTTTAGATAAGGGTTTGGTTAGAGATAGAATTTAGGGTTACATTAGGGTTTGGTTAGGTTTACAGATATCATTATATTTAGAGTTAAATTATGGTTATGGTTCAAATGTGGATAGAGTTATAGTTCAATTGGTTTTATGGTTGAAGAACAATTAGGGCAACGCTTAAGGATATGTTAGTGTTTGGTTTCAATAAGAGGGAAATATTTAAGATATGGTTAGGGTTAAAGTTAATTATAGTTACGGTTTGATTATAGTTAGATTTTGATAGTTGTAAAGGTTTAGTTATACTCAATTTTGGATTATAGTTCAATTAGGGCTTATATTAGGATTGTATTTTTGCCTAGGATCCAAATAGCATTAAAGTTTAATTAAGGTAATGGTTAGGTGTAGGTTTAAGTTAAATTATAATTAGATTAGGTTTTGATAATATCAATTAGGATTAGTGCTATGGTTCATATGTATATCTCAAAATTAATAGCATAATTTAATATAATATTATTAATACAATATAATTACTTTTTCTAACCCTAATTGCATTACGCACCGATTAGTAATCCTAAGATATATTTGAGTTATTGTTATGGTTAGAGTTTAGGTTGTGGCTATGGTTATTGTTATGGTTAGAGTTAGGATTATAGTTAGGGTTAGGGTTAGTGTTAGGGTTTATATTATGTTTAGGGTTAGGGTTCAGGTTAGTGTTTGGATTAGGTTTTGTTTAGGGTTTAGATGCGGGTTTGGTTAGGGATAGAATTTAGGGTTACATTAGGGTTTGTTTAGGTTTACAGATATCATTATATTTAGGGTTAAATTATGGTTATGTTTCAAATGTGGATAGAGTTATAGTTCAATTGGTTTTATGGTTGAATAACAATTAGGGCAATGCTTAAGGATATGTTAGTGTTTGGTTTCAATAAGAGGGGAATATTTAAGATATGGTTAAGGTTAAAGTTAATTATGGTTAGGGTTTGATTATAGTTAGATTTTGATAGTTGTAAAGGTTTAGTTATACTCAGTGTTTGGATTATAGTTCAATTAGGGCTTCTATTAGGATTGTATTTTTGCCTAGGATCCAAATAGCATTAAAGTTTAATTAAGGTAATGGTTAGGTGTAGGTTTAGACTAAATTATAATTAGATTAGGTTTTGATAATATCAATTAGGATTAGTGCTATGGTTCATATGTATATCTTGAAATTAATAGTATAATTTAATATAATATTATTAATGCAATATAATTACTTTTTCTAACCCTAATTGCATTACACACCGATTAGTAATCCTAAGATATATTTGAGTTATTGTTATGGTTAGAGTTTAGGTTGTGGCTATGGTTATGGTTATGGTTAGAGTTAGGATTATAGTTAGGGTTAGGGTTAGTGTTAGGGTTTATATTATGTTTAGGGTTAGGGTTCGGGTTAGTGTTTGGATTAGGTTTTAGTTAGGGTTCATATTAGGGTTTTGTTAGGGTTAAAGTTAGAGTGAGGGTTAAGATAAATATTACAGTTGAGGTTAGGGTTTGGTTCGTGATTAGGGTTAGGATTAGGTTTTGGTTTGATGATATATAGTTAGATTTAGGGTCATTCTTAGGTTATGGTTTGCATCCTGGTTAAGGTTTAGGTTAGTGGTATAGTTAGGTTTTGCATCATTCTTAGGTTAGAAAAATAGTTAAAATTATGATTATGCTTAGTGTTAGGGTAAGGGTTAGGATTAAAAATAGCAAAATGGTATAGGTTAGGATTTAGTATTTTAGTTAGAATTATGATCATTGCTAATGTTTACATAATGTTTAGTGTTAGGGATTCAATTTTGGGTTAGGTTACCAGGCCAGGGTTATAATTAGGATTATGGTTATAGTTTATAGTTAAACTATAAATTTATGGAAGTCCATTGCTACACAACAGTCCAATATTTAAAACAAATACATTTATCTTGTATTAAAATATAAATTAAAGAAAAATGAAAAAGTTTGATAAAATGAGTAAAAGGTTTGTAAAAAAATTAGCAAAATTTATATCATATGAGTTTTTAACATATTTAATATTATATACAATTGTCATGTACCTCAATTTCAAAATTTCTTTAACAAAACTCTTACAAAACACACATATATATTGTTGTTCGTCAAAATTACAAAAATAAAAGAGAAAATATTTGTTCCACTACAGCTATTTTGAATAGCTAAGAAGTATCAGTAGTAAAAAAAATTAACTATATGTAAAATACTTCACCATAATATGTAAGCTCATGACATATTCTTCAGCAATGAGTTCAGTGTTGCGCCCTTTATTTGCAAAATGATCATGATACACTTCTTTCATCATAGATGGAAATGCATCTACTTTTTGAGATGTATCCCGAACTACTTTTGCAACATCTTCCATTTTCAATATTTCTAGTTCTTCAACATTGTCAATCATTAAGGCTGTGTGCTCAATAGTTTTGATAATTTTTGTACAACACTCTAAAACTAATCTTGCACATTTGTCCACGTCAGTTTCAAAAACATCATTCGAGTTTATAGAGGCATTTGGACTTGCAACAATGATTTCTGATTCATTTTCTGAAACATCCATAGTTTGAATTGTTTACTGCAAATTGAAAATAAAAAGATTAGTATTTAGAAATTACATGAGAATAAAACTATCCATAATTTACAATAAAAAATTGAAATGAATAGTTTTTAGTAATACCATACCATGCAAAAAAAAGTGAAAATACTTAGTTTAAGATATTACTTGACATACTATGATAAAATCTCACCAAAATAATTTGAAATACCAAAAAATAAAAAATATTATAATCATTCATGAATCTATCCATTTTGTTTTTTAATGAAAATATATAGATACAACATCATGTACTTAAATTATAAAATTATTTTCAACTAATAAACGTACTATAGTATGAAATGTATCTTAGTCTAAATAAACCTAAAATATGTGATCAAATAAAATATGATTGTACAATTTTAAAATGTATTCAAATAAGTAACTTGCATCAAATAATGTATTTAAATTACCAACCTCATTGAATATAAATAAATCAACATGTATATTTTTTATACCAAGAATTTAGATCAAGAGAGAAAATATCAAGATATTGTTAACTATTTAGAGAAGCTCAAACAACAAAATTGTGTTAACAATATTTATTACATCAAATAATTTCTAAGGATTTCAATTTGTTCTCTTCTTGTTTTCTTCTAGCAACTTGTTTTCCTCTCTTCATTTTTTCATATCTATCATATGTGAAGGGTGGCATAATTCTTAGTCCTTCCAAAGATTTGACACGTGATATTGCCACAAATGTTAGACCACTTCTTTCAGTGGGACCTATATCAATAGTAGCTTTCTGTAGTGTAAGCCCTTGTGACTTGTGTATGGTTAATGCCCAAGCCAATCTCAATGGAATTTGTTTTGTACCACCCCTATCAATTGAAGGAATTGGAACTCTCTGAGGATGATGATCATCGAAAGGAATTCTAGAGTAATTGTCAAAATCTACAAGTACATATGATGGCGGTAGAGGTGGTGCACTTCTAGGTCTATATATAATACTTCAAATATATCCCAGTGCTCCATTGACAAGACCTGCTTCAATCCATAAGTTTGAAGTTAGCATTACCCTTGCATCTTTGCTAAGTAGAAGTTCCATGTCAAGCTCATCACTTCCATCTCCATCCATAGAAGTATGTGTTGTTTTAATAGCAATGCTTCGTGCAACAGGGTTTGATAATGATAATAGCTTTTTCTTATTATGATTGTGCACATTATCATTTGTTGAAAATAAATGAACACTATTTTCAAACCCATCATTTTCTATACTACTCATGTTTGCATTGCATCTTGACATAAGTAACATCCAATCCTCTACTATAGGGTTTGCATCCCTTATATTTGATAGAAGAATACGGAATCTTTCTTGCTCGTTGCTCTGTCCATCCTGTCTAAAAATATGAGTTAAAGTAACTATAGTTTGGAATTCTTCCCATAGCAGTTTTGCATGCCTTCTACTTTCGTATGCAGGTCTATCATTGACAGGAGGTAATTGTGCTAGATCTCCAACCAATATCATGGATATCCCTGAACAAATATTAAAGTATGTATATTAAAAAAATATTTACATTGGAATTAGTATTCTAATAGTAAGGAAAAAAATATTTACTTTGGAATTAGTATTCTAATAGTAAGGAAAAAATATATTACAATGTAGATCTCTTATTCTAAGAAATTTAAATACTAAACATACCTCCAAAACTCTTATGGCTATTTTTTGGAAATGCTTTTCGAAGACGAGAGTCTATTTTCTGGAGTAACCTCTCTCCAAGGAAGCTCATTTCATCTATCAATATATACTTTATGTGAGACATTTCCTCTTGGAAACTTGTAAGTCTTATTCCTTCTAGCTCACTGAATTCTTTTATTGGTATTCTCAACTTAGAATGAATTGTTGATGCTCCAATGTTGAATGCTGCAACTCCCGTTGGTGCAAGTAATAGAAGAGGAGACTGTTGTGGAGAGGATGCATTTTCTAATACTTGACTGATTGCACCAATTAAATATGACTTTCCTGTTCCTGCTGTGCCTTGGATTATCATACGTAAGGGTGATTCATCTTGACATGTATGATAGTGAGATATTATGATGTTAACTGCTTTGTTTTGTTTTTCACTGAGGTTTTTGTAGTCCACACATTGTGGTATCTCATCATAAATAAGAAAACCCGCATTCCTCATCAATTTAATGAAATTTATAGCTTCAGTTGTGTACTGTTCGCTTTGAAATTCTTGAGACCAATTTGTTTGTCGATCCATATCTCTTCTCCCCAACATATCTAGCTCTGAAACTTGCATAATCTGTCCATGATGAAGTCTAGATAAAATCTCCCATTCATTCTCTATCGTAGTACCTTGGGCATTATCATTATCTTCAGATTCTGAATCAACCTCATTTTCAGTATTGTCACAATCTCCTCTTCTTTCTAGGTGCCATGGATTATACCTAAAGTTAACCCATGTTACAACTATAGATTCATCACTATTACCAATATCTGTGTGAATGTCATGAAAAGGTTTATAAAGAAATAATTCCGAAGAGCAAAAATCAATCCATTTTTCTGAGTGGCGTGCAGGAACTGAGTAAAATCTAGGAAAGACTCTTACAATAGCTGCTATTTTTCTTGGACTCCATTTATCATCACCTCTCTTTTTTTTGTTATATATCCATGATTTTGCAACATCAATAAGGCACAAAGCTTCCATAAAATGTGGCCTATTCATGTAAGCATCAATGAAAGATATGGTATGTTCCTCATTTTCATCATCAACATTTAAGTCTACACGTTTGAATACTTCCTTTGAAACATTTAAGTTGATAAATACTCTACTACTCTGCACCAATGGAAGTTCTAGTAGCATATGACTTGTTTCTTGGGCCCCAATATCCCTTTCTATCAATGTTTCAGTGAGAAGTCATCTATAAGCTTTTGATGCTAAATCATCAGGATTTTCTATATTTGCTAGTCGAAATAACATCTGATGGTATGTCTCTGAACTTATTTCAGCTTTTGCTGCATACTTTGCAATATACTTAACCACGGCATGTTTAGACATAACAGGTTTCCAATCAATATTTTCTCTCCAAAGTTGAAGTATGTAACGGTTGTATGAGTTAACTCTATCATCATTTCTGAATGGCTCAAATATTTTCTCACCAGTTTCTAGATCTTTCTTTATTCTAGATCCTTCTAAATTCAATGGCCACGGTGCATTATACCTATATTTCATTAACATATATTTTCATAAATATAATGATATATTAAAAGAGAATAATATAAAAATTTGAAATAAATAAAATTGGTTACAAATTATTTACCTGCAAACCAATTTTCCTCTCCTTTTTCGGAGACATGCACCTTCTTTACACATTGTGTGCCTTTGTACAGTATTTAGAATCTCATCATAGTCAGTGTTGAAATCACTTTCTAACAACTGTCTAGTGTTTTTCAAACATGGGTGTTGACTGAAGTTTCGGTATGCCTAAAACATAAATTTAAATATTTCAATATTACACTTTTATCTTCTTTTAAAGTGACTATATTAATGAAAAGGTTATCTTATTAAATTTCTACAATCGTACCTGTATGTTGCGAAGGTGCGTGTCTCGTCTCGGGTTGCATGCATGAACCAAATCATGGAGATATGATGCCACATAGTATAATTGATCTTGATTACTCCAATCAATATTTTCCATATCTGGTGCTCCGTTTAACCATATAAAACCATGCACATGTGCGGATCCCCTATGTTGTCATTCATATCTGAACCAATAGTCTTTAACATTCATACCACTCTCAAGTATCTCTTTCCTGAAAGCTGTGTTTCGTAAATGCATGTATTGTGCAACAATGTGTGGGTAGTCAATTATATTTTGTTTTCTCCACATCTGTGCTTCTCTAGGATCACTCGGTGGTGTTCCAGGCATCATTGCATGCAAATCTGGCCAATACAAGTCTGCTGCACTTAATGTAAAAAATATTGTGGGCGTTCCAAGTTGATGAAGCATGTCTGTTAATTTTGATCGACACTTTGTCCAATATGATCGTGTTCCCCTTAAGCTGGTTCCAAATCGCATCAATCTATCTGCTAGATGGGAGTGTGGTGTTTTGTCCAATTGTTCACGCAACTCTTGTATTGTGATTGGTAGTTCATGCAAACTTCTTTTCACACAAACACTTGTGGAGCTATGTGCTCAGTGTCTCATAATCATATTCATCATATAGTAACGAAACCTTGGATTCTTTCCAAATCTATTATCTCTATATCGTATCAAGTGCTTCACATATTCATGTAAATGTACTCTCCTTAGACATGGTTCCAACCAATCACATTTACCATTGGGAAATAATGATGGGAATGTCATGTCAAGCAAACTTGGTGTAGTATATTCATTTATGGGAGATGCACCAATGTTAGGCCAATCCATTATTGTTGTTGGGTCTACATTAGGATTTTTTATCCATTCACGAATCAACTCCATTTCTCTCTGGGCATTTGGTGGTTTGGATGCCATCGATGTTGTGTGCTCTATTATATTTCTGTCATCTATCTCTAGCAACGGGCCCACAAAAACCATGTCATTTTTGTCTGAATCAAACTCCATATGTATTGTTCTTAACTCACTAAAAATGTTATGATCTCCATTTGGTGATATATTGTCCAAAGCATTTTCATCAACAACCACATCAGAGTAAAACTTATCATGCATAATTTTATATCGTAATGCAGTGTAGACATGTTCTCTATTTACTGTAAAGTTATATTTTGTTCCACGTTGATCTCTTCTACGTACTACAATCACTGGAAGATCTTTTACTAAGTGTGGCAATTTCTTTGTGACACTTTCAATGTTTTGTGGAAAACTAATCGTGTGCCCTCTGTAAAATTGGGCTCACACGTGCAATGAGCATTTCTTCTACTTGAGTTAAATTTTCTAATTCCATTGGTTGCGCCCCAGGATCCATATTATTTTCAACTGAGAATCTATGGTTTCCTTTTTCTTGTCTACATCTACTACAAATAGGACCCTGGGGAGTACGAGAGACATTAATTCCAATGTAACATTCTTGACAGATGTAGCACATTGTTGGTGATGCCAACCTATCTAATTTATTTCGAAATGCCAGTTGAAATTTCATGAAATTAGATTCTAGCAATCCATTGGCGTCTGGGAAACCATGTTGAGTTGATTGAGGACTTGATGGTACTGCATGTTGATTTACATTTTCTGGTGTTTCTGCAACACGTTCAACTGACCTAAAAGCTTCCTCTTCCGCATTCTCTTCACAATGTTGATTTTGTATATTCATTTGAACACTATCATGATGTCTGATTTCTTGTATTTCATGTAGCCGGGGATTATTTTGTACTTGTCCCTCACTATGTAGACCTTCATTGTCTATAGGATGCATCCCAACATCACTCTGTTCCATTATCACTTGTTGTGCATGTTCCTCCTCATATGTGCGTTGACGTGTATTTCTATTTGTGTCTCTATCTTGTAAGTTGTCCATGTCTTGTCTTAGAGGATGAGAGTGATGCTCAGGTGTTTTGTGGTCAACATTTCTGTTAACATTATCCACTACTATTGCTTCACTTTGTAATTGTTCAGTAGTGACCTCTGATCTATGTTTACCATATTGTTCTCCTTCAACTTCTTCTCTTCGACTTGCAGATTGATCCACTTGAGCACCAGTCATTTGCTGCATACGACGTCTACGATATTCCTATTGATATTCTCTTTTGTATTGTTTTCTCTGTTCCTCGATTTTGAAGAAAAGTTTCCTTGCTCGAACCATAACTAATATATAAAATGCATATAACACTTAAATAATTAGAAAATAGTTTTTTATATCATTGTTATAAAAATAATTTTTTAAAAAATAAGAACAATATATAGTAAAGAGAAATGTTCTAAAAAGCTTAAATTATAATATTAAAAATAATTATTGAAAAATATAATTCCTAAAAATATTAAAGACAAAAATACTTAAAGAATTTTATATTTTAAATGTTAAAAGCAAAGTTCAATAAAAAAATATATGGGCTTGTGTATTCATCACATATGTATTAATGCAATATTTAAATTTATCTATAATTTATGACATAATTTTTAAGAATAAGAACAATATATATAGCAAAGAGCAATCTTCTCAAAAGATTAATTAATAATATTTTAATAATTATTCATCATGTATGTATTAATGTAGTAACTTATTTTAAATTTAATATTTAAATTTATCTATAATTTATGACATAATTATTTTTAAGAATAAGAACAATATATAGCAAAGAGCAATGTTCTCAAAAGATTAATTAATAATATATTAATAATTATTGAAAAATATAATTTCAAAAAATATGGGCTTGATGTATCCGTCACGTATGTATTAATGTAGAAATTTATTTTATTTTAATATTTAAATTTATGTATAATTTATGACATATGGGAATAGAAATTATATCTTATTTCAAAAATATGAGATGAATAAAGTAATCAATACAAAATTTTAGTTTTATTTTAGCAAAAAAATAAAATTTTATTTATACTTTAGTAAATACAAAATTGTGTGCTCGATACTACAAAATTGTTTGTTGCATGGACTTTTTCTTTCATTACATCTGATCCAGGTATCTTAAAAACCCATCCTTAATTAACTCGGAGTCTCCTTGCTCATATTGTTCATCGTAAAACAACTCTCTGTAGAAGCTGCTGAAAGAAGAGTATATATCAGCTGTTCCATATAATGATTGACTTGTTTCTTGAATGAAAGCAACATCATTGCCTTCAATGGCATGTGCATGTAACGTTATGAGTTTGAGCCTTTCTATGAGTTCTTTGCGCAAGTTCATAATTTCTCTTCCCAATTTCTGAACATCAGTATCATTGAAGTTGTTTGATTGAATACTTGATACTGGAGGACTTGTATTTGAGTTATCATTCGTAACCGAATGCTCAGAGGTGGTATTTGGAATTTCTATGATTTCTACATCTTCTTCATGGTTTTCCATGACAGGAATTTCCATCATTTCTATTTCATCATTAGGATTTTCCATAACCTAAGATAAATAATCAAGAAATGATTTGTAAAATAGAACAAAAATAATAATTTAACAATAAATTAAATATTATAATATTTAATGGTACCACAAACTTATACCATTAACACATATATCTATTACTATTACTATGACCTCTAAACTATAAAAATTAGTACTTTTTAAATAATACTAACATCTATCTATCTAATACATGACAAATACATGCCAAAGGCTCCAAAGAATAGTAGATAGAATAGTAGTTGTTCGTATGGTTGGAGGAGGTATGGTAAAATAAGAGATGAATGGTGTTAGGAGCAATTAATGTGCTTAATTAGATCCATTAATATAATATATTTCAGTTGAATCTAAATTTAAAATTTTAAACAGATTTATTTCAACACCTGTGTCTAATTTTAATCAAAGTAAAATTTAAATTAACCATATCTAAATTAGGATTAACCAAATACATAATTGTTTAAACTTTGCAAAAGATTGAATTCCAAATTTACACATTTTAAATTTACTATTTAACTTATAAACTTACCATCTTTATAAGCAAAAATAAATACTATAATAATAAATTTTTTTAAAGCAATAAAAATTCATATTAAATAAATAATACTAAATCTTAAAACTACCGCCAAACTTGATATGAAAATGTTTAATTAAAAACATTTTATTTAACTACCTTTATTAAAATAAAATAACTTACTTTCAAAATTTCAACTAATACTCATATCTATCTTTTATGTCGAAAAGTAGAAATTTCTAATTCTACCACCTCTGTGAGCAACTTTCATTGGATATAAAGTTTTCTGTTTCCATAAAAATCATTTGAAGCTGTTGTTTCTAAATGCGTTGGTTGTTTCTAAATGCCTTGGTTGTTTCTAAATGCTACTTTAAATGAAACTGCAGGGCCAAGACAAATACTTATGTTGTTTTACCTCTTCAAATTTCAGTCAATATAATTTTGCTCTCCATTTTGTCACTGTGTTTTACAATATTTTGGTCATTGTGGTTTACAAAGTTTTTTTTTGTCATTGTGGTTTACAATATTTTTGTCACTGTGGTTTACAATATATTGCAGATTAAAGGTATTCTCCATGACAATTCTATTTTATGCATTGAAGATCTGACAAACTCTCTTTGCGTTCTTAACAGTGATTACTCTATGAGAGCGTAGCTGGCTTGTCGACTTTTGCAAATCAATGGCTATTTAATATCCAAATCAATGGATATTTAATATCCATTTGTTTTATATTTTATATTTTCATTATTAGGTTGAAGCTTCCAAAAAATGGGATGAACTTAATAAGAATGTCCTCTATTGCTTCATCTAAAAATCGCAGGCCTTAATTTTACTATTTTTTTTAAATTTATTTCAAATACTTGTGATTGCTTTCGTGTCTTGGTTGGCCTCTAGATCTACATGCAATACAATATTTCACATGAGTGACTGCTTTAGATTCCTATATTTTGATTATTGCATCCCATCCAACTTTTCATCACTTCCGTTGCCCATAATTATTAATTAAAATCAGAAACATTCAGACAGTGGTCAAAGAAATGTTGAAAGAAAATTGCATATTAAGCTAGACCCGTGCTTCCCATTATTATCAGACATGCATTCTTAACTGCTATGATTAAATCCAAATACAAATGCAGATCTAAATATAAAACTAAATAAATATACAATAATCAAACCTTATAACTTATATGGTAAAATTCAATTTGCATTGGTACAATCAGATTGCAGGTCGGAGTTCTTACCTGGAAATAAAATGGTGTAGAAAGAGAAACAAAAACTCTTCAACCTACATTTAAACAGAGAGGTTACGATATTGTTCTATCTCAGAATTAGATTTAAATAAAACATTCATTTCTAAGATGAAATTTATCTTACAGAGTATAATATTCTTCCAAGCTGTATATGTGGCTCTACTCCAATCTAATTTGAAAAAAAAACCTCTGCTAAAAAAATAGTACAGTGCATCCGAATTGAAATTCCTCTCTCTGGTATTATAAGGCCTTTCTATATATCAGTTACATTCGAATCTTTTTTTATTTTCATTCGAATCGTTTCATGCTTATCATTTAATGAATATTGCAAAATAGAGCGTGAATAATTATTAAAAAGCATTTTAAACTTTGTTTTTCAACTTGTAGTGCTCTTCGTATTGTATGGGAAAATGCCTAATCAGAAATTTGAAAAGCCCCACCGTCCTTTTGTTTTTCACAGCTTGCTTGCGGGAATCCATTATTGTTTTTCACGACTTGCGTGAATCCGACGGTAACCTTTAAATTCGCAATTGGGGAGAGTTAACCAAAGGATACCCTCGTGGCTTTCAACTGGTTAGAACCTGTGCAATGGTTTATTTATTAGCACTGAGCGGCACGTAGATTTTTGCGTGTTGATTGGACAGATGAAACGTGCACTTTTTTAGTGCAGAGATGCTTTGAATTTTTAACGTGTAGCCCTTTTCTCGATAATCTTTATGAAACAAAAATCGAAGACGCGGGCGTGACGTTTTAGCTTCATTTTAAACAATGGTCATTATTATTTTATTTTAAGTCTATTTTTAAGTCTATTTTTTCGGGCTTTTTAAATGTGTTGGTGGCAGCACGTCAGACATTTATTTTTGGGATTCTGAGCTGGCAATGGAATTCGAATAGTTTCTTTTTTCTTACACCGTTACTTTTGATGACCTCCTATAGGGAGGGGTGTGATGCCATTGTAGGGTTACGCCTCTCGGCGTAATGAATTAATTTAATAATAAAGTGATTTATTCTCAACTTAACTGATTTTGAAAAATAAAACAATTGATTTATGGGTTAATCAATTATTTTTCAAACTTTTATTAAAAACTATATTATTAAATAATGACAACATGCTTTAATTAATTAAATAAGAATTTAATCAATTATTCATAGGATATTGGATTTATTGTCAAAATTAAATAATACAATTAATAATAGATAGAATTAAATTTAATTAAACAATTAAGTGGCAAATATTAAATCTAATTAATTAAATATGAAAATATTCAATTAATCAAACTTTAGGATAAATGTGATTTATCGCCAAATAATCATTAAATTAAAGATGATTAAGATAATTAAGAATATTGCTAGGAATATTCCTCGATGCAGAATTTAAGATAATCAATTAGGATTCGATGATGTTTAGATGTGCCTTAGGTTAGGACTTTGATGTCGATTTCATTCGATTTGATGATGTAGGAGATTAATGAACTTATAGCCCATTTTTGGGGTATTACATTTTGCCCCTCTTTGAATTGTTGTGTGAAGCGCAGTGGTTCAAAGATAGTTTGTGTTTGATAGATATATGAAACGGATTTGAAATTGATAATTGATATGAGACAGAAGCTGATTGATAGATTTGATATGAAGATAACAGGTCCTAAATGACCAAAGATAATGTTCATTGTAGCAGCGAAGAACCGAGGATTGCGAAAGAGTGTCAAAATGCCTGATTTCGAACCTTAGGATTGCAAAGAAGTGAGTGACTAGTTTTAGACTCGATTGTCTTAGCAGAACTAGCAGGTATCACATCCGAACCCTTCAGTTGTCGAAGAACCAAGGAAAGAACACTATGATTCGATGGTTGCAAAAACTGATATAGTTTACAAGATTAGGAGAATACCAGATTGATATGGATCTTGATGAATTTGATATGCCCCAAGTGATGATAGATTTGCCCCCAGCGATGAGGTCTTTTTTGATGAATCAGTAACTAGACGTGGTTATTGTCTTGATTACTGAGGAAGATATGATTTTCATAAAGATATGATTTCAAATTTGATTACAGACATTGAATGATGTGCAATACCATGCCCCCTTCGAGATTAAAATTGAAATCTGACAATAAAAGTCAACGTTAAATGGTTTAGAAGCATGTTAATTGGTTTCAAAAGTGGTTATACACGTCCAGGAACGCGTTTTGCATCATTTAGAGGTCTTGGAGACCAAGTAGACTAGGTTTGACCATGAGTTGACCATAGTTAAAAGTTTAAAATTTTGATAGTTTGATGTTAGATAATCAGTTAAGTTGAATACTAGATTTTTGTGATGATTGAAGGTTGATTATGCAAGTAGTTAATAATATGAATGATTTTAGATTTTGATTTTGATCCCGAAAAAGTATTCTACTTGCTATTTCGTTGGAGGAACCTTCGTGTGGGATTCAACTCTTGTTAGATTGGGAGAGGTGATTGAAGAATCTTTTAAGTGTTCAAGCAATTTGTGAGATCATGCAAAGTGCAAAAATGCAAAGAAACATGCAGGATGATAATGCAACCATAGGACCTAGGACCTACTCACTGATCATGTGTTGATTTGTTATCATCATTGAACTTTTAGGTAACTAGATAAATCAATACAATGCCCACTAGCTATGAAACCATAGACATATGAATATCAATTTGTATGCACAAGAATCAATACAACACCCACTGGTCAACAACCATGGATATATGAATATTGATTTTATTTTCGGAATGTCGGATTAGATATAAGCACCAAGGCATAAATGCCAGGATGACCTGAATATCATGTCCATTTTGATATAGAAATTTGTATAAGCATCAAAACATAAACGTCGCGATGACCTGAATATGCCTTGCGTGACAAACACATCAAACAGCCAAGAGATTATTCTAAATCCAATGTGAATTACCCGTAGTGACCCTTTATTGTTCACATCCTTAGGTAAGATTGGGTTTCACAGTAGGAGAAAGAACTTACTCAAAAAGACAATAGTGAGATCAAACTTCCTTGAATTTTCTGGGTATCAATGGTTGAGGTATGCATGGCCATCCAATTCAAGATAGAGGCTCTTACAGTCGGACACCATTTCAATCCAAAATTTCCAAAGACGTTAGATTTTCACATACAAGCAGAAGACAAAGAAAAGATTATGCCCCTAGTCATCACTCTCTAAATCCTATAAAGGACATCATTGAAGAGCTCGAAGGGACACAATATGTAAAAATCTCAATGCGAATTAGTAAGCATACAAGGAGATAAAAGCATGAAAAGCATAGATTGTTTTCAGTTTGTGTTTGATTGTTGTTGTAGATGCAAAATCCTTTTTGGAGATGAGACAAACTTGACTGACTCAAATGAAGCTTCAAAGGACTCTGACTGGATATGATACATCTAAGATATATTGGAGGACCATTGGATATGACATTGATTGCCCCCAAGTGTTAAGAATTGATAGGATACAGATGTTTGAGCTGATTGGTGTACAGACCAACTTACTTGAAAATTGGAAATGTAGAAACAAACCGAGAGATATGTACAAACTAAAGCAAAAATGAAAGCTGGGAAAGACCAAGATTGCGCTGATAGATGGAGCATTTTGAAACAAGTGGCACCCATTTACCAGGTTTTCACCATCTTGGCAGAGATTCTATTTTTGCTACCAAGGCGCCTGTTTCTAGGTTTTCACCAAGGCACCTTTTTTTTTTTTTTTTGATTTTTTTGATTTTTTGAATTTTTGATATTTTTCAATTTTTTTGTGAATCATTAAGGCGCCTATTGCTAGGTTTTCACCAATATGTTCATTTTTTCAGGACATTTTCCAATTTTAAAGATTTTTTCAGGACATTTTCCAATTTTAAAGATTTTTTCAGGACATTTTACCATAGACTAAATGCCTTAGGCATAGAATTTCTTCAGATGGAGAACATTGATTGGTTCTCAAAGCTGTTCTCCTTCAGTCATTGAGAGTTGATAGGCACTAGAGCCAAAAGTAGCAGTGATTACAAAGGGACCTAGCCAGTTGGGTTCAAACTTCCCCTTGCGTTCTCGATGGGATTGATTTTTAGGATTTTCTCTCAAGACTAGATCACAAACTTGAAATTATCTGTGTCTGACTTTCTTGTTGTAGCCTCTAGACATTCTCTTCTGATATACTTTGAGATGATCATACACTGCTTGTCTGTGCTCATCTAGTAGTTCAAGTTCTTGCAACCTAGACACTCTGTAGTCATCATCAGTTACTAGACCATGCATTCTGATTCTTAGTGATGGGATTTTGACCTCAATAGGTAGTACCGCTTCAGACCCATAAACTAAAGTGAAAGGTGTAGCCCCAGTAGGTGTTCTGATACTTGTTCTATAGGCCCAAAGAGCTGGATTAATCATGAGATGCCAGTCTCTACCGGTTTTGTTTACAGTTCTGTGCAAGATCTTCAATAGATTTTTGTTGGAAGCCTCTGCTTGTCCATTCCCTTGAGGATAGTAGATAGAAGACCAATGTTGTGTGATCTTGAATTTGGCACATAGATCATCTAGGTCTTTATTCTTGAATTGTCCACCGTTATCTATGATTATGGAATGAGGTATCCCATATCTGCATATGATATAGTTCAATATGAACATAGATATTTTCTTTCTAGTTGCTGGTGTCAAAGGGACTACTTCTACCCATTTTGTAAAATAATCTATAGCAGTGATTATATGGGTATGTCCATTGGAAGAGTGAGGATGAATCATCCCAATAAGATCAAATGCCCATTGATGGAAAGGCCATTGTGTTGTAAAGGGGATTAGATCCCTCCCTGGAGCATGAATTAAGTTGCCATGTACTTGACACTTTTAACAATTCTTAGCAAATTTGATAGACTCTTTCTCCATTTCAGGCCAATAGTACCCAGCCCTAATAAGTTTTTGAGCTAGTGTTAAACCGTTCAAGTGTGACCCAAAAATACCATCATGGACTTCCTCTAATGCACGTTGAGACTCTTCTTGTTCTAAACATCTAAGTAGTGTACCATCTAGACCTTGTTTGTATAGGTCATGATAAATGATGACATATCAGGAGGCATTACAAATAAGGTATCTTTTTTCATGGCGGTTGAAGGTATCAGGAATGATTTGGTCTTTGAGATAGGAAAATAGGTTTTTGTATCTGGATGAATCATGACCTACAATAGTGCAGATCACATGGGTTTCAGGGGAATCGTATGCAGGATAAGATAGTGCTTCCACTAGGAACTTGTAGCGTAGCTCATGTTCAGGCTGTTGTAATAAAGTAGATAATGTTGCCATTGCATCGGCAACCTTGTTCTCCATTCTAGGAATTTGCTCAAATGTGATAGATATGAAATATTTCTTAAGATCATCTACCATTCTCTTGTAAGGAATGAGCTTTTCATCTTTAGTTTGGTACACATCATTGACTTGATGAATAACAAGTTGAGAGTCTCCATGAATGTGTAGCTCTGTTACTCTCCATTCAATTGCTATTTTCATACCATTCAAAAGGGCTTCATATTCTGCAATATTGTTTGTGCAGGGGAACTTTAGTCTGAATGCTTTTGGGATGGAGTATCCTTGAGGAGTTATGAACAATATGCTTGCTCCAGATCCATTCTGTGTATAGGAGCCATCAAAGAACAATTTCCATTCTCTAGAAGATAGGTGCATAATAGAGGAGTCTGGAAATTCCATTTGCATTGGTGTGTCATCAAACATGGGTGCATCTGCTAGTTGATCAGCAATAAATTGACCTTTTATAGCTTTTCTTTCAACATATTTAATGTCAAATTCACTTAGAAGCATGACCCATTTAGCCAGTCTACCTATGAGGGAAGCCTTGCTTAGTAGGTATTTTAGTGGATCAATTTTTGCTACTAGATGTGTGGTATGAGCTAACATATAGTGTCTCAGTTTCTGTGATGCAAAGATCATAGTGAGACAAGCTTTCTCAATCATAGAATAGTTCTTTTCATATGCCACCAATGTTCTGCTTATATAATAAATGGCTCTTTCCTTTTTGTCTTCATCATGTTGTGCTAGCAATGCCCCTAGTGATGTGGCTGTTGCAAAGACATATAAGATCAATGGCTTCCCATGAATAGGAGGCATCAAGATGGGAGGATTGGATAGATACTTCTTGATATGGTTAAAATTCTTTTCACACTCCTCATTCCATGCAAATGTCACACCTTTATGTAATGTTTTTGTAAAGGGCTGTGATATGTCTGCTAGCTGTGATATGAATCTTCTGATAGATTGAACTCTTCCTTGCAACGTCCTCATTTGACTAATATTCATGGGAGGTTGCATCTCTATTATAGCCTTGACTTTAGCTAGATCAACTTCAATTCCCTTCTTTGAAACTATGTATCCTAAGAGCTTTCCAGAAGTGACACCAAAAGCACACTTCTTCGGATTTAGTCGGAGACTAAACTTTTCCATTCTATCTAGGATCATGCTCAAGTCTTTTAGATGTTTAGTTTTGATCATAGATTTTGCTAATGTGTCATCAACATAATCTTCCATGGTTTGATGCATCATGTCATGGAAAATAGATGTCATTGCTCTTTGATATGTAGCACCAACATTTTTAAGCCCAAATGGCATGACATTCCAACAGAAGGTCCCCCATGCACATGTGAAAGCAGTTTTCTTCTGATCCTTTGGAGAAATTTTTATTTGATTATATCTAGAGAAACCATCCATTAAGGAATACATCTCGAAACCCACAGTCATGTCCACTATCATATCAATGTTAGGTAGTGGAAAATCATCCTTAGGGCATGCTCTATTCACATCTCTAAAGTCTGTGCATACTCTGATTGACCCATCTGGTTTAGAAACAAGTACAATATTAGAGATCCACTCTGCATAGTCAATAACTCAGATGAATCTAGCATTTAGGAGCTTCTCTAATTTAGCTTTTACCAAGAGTGAAACATGAGGATGCATCTTTCTCAATTTTTGCTTGATAGGTTTGACATTTGGAGCTATAGATAAATGATGCATTATAAGATTAGGATCCAATCCTGGCATATCTAAATATTTCCATGCAAAGTTGATCTTCTTCTCTGTTAGGAATGTTGTAAATTTTTTCTTCTCTTCTTCTGATAATGATTGTGCTACATGTACCAATTGTGGTTCCTCTATTGTACCCAAATTGATGGATTGAGTGGGCTCAATTAGAACTAGAGATCTGTCCTATAAATGACTTGGAAGGACATCAAATATCTCATCCTTAGGCACCTCAAAGAGGTTTTCACCTTTGGATATGTCTTTTATTTTTACTTTTGTAGGTTCTGAGACTGCCACAAAGTGGTTTTCACCCTCAGAACTCTTTTTCTTTTTCTTTTTATTCTTATTTTTCTGACTAAGATATTTGATGTCCGACTCAGTCATGCTAATGCTTGGTTCACTGATGGAAGTACTCATAGGCTCAACTGCATTTAGGTAGCAAGCAAGGGCATAGTCATTTGGGAAGATATAAATACCATGGCTTGGATTTGTGGAGGTTTGATCAATAAGTTCTGGATATTGGATAGTCAAAGTAGGGAAAGATTGGGAGATAGTGTTTATGGATATGGATCTGTCATCATTGGTCCTAACCCAACACTCAAGTTCAAAGGTGATATTACAACTTAAGACATTCAATTCATGAATAGGCTCAATGTCATCGTGGGAGTTCAATTCAGCCATAGGTGGATCAGACTCGATAGGTTCATCATTTCGCTCTAGAATCACATTGGGATTAGGTACATATTGGTGAATAACATCATGTTTCTCTGTAATAAGCTCATCTTCATCTAGTTCCGAAATGGCTCCCCATTCATAGTCATTTGATTCAGCTTCTGATTCAGGATCTCTAGGAAACCTTAGAACATGAGTAAAGTCAGGGTGAATACCCCAAGAAGGGTTACCCTCAAATTCTGATTTGAATTCATACTCATGGGAATCTGTCTCAGAATCACTACCACCTCCCTCTTCTTGATTGTTTTCAAGATTAGCTGGTTCTTGTGTTGCAACTATCTCTGGGTTGATAGTAGGTTCTTGTGTTTCTACTACATTTATTATTTTGATTTGATCATCTTTATCACCAAGAAGGTCTTTGATTTCCTTAGGCAATTTTTCATAGGGGATGAGTTCTGAGCTATCTGAATCACTATCTGATGGTTTTTTCTCTTCTTTCTTAAGAAGAGGTTCTCCTGGTGTGATCTGCTCTATGACATGAGTGCAATTACCTTTGAGGTGATAGGGTTTCTTCTTAAATCCTAAGCCAACTTTGTTTTTAGTTTCTCTACTAGTATGTGGGAGAGGTGCCTCATGATCTTTTCCTCTAATTCCTAGAGGTCCTTTACCTGAATATCCCATCTTAGCTATTAATTTATCTCCTGAACCATATGGCTTGGAAGGGAGTTTGGATACTACAGAGTCACCAGTTTGAACAACTTGAGATTCCAGTTCATCTTTGTATAGCCATGATAGCACAGCTTCATCCTCTTCAAATTCTTTCTTGGATAATTGTTCTGCTACAAAATTCTTTTTATATGCTTCAAGAGGTTCCTTAGGTTCGGGCTTGGATTGTTTCAAAGATTTCCCATAAGACTTAGGCGAGATAGGGAGAGATGTCAAAGATAAGACTGGCTCGATAGTATATTCTCCCATACTATTTTCTTTCATATTAACCTCATTTGCAAGATCTTCCATTTTAGATGTGGATGCTTCTTTAGTTGGTTCAATGGAAGATTCTCTGTTATTAGGTACAAGCTTATCTACACTTTCCTTCAAGGTGTTGCAAGTTGTATTCAGATTGGCGGGGATAGTAACCTCTACTCCTTCATAAGGAAACTTCAAACATTAATGGTATGTAGAAGGAATAGCTTGCATTTCATGTATCAATGGTCTCCCTAGAAGGATGTTGTAGGCCAAAGGTAGATCAAGCACTTAACAGATGGTATCTTTGATAACTAGACCCACTCTGATAGGTAAGATAATGGTGCCTTTAGAAGATCTTTCTTGTTCATCATAGGCTTTGATAGTTATTTTCTTTCTAGGATCAATAGCTAATTCTGAAAATCCCAATTGTGTGATCAAGCTGTAAGAACAAATGTTTAGGCCAGCACCCCCATCTATCAACACATTTTTGACTCTACGGTTCTGGATCAAGACTTCTATATGCAAAGGTTGATTATGTGGGTGACTCAAGGAGTTGTCATCTTCCTCTAAAAAGGAGATATATTGTGGAGATGGAAGATGTCCAACCATAGTCTGGAACCTGTCTAAATCAAGGTCATCAGGAACATTGGAACCGAGCAAAGCTTTATCAAGAATGGCTCTATGAGCTGGAGATATTCGAAGCAACTCAAACATGGAGATTTTTGCATTAGTGTGTTGGAGTTGTTGGACAATGCTATAAGATGTATGCCTTATATCCTTTGGATTGGAAGATTTGGAAGCAGCCTTCTATTTAGAAGCAAATGAAAGATTGAAGGGCACCTTAGGGACATTTGATGAATCTAGGATTTGTCCTTTTAGATGCGTTTGAGCTTGTGATCGAGTAACTATGTTAGCTAAGGAATGATCTCTATCTCTTCATACAATTGTGATGACATTGCAACTTTCAGAGAGACATGGTTCAACCATATTGATGACAACGTTATTGCCAGGGTAGGCATAGTTGACTTTTGCCCCCATATTAGGCTGAGAAGTTGAAACTTCTTGACCATGTTTTAGAAATGGTTCTGTGAATGCTGTATGATCATTATTGCTCATGGGATTGTCAATTGTGATGTCTCCACTATCGATCAGATCTTGAATGGTATGCTTCAAGTGGTAGCAATTATTAGTTTTGTGACCTTTACTCTGATGGAAATCATAGAATTCATTTCCTCTCCACCATTTCAGTTTGGGGTCCTGATCATTTGGTCAGATTGGTGGTAAAGAGATGATGTTATTAGCCAGTAGAGAATTCATAGCTGATTCTAAAGACTCTCCCAGAGGAGTAAACTTTCGATGTTTATCCCATCTTTTGTATTCTGGCTTCTTTTGAGATGGTTCAGAAGACTTTTTCTCTGAAGCTTTAATGGCTTGAGTACTAAGAGTGAGATTGTAGGTTGGTGCCTTTGATGGGGCATGGACAGTGTCAGCAATGCCATCTGTGAAGATGCCTTTGTTCTTGTTCCAATTTTTGTTCTTGTCTTTAGAATTGGATCCTAATTCGTACTTGTCTTTTTAAAGTGTGATTTCTCCTTTTTTCACAAGCACTTTTTCGATTTTGATAGAATTATCCACCATCTTATCAAAAGATGTATGATCTTGCATTTGCAAAGGATAATTGATTTCGGGAACAAGATTGTTGATGAAGATTTCTAGTTTTTCTATTTCTGGAATAGGTCTGGCATATAGAGAGAACTTATTCCTCCATCTCTTGAGAAATGTTAGGAATGGTTCCCCTAGGTATTGTTTGAGATTATAGATATTGATCATGGTGACCTGGTGCTGAATATTGTAGGAGTATTGTTGATAAAACAATTTGATCAACTCCTCAAAATTTTTGATAGTAGAAGACAATTTTGAAAACCAATGAATGGATGCTCCTCCCAAAGATCTAGGAAAGAGGTGCATAAGGTAGGTTGATTCATGCATGAACTCCATTGATTGTGTACAAAATTCCCTGACATGATCTTGAGGGTCTGAGTGCCCATCATATTTATCATACTTCGACATCTCCACTCTTTTTGGAAATGGTGGCATGTACAAGTCTTTGTCAAATGGAAAAGGACATAGAGCCTCCATGGAGAACTCTTTATGTTCCTTCTCTTTCTTAAGATTGTTAAGTTCAACTTGTATAGCATGCATCTATTTTGTCATAGCTGTGAGTGGATTCTCTTCCTCATGTGTAATGATGTCTTCAACATTAAAGTTGGGAGGAAGTTTAGCTCCTTGATGAGCTAATTGTAAAAAGTATGCTTCTTTATCTTCTTTCAAGAAATGCTTCATCATTCGTTTGAAGTTATCATCGTTTTGATATTGAGCAATTTCTTTAGGTGTGGGTTCCTGATCTGCACCATGTTGAGATTGAGCTCTTTGAGAGCCAAAATTTGTCCCTACTTGAGACATGGTAGGAGTTTGTGGACTCCCTGGATTAGATTGATGAGGGGTATGTTGAGTACCTTCATGAGTTGATGGAGGAGGTATGTAACCAGATTTCAATCGATAGTTTCCAAGACTGTCATCCTCGTAAAGACTAGAATTGATGAGTTGCTCAAGAGTTGGAGTTTGGAGAGTGGTGATAGATTTCTTGTGAGAGGAAGCTCTAGTCTCCACCATTAACCTCAAGTGAAAAAAAAGAATAAGATCTAGATAATCGAAGAATGAATTGAATCAAGATGATCAGATGACGCAACCTTGTCAAGGTTTGATTGATTTGAAGATTTGATTAGATGTGGATGAAGGATACTGTGCCCTAGATGTATGGGTAGGTTCCCAAAAGATAGCGGACAAGATATCACAACACTTAGTCATTTTGATGATTGATTGATTGAAGATTGATAGTTATGACAAGGTTTTGACACGAGATGATAAAGACTCAAATCAATTAAATAGAAGGTTGAATCAAATTCAAAAGGACACTTTAGGAAAATGATTGGATTCTCAATAGCTACTGCTCTATTCCTGACACAGTGATTCGTTTGATAGATTTTGAAATTAGGCTGAAAAAGCTAAATATCTGGCAATTCTGACAATTTTTTGACAACTCTTAACAATTTTCCCAAATGACACTCTGCAAACTCATACGACAGTGGGTATGCTATGAAATGATAGTTGCAAAATAATATGACAGTGGGTAGCCACTAAAATGACACTTGAAAATCTCATATGACAGTTGCAAGATTTTGAATTTGAGAAATTGCTGGCATGAAAACTCGTATGACACTGGGTACTCAATCATACGAAAGATGGGCTATAATGAAATGACACTTTGAGAAAACTCGTATGACTTTCTAACCTCCTGAGATGACCTTTGACTCTAGAAAAGGATTTTACTTTAGATTTTGCAAATTTTGAGTTTTCAGATTTGAATTGTTTGCAAATTTCAATGTCCAAATTTGAGGATTGTAATAGATTTGTTCGTTTTCAATAACTAGATAGATAAACAAGCATACAAAACAACAAGCAAGTGGTTTCAGACATGTCTAAAAATAATGAACAAGGGCAAAATCAACCTTGCGCATGAACAATCAAGTGACTTATTCGTTCTAATCCTCAGAAGCTCTAATTGTGTATGTTCTAAAATGTTTTGCAATAATGCACATATACCCTGGAAAATGAAAATTTGGCCTCGCTAGGGTTTTTAGTAATGGTTTGACTCTGCAACTTTTATGATCCAAAGGGGTGAACTCCAATCTTGGCGCACCAAGGTTTTGACACAGTCTGAGAACTTAATCTTTAGGAGCTGCTAGGGAGATGTGACAACCCAACAATGAACCATACCCATGGAGATTTCTTCCACAAGGACATTTATATAGCGGTAGTCACTACCACGGTGAAAATGGCTATTACCGCTTGAGGTTCTGTCAACGCAGTTTACCCAGTGAAGGGATTGTCTGCTAAGGTTAACCCTCTCTAAAGATGACTCACAATAGTATACCACAAGGGGACTTGGCTCTAGGTCCAAGGTTTTTTGACACCTCTTCACTTTTAACCCAAACAAAGCAGACAGATAAATCCGACACGCTAAGAAAAAGTTTTTCTTCACCAAGGTCTATGATGTCAACTCCACGTGATCTATCAACCTCTCTAGGGAGAGAATGTATTGATCAATAAGAGAAGGCACACTAACCAATTTTGATTCACTAAAGCTCGTGATGTCAACCCCACGTGATCTATCAACCTCTCCTAGGAGAGAATGTATCGATCAATAAGAGAAGATGCACTAACCAAGTTGAATGTGAAACGCACTAAGTATCCTCCCTACCTACAAGGATTCTATCATCAAGAAAGATTTCACTGGGAATCCAATCTCTCAAGAATCACAAATAGTGTTCATAGGGCCTAATTACTATGTGAGCACAGATTTATGTTTCCAAAATCAAATCTACCAAAAGTACCCAAAAAGTAGAAAGAGGAACACTTAACACTTAAAGAGAATATGAGATGAGTCCACAAGGTGGAACACTTAACACCTCACACAAGCTAAAAATGAGTCCCCAACCTAGAAAACAAGTGAGTTCCTAAAAGCATAAATGGGTTGCCAAGTGGAACACTTAACACTTCTATCCTATTGACCCCTCCCCTTTAATGTGGTGTTGACCTTGCAACCATGGGGTGGAACGAGGGGTCGGTGGTTTAGCGAGTCCAATAACCCAAGATAGCAATCAAGATCAATCACAAGTATCTAAGACTACTTAATGAATCCTTAAGGGGTCACAACCTAGTATCAATTATGCAAGTGTGTAGAAATAGACAAAAGCATTAGAGGTTAGCAAAAAAAAAATTATGCAATAATTGAAATCTAATCTAACCAAGTGTTTTACTGCCTTCTAATAGGTGCGAGATTGATGTTCTCAGATTGTAATGGAGATCAGTGACCTAGATGACACCTAAATGAAGGATTTGAATGCAAAAGATGGATATGGAATATGAATGCAATTAATCTATTTTTTTTGATATTTTCTATGCAATGATATGAAAAACTTGATATGAAATCTATGATATGTAAAAACTGATCTATGATATGCTATTCTAGAAACAATATGATATGAATAAAAACCAAATTGATCTCACAATAGCCTTGATTCACAATAAGCTTTGATTCTCCAGATAGCAATTCTTCAGCGTGATTATGCAAAATTATGAGATGCTTTGAGATGAGCTGAGGCTTTAATTTTATAGAAATCCAAGGCTTTGGAGGTGCATGAAAAAAAGCCATAAATCACTCAAATAACTCAGGTTGATTTTTGAGTTATTTTTAAATAAAGATAATTTAATTCACAAAAACATGCAAAAGCTAAGTTTTAATTCAAAATAGAGTTTAGCTTTAATTGAGAATTGATAGTTGTTTGCTTTTCTTGATTGTGCATGTTTTATTTATGAATTAATTTAATAATAAAGTGATTTATTCTCAACTTAACTGATTTTGAAAAATAAAACAATTGATTTATGGGTTAATCAATTATTTTTCAAACTTTTATTAAAAACTATATTATTAAATAATGACAACATGCTTTAATTAATTAAATAAGAATTTAATCAATTATTCATAGGATATTGGATTTATTGTCAAAATTAAATAATACAATTAATAATAGATAGAATTAAATTTAATTAAACAATTAAGTGGCAAATATTAAATCTAATTAATTAAATATGAAAATATTCAATTAATCAAACTTTAGGATAAATGTGATTTATCGCCAAATAATCATTAAATTAAAGATAATTAAGATAATTAAGAATATTGCTAGGAATATTCCCCGATGCAGAATTTAAGATAATCAATTAGGATTCGATGATGTTTAGATGTGCCTTAGGTTAGGACTTTGATGTCGATTTCATTCGATTTGATGATGTAGGAGATTAATGAACTTATAGCCCATTTTTGGGGTATTACAATTGGCATGTGTAAAAGGTAGACTCCACCATTTTTACTAGTGTCTAGCCTGCCTCTGTCACAATGGGACCTTTATATCAAGCTCAATGGTTGTGAGCTATTCCCCTGCAAAGCATACAACTTCAATTAACAAACTCTTCATTTCAATTGCATGTTTAAACTGATTAGCACTTCAAACACAGGCGGTCTCCTTTCATATGATATGTGAATCTGCCCATTTTCACGTGCCAGCCTTCAAAATAGTGTGAGGCTCTGTATGCATGCACAAAATTTTATTTACATCAATGAAAGCAGAATATCTGTGTTGCTGGCATGAGACTCACATTGCCTCTGGCTTTTAATGCTGACCTCCTTTAAATTGCACAAGCCACCATTTTAAGAAAATGCGTGGGCTGCTCAAACTCTGTAGAGCACTTTCAAACCTCACATAAAGCCTTCATTCAATGCGTTAGTGCTCCTCTATTATGCAGTGTGGGGCATTTCCTTTTAACATTGCCTCCAGATCAAAGCATCGGGCCTCTGCAACCAATGCCCTTGCTTCTAATGAAGATACTGTCTTCAGGGTACTCAGCCACAAGTTTCCTTAGATACCCACAATTTACATATTTTCCCTTCACATATCTATTCAAATGGAGATAAATGGTCTTTTTATTTGCCATTTTGTCACAATATAGATTGCTTCTTGAATAGCTTTCATCAGTTCTACAGATTTGACATTCAACAATGACTTCAATCAGTGCAAGTGAAGGTCCTCTGTTTTGACAACTAGAAGAGAAAACTCTTCCAGTAAAGTTCAGCAATTGTCGATCCTCTGGTTAGCCTTGAGCATATTGAAAATTGTAATAACTGCGAGGAAAATGTTGAAGTAATTTACGTACCATTTTCATCTTTGACGGTCAAGCTTGCATTGTGGAGGAGGAGGAGTGTGCATATGTTGTTGCGGCCAATTGAAGCAGCAAAATGTATAGGAGTCAACTTGTAATAGTCAACTGCATTTGCAAGACTCATTTTTGGAAGCAGCATCTACCTTATGATTCACCTTATGACTTATCAGTATCACCATCACCATTGGAGTTGACATCTTTAAAATTATCTTCTTTAACATCTTTTGCACTTTCAAGAAAAATAGAAGATTTATGTTTTGGATCTCTATCAACTTCTGGTGACATACTTTTTCCAGTGCAAGATTTCATTTGCTTGATACTTTTCTTTCTCAAAACCACCCATTTTCTTTACAAATTTTTTTTCTTTAAGGAAAAAAAATACTTTTTCTGAGTTAACATGACCATCTAAGTCATCTGCATCTGCATCTTTAACATCATCACATTCATATTCTTCATCTCTTTCTTCCATCTGTGAAACTAGTCGGGTCCAGAGTGGGCCTGGCTAAATTTTTTTTTTGAATTCAAACACCCAGACTAGAAACTGCTCTAGACATCCCCAAGACATCCCAGAATTGAAGAACGAACAAACCCAGATCGCCAAAAGATCAAAAAACCTTATTTTGCAAAAGCACCAAAATCATGCAAACAGGCTCAAAAACTGGCTTCAAAAACTAACATACTGACCTGATCTGACCTTGCCCTCTGACAGACACATTCTCTAATCTATAAACTATCATTATCCAAAATGACATCTCATAAATATACCCGAGTCAAAAGATATTAACCTTTCAAGTTGCCCTTTTATTCTGTTCTTGCAAACACACTGTCAGAACTTGATAAACTGCATCCAGAATCACCCTGGCAAAAATATTGTTAGTAAACAGATTTGTCCTTTCTTGTTTCTTGTGGAAATAACTCTTAATTCCCAAATGATGAACAATATCTGGTTACAACAGTTGAAAAGCCATTTTTTGATTACCGGCTTTTTCTCTGAATTGGTAGGTACAGCTCCCTATGTGAATGGTATTCAAGGAATTATGTTTTGTTCCTAAAAATAATGTGGGGTATGCTCTTAACCTGAGAGCAGAAGAGGCAAACCAAATTAAGTCTAACCAGAACTTAATTCAGCTAAGAAAAGCTTTCTATCTATGAACCAAGTTGCAGAACTCACACATACTATGAATCCATACACTCAATGTTTAACCAATCTACAACAATTACTAACAGAAATATAAATGAAATGATTAAAGACTTCTAATGAATCCTTCTTCGAACACCCCAAAGCACATCCTACTGTGGTTTATTCATATCCTCATGACAAAAGAATGAAACATCTTTCCTTTTCATCTGTAATTCAGATTTAAAGAGAGAAACATAGAAGCAACAACTTCTAACTAAATGGAACAGAAAATCATTGACATAAAACACTCTTCAATTGACTCTGCAACATCAAGTCTCTTACACCAACAATTTTTCCAACCCTTCTATTAATTTTCTCAGTAGTATATATAGAGTTTACAATCATATGGCATCCATGGGAATACAAAATGTTTCAAATTCCAGAATTTGAAAAGTCTGAAACCAAGGACTTACAAAAATACAATAGGAGGAACTAGCATGGCTTTGTCCCTTCATCTGGCCTTGCTAATCAATTTATGTGTTGAGAAATCTCAAAAGATGAAAGCATGCTCATGACTTATCTTGGAATGTTTTTATGATACTTTACTCTGTCCAAATCACTCTCGGCTTCCATTCTACATTGTCGCATGATTGCATGATACTTGTTTAATTCTTGCGATCATGCGACCGCTTTGAAGAGAAGCGCTTAAACATATTTCCACCCATCACTTTTAAGTGCATGAGTATCTTTCTAACTTAAAGAAGCTGCTATTTGAAACACTTAAATAATAACATTTCTTTTTATGCCAAGCTCAGGGGTTACTCATTTCACCTTGTTGCATGATCGCATAGCAATATTTTAATCCATGCGATCATGCGACCGCTCTATGATTGGTCAACTCTACAAGCATCTTCGGTCCCACTTAGACATGTGGAAGGATCCCAATTTACCGCCAAGCATCTTTGATGACTTACGTTGTCGCATGATCGCAAGACCAAGAAAATTGCCTTGAGATCATGCGAGAAGGCATTACGCAAAGTGGGTAGGTGTGGAAAAGGACAAGGAAGATTAGAAAGGTGCCCAGCTGGCATTCATGTCCTCCAACATTAAGCATCACAAAAATTTCAAATGCGGTTATGTGCCAAATTTCCATCCATGTGGCATTAACTATTTACCTTTTCGCATGATCGCATAGCAATATTTTAATCCATGCGATCATGCGACCGCTCTTTTCTAACCCAACACAAGCAGCATAGTACTGCCACTCTCCATCACCTACCATTTCCACCTCAGCATTCCCATGTCTTGGGAGCATCTCTCTCCATGTATCACCAGACATCGGTGCTTGTCAACAATAACTTGCACTGGGTAATTTGTAACATTTTAGGTACACCAGTTAGATATAAAAGAAATACCCTACAGTCATACTTTGCAAAAAGAGCCTTTCCTGTTCTAGGTTCTCCATAGAGGATAACTTCTTTTGGAGGCTTTATACCAATGTCTTCATACAATTTAGAATGAGTCAAAGGAAGCTCCATTGCTTCTTTAATTTCTCAAATTTGAGTATCTAAACTTCCAATGTCTGCATATGACTCCAGTGGTGCTTTCTTGACCTTCATCACTGATACCATGGAAATATACCTCATTTTGCAAAATAACTTAGATATAATTCAATCTATGTCTGTCCAAGTTTCTGCTCTTGAAGGTTGATGCCAAATCAGTAGATATAATGTTATCACTTGCTTGATGTTGGGATCAACAATGTATTCTTCCCGGGTAATCACCTTCTCATTCTACAATTATCTAGGAACACTTCTTGAAACCCCTTTAGATTATAGATTTTTAATAGAAATCAATGTCTTCAGATGCAATTTCTTCTTTAATTGGATTGTACACACTACAATATGAAGTGGAATTATGAATAGTCTAATGCCGGCTCTGTCCCTACATTATTCATATGAGGGATCTTTTCTCTGATTTCTTGTGAATGTCTGGAGATCATGACTTTCAATCATCATTCTACTTGAGAAAGAACATCAATAGGAGCACATTATCCTTGCTGGGTTAGGATCTATAACCTACCCATTATGACAAGACTTCCAAATAACCCACCTAGCTAGAAAAGATAAGATAATAGCAAGGAACCCTGACAAGGATAGCCTATCCAATGAAAGACTTAGACCTAGACTGAGACATGAACAGACCTAACTATGAGATCAAAATCTTCCACTTTGACAGCATGGTTATGGGGTGAAAAGTGGGGCAATAGCTGGCTCTGACTGGGGACTTAAACATTCCCATGTTTAAGAAATGAATCCCGAATCTCTGGTTTCACAAAAAGGTAAACAAAGAGGGCGGTGACACAACAAAATTGAAACAGGAACAAAGGAAAAGGAAACAAGGAAAAGCAACTAACCTAGAGAAAAAAAAGGAGGAAAACACAACTATGTACAATACAGGGGTTACCTTTTTTTAATTTGCCATTTGATAAAGTTTCAAGTCCTGACCATTTAAGGTTAGCGGTAGTACCTCACCATCTTGATAAGCCAACTTGAAAGAATTATTTCCCAATGCTTGATGAATCACAAATGGTCCTTTCCACAGGCTGTCAAACTTCTTATGCATTCCTTTAGGAGCATTACATTTATCCCACAATAGCACACTATCACCTATCATGAATTTCCATGGCCTTGCCTTCCTATCAAATATCTCCTTCACTCGCAACTGATGTTGAGTGATATGATCAACTATCTCTGCTCTTTCCTCTTCCAGCTTGCTCAAATAAAGAATCCTTTTTTCTAGACCATCTTTATAGATGTCATCTTCAATCGCCGTCCTTAATTTGTTTGTGGCCAGTTCCAAAGGTAAAGGAAGATTTGCTTTGGTCCCATAAACAAGCTCAAAAGGTGATATACCAATTGCTCTTTTTGGTGTTACCCTGTCTGCCCACAACACCTCATGAATCTTTTTATGCCAATTTTTCTGATTATCTGATACTAACTTCTTAACAATATTGATCAGATTTTTGTTACTGGATTTGGCCTAGCTGTTTCCTTGTGGGAAATAATCCGATGAATGAACAACAGTAATTCCATATTCAAAACAAAAACTAGTGATTTCAAGTGAAGAAAAATAAGTGGCATTATCCATCACTAATTTAGGTGGAACACCAAACCGGACCAGTATATTTTCTTTAAGAAATTCACATACCACTTCAGAAGTTGTCGCCTTCGTTGCCTTGGCTTCCACCCACTTGGTGAAGTAGTCAGTGGCAGTGATTATGTACTGATGACCAGCGCTAGATACTGGATTGATTGGCCCGATGAAATCAAGGCCCCATTGCTGGAAAGGTTCTTCAATAATGACAGGCTTCAATGGAAGAGCAGCTAATTGAGGACGCCCTGTAAACATTCTGCATTTTTCACACTTGGCTACCCAGGCATATGCATCTTTGAACATACCGGGCCAATAATAACATTGTCTCAGTATTTTAAATGCTATTATTGAAGATGAAAAGTGCCCTCCACAGGCCTTGTCATGGAAAGTCTTCAATAATTTTTCCTGTTGCTGCTTATCTACACATCTGAGGAAAGTGCCATCAATTGCCTTCTTGAATAGCTTGCCATCCCAAATCACAAACTTAGCTTCCTTTAACTTGAGATCTCTTCTTTGTCTTGACATCATGCCTTCTAGACATTCTCCATACGTTAGGAAGTAAGCAATGTCTTCAAACCATGTATCCCAAATACCCACAGCTAGAACTAGTTATTTTTCTTCAGATCCTTCTAGTTCTTTTTTAGCTTTATCCTTTGCAATTGCTCTACACAAAGCATTACCCTTTATCAGTTTGGTAGGGTGAATTTCTATATCATATTCTTGCATTTTTTCTATCCATCAACCCCTGGTATTGCATCCCACCTCTTGCTGCGTCAGCACACTTTTAATTGCTACATCCGGCACATAAACTACAGAATGTGAATGCAAGATGTAAAATTTAAAGTTTTTCAATGCATTGACCACTGAAAATGCATGCTTTTCAATCTGAGAATATTTTAACTCATAATTTTTTAGAGGAACGCTCATAAAAGCAATTGGAGCTTGTATGTCTTCATCATTTTTCTGCATTAGTATGGTGGATAAAGTATGTTCGGAGGCATAACAGTAAATAATAAAATCTCTGCTATAATTCAGATAACATAATACTGGAGCATGAGCAATGGCATTTTTAATATTTTGAAAAGCTTGCTTACCTTCTTCACTCTACTTAAAATTTGAATTACCTTTCATCATATCTATGATGCATTTAGTTGTTTCAGCAAAGTTTGGTACAAAATGCCTCAGGAAATTGACTTGGCCAAAGAATGATTTAACTCCCATTTTATTTACTGGCAGACTTAATCTTTTGATGGCTTCAACACGCTCCAGATCAATTCTGATTCCTTCTTGAGAGACTATATGGCCAAGAAATTTTCCTTTTGTTACACAAAACATAGACTTCTTTGGATTGAGAGAAATCCCATCATCTCGACATCTCTGCAATACTTTTCTCAAATCCTCAATGTGATCCTTTCTTTTCTTTGAAAATACAGTAAGATCATCTAAATATATTACTATGATTTGATCCTTCAAATCAGAAAATGTCTTACTCATGCATCTCTGAAAGGTGGCACCAGCATTGATGAGCCCAAAAGGCATCTGACGGTATGCAAATGTACCCCATGGTGTAGTAAATGCCATCTTATGCTGATCTTTTTCTTCAACTTCAACCTGATTGTAACCGGAGAATCCATCAAGCATGGACATCATTTCTGATCCAGCCACTGTTTGCAGCAAGTAATCCATATTGGGAAGTGCAAAGTTATCCTTAAGAGATGCTTGATTCAAATTCTAGAAATCAACACAAATTCTGATTTCTCCATTCTTCTTCCGCACTAGCACTATATTAGCTATCCATGTGGAGTGATGGATAGGATAAATGATCTGAGCTTTCAGCATTTTATCCACCTCTTGGAATATGGCATCTGCAACTTTAGGATTATAATTTCTTTGCTTCTGTTAGAAAGGCACTGCATCAGGCTTCAAAGGAATCTGATGTTTCACTTTTCAACCTCCATAGCTTTTCAAATCTTTGTAGCTCCAAGCAAAAATGTCTCTGTATTCTAGAAAGAGCAGCCTGGAAGCTTCTTTCTCTTCAAGCGAACAACATTTGCCAATATTAATCAACTTAGGATTATCATCATCACCAATATTTACTCCATACTCACCAGTGTTAGGATCTTTTCTTGCTCTTTTCTATTTTATATAAGCATCATGCCTATTAAACAACTTCTCTAAAGATACAAAATAAGGAGGAATAATATCACCTGGTACTTGAACTTCATTAACTTGCTTTTCATTTAATCCATGGCTGGAATGTTTCTCATCTTTTTCATGCTGATATTCAGAACTGATTTTGCCATTTTCTAGAAACAATTGCAAGCTTTTGTCATCCTCAAACACTTGCCATGAATCTATATTATCTGGGACATCAGCTCGATATAAAACTTCAATCTCATATTTCTTGTTTTTAAAGTTCGGATGAGACAACAACAAAGACGCAGAGACAGCCAATGGATCAGCTTTGGTATTCAGCTCTCTTGGTATTGCTTCAATAAAAAAGGCGTCCAGACCTTCTATCTAATCCCAAAATTTATTTCTGTAGTTTTTTAATCTATGATTCTTCACTGAATATTGTCCTCTAACCTATCTCACAATAAGCTCTGCATCACCTCAAGCTTTCAACACTTTAACACCTTTTTCTTTTGCTGCTACTAATCCCAGTAGTAAGGCTTCATATTTAGTGGTATTATTGGTATTTCCAAACTCTAATTTGAATGTGATAGGTTCAGGTTCTCCTTGAGGAGGAATCAATACAACACCTGCACCTGATCCTGATGAAGAACAACTTCCATCAAATTCAAGAACCCATAAGTCTGATAATTCCTTTTCTTCACCTGATTTCTTTTCATTACCATCTTCATCCTTATTCCCGTTTAGAGATTCTTTAGTAAACAACATGTAATTACCAAATTCTAGTTCTTGATAAAGTATATGAGCCTTATGATCGTCTGATTTCATGACTGTATGCTTCACCTTTTCCTCAGGCTCCAATCTAATTTTCTTATTCCCAATTGGTATGATAGCATGAGACCAATCTAGCTTTATTTACCCTACTAGGTCTCTACAAAAACCTCTACTTAAGAGAAGCCCATAGCTTGCCAGAATGTCAGCTACCAGGATAGTCATCAATAGTTTCTTTTCAGGATGAGATGGCAAAGCCACCTATGCATCCTTGATTTGACCAATTAAAGGAACTTGTTTGGCATCCATCGAATAACATTTCCCATATACCTTAGTGAGATTAAGATTCAAAGCTTTGGCTACAGAATAAGGTATAACATTATCTGATGTGCTTGAATCTATTATACAATTACTTAATTTGCATCCATTAACATAGAGTGAAACATAGAAGGGAGGAGGTTTTTGTCCAGGCGACGTTGCTAACACAGTAGATTCTTCTTCTTTAAACAAATTAGCTGTCAATGTCTCATCCCCTTCTACCACAGTAGCACTATTATTTAATTCTGAAATATTTCCTTTACACCATTCTACTAATCTTTTAAATTCTGAAGGATGTGATTTTAAATAATCCAGAAAAGAAATCGGAATTTTAGATTCTTCACAGAATTGAACAGCATCAAAAGATAATTTATCTTTACCTGGCTGAGAGCTTGATGCCTTCTAATCAGTATCAGCACTGTTTATCATAGGACTAGGATCACTTTTATGAGGCTAGCTGGAAGATTGATTTTTTAATTTCTGATTCCGAGTGAGCACCGTATATGAATTTCCATCAATAGTAGCAAAACATTCACCTTTAGATTCAGAATCAGATTCATACTCCACAAATAAATTTCCAGAGTCGCCAGTTGAGTATGTATCCTCTTCTTCAATAGGAGCTGCTATATTCAGTTCATTGGTGGTTAATAACTACATCATATGGGCAATTCTCAAATAGTTCTCATTAGTGTGATCTGTAGTCAAATCAAACACGCACATGTTTCCTTTTTTTGGTGCGGCTTCAATCTGCAACCTAGGTTGAGGGCCTGTAAGTTGTGGAAATCTATTGTCCATGTTTCTTCCAGGCATATTCTAAAAATTATGCTGATTAGAATTATTGAATCCTGGTAATTGCCTTTTCATAGCAATCAATTCATTAGACAATTTTTGAATCATTTCATCAGATGATGAGGTACTACTTGAACTTCCTTTATTTTGTAACTCTCTTTTCCATTTTCCTGCTGAAATTAAATCTTCTTCACATTCGATAGCTTTCTTTTGTGCATCCGCTAAATCTATGGGATGTGCCTTTCTCAACTCATAATTGATATTCGGAGGCATTGCCCTTATGAAAAATGTTTTAAGATTACCAGTAGTAGGTCTATCTGCAACAGGGATTCTACTAACAATCTTATTGAAGGTAGCTACAAAATCCCTCATGCTCATTTGAGGCTATTTTTTGATGGATGTCAATTGTGTTAATAAATGATGCTCATCTTCTACTATCTTAAAATGATCCTCAAATGCTGTTCTCATCGTATCCTAATTAGTGATGGAACCATCTTCTAGATGATAAAACCAGTCCGCTGCACTGTCTGTTAAAGTTTCAACAAAAATTCTCACAACAACATCCTCCTCTGCCACTCCTAAAATATTAATAGCAGCAAAGAAAGCTCTGATATGTTCATCAGTGGTGACTTTTCCATCTCCTAAAAACTTAGGAAAATTATTTCTTGACCCAGCAGGAAGTGGATGATAAGCTGTCAGCGCTAATGGTCCTACTACAGTAGCCCATGGAATAGCCATGATAGTTCTAGTACAATATGGTGGGAAATTAACAACTGAAGGAGTAGTGGTACCGTGAAGTGTTAACACTTGACAAGTGTTTTGTGAAGAACTCTAATTTCTGACAGGAGATGAAGGCCTACTCTGACTTTTCCTTTCTCCTTTCTTTCTAGGAACTTCTAGGATGGGAAAACCAAGCTCTGCTAATCTATCAAATGTAGAATCATGCCCACCCTTTTCTCTAATACTCCTGAGGAATCTTGTTCACTCCAAGATGATATAGCTTACTGATCAAGTGATTGTTTCTCTCCCCATTAGATTCGCCAAAAATCTATTAGTAAACAGATTTGTCCTTTCTTGTTTCTTATGGAAATAACTCTTAATGCCCAAATGATGAACAATATTTGGTTACAACAGTTGAAAAGCCATATTTTGATTACTGGCTTTTCTCTGAATTGGTAGGTACAACTCCCTATGTGAATGGTATTCAAGGAATTATGTTTTGTTCCTAAAACTAATGCGGGGTATGCTCTTAACCGAGAGCAGAAGAGGAAAACCAAATTAAGTCTAACCAAAACTTAATTTAGCCAAGAAAAAATTTCTATCTATGAACCAAGTTGTAGAACTCACACATACTATGAATCCATACACTCAATGTTTAACCAATCTACAACAATTACTAACAGAAATATAAATGAAATGATTAAAGACTTCTAATGAATCCTTCTTCAAACACCCCAAAGCACATCCTACTATGGTTTATTCATATCCTCATGACAAAAGAATGAAACATCTTTCCTTTTCTTCTGTAATTCAGAATTAAAGAGAGAAACATAGAAGCAACAACTTCTAACTAAATGGAACAGAAAATCATTGACATAAAACACTCTTCAATTGACTCTGCAACATCAAGTCTCTTACACCAACAATTTTGCCGACCCTTCTATTAATTTTCTCAATGGTATATATAGAGTTTACAATCATATGGCATCCATGGGAATACAAAATGTTTCAAATTCCAAAATTTGAAAAGTCTGAAACCAAGGACTTACGAAAATACAATAGGAGGAACTAGCATGGCTTTGTCCCTTCATCTGGCCTTGCTAATCAATTTATGTGTTGAGAAATCTCAAAAGATGAAAGCATTATCATGACTTATCTTGGAATGTTTTTATGATACTTTACTGATGAAGGGTGCTCCCCTTAATACCAGAAACACATAACAGAAATAGAGAAACAACAACAATATGCAAGAACAGAAAATTGGCTTCTTATTATCTCCACAAATATGGAATTACAAACTTTCAGAATTACAATATGCAAAGCCACATGGGCATTCCCTTACAATATTCTGTAGGACAAAGCCTCGAATTATTGCCCAGATCTACTACCCAGAACTATTTTGAACTATCCTGAACTGCCTAAGACAATAATACAGCCTTCCTTATATATGCAATTATCCACCGCCTGGGAAGGTTCCAGAATTTTAGCCAATAAGGCCGACCAAACTTAGAATTATTTTATTTTACATTTTATTACATCATAGTTGGCTCAAGATAACCTTTGAAACCCGAACAAAAATTTTGAAGAAAATTATTTTTCGCCATTTCAGGTGGCCCAACTTCCGAAGACCATAAGTCATCACCAGTTGACCCGATCGGCTATTATAACCCCATTTCAGAAACGCCACGATGTGCTCTTCAGGCTTGACCCGCGCAAGCGCCCATCACCCAAATTTTTGACCTCATCTGGGGCCTCTAAAGCCTTCAAAACTGAGTTCAACGTTTCTGTACCTTGCTGCCAATACCGAAAATCTTCAATATCTTCCAATATACACTTGATCTGGCAATGAAACTTTACTGGCAGACTTACATGACCAAAATGAACCTCCAAGAAAGAAATCAGATCATTCTGAGCACATGCAAAAATTACCAAAAATAGTAACTTTCCATAAATAGTAGCTCTGCACAAAATAGCCCTTATTGAATATAAAAATAGAAATATTTTTGGGTGATGCAAGATTGCTCTTACACCCAGGATGCTCCTGCATCAGACACCCAGGGTAATTTGAGAAGTGACCCTGTCACGACTCAGGTGTGCAGAGGAAAACCAAGATGGCCAACCTCCTCCTTTGTCAGCCATGATGAATCTTCAACAGGTCATCCTTTCCACTTGACCAGATATTCTTCATATGTCCTGTTCCTTGTGCTTCTACCAACACGACTGTCCAGTATATCCTCGATCTCCTTAGTGTCTGAACTAGTTGCTGGAATACTCCACTGTGCTATTGTGATTTCATCTTCAACACCTCCTTCATGATACTCTGTCAGATCTGAAATGTTAAACACTGGTGAAATATTTAGCTCAGTAGGCAATTCTACCTCATATGCGTTTCCTGAATCATGTTTTTTCAGTATCCTACATGGTCCAAACTTCTTCATTTTCAGCTTGTTATATGTACCAACTGGAAACCGCTCCTTTTGCAAATGAACCATGACTTCATCACCAACCTGAAATTCCTTATACCTCCTTTTCTCATCTGCCTTAGCCTTATATTGTGCGTTCATCTTGGTAATATGCTTCCTCACCTCCCCATGGATGTTCTTCAAGTGTTCTGCAAAATCCTCAGCTTCAGCACTACTTATTTCTCCTTTATCTATCTTCCTCAATTCAGATGCATTTCTTGGACTACTTCCATATACAATCTGGAATGGTGATTTACCAGTGCTCCTGTTGACAGAATTATTGTATGCAAATTCTGCCTATGGTAAAATCAAATCCCATCGTGTTGGCTTATCCCCAACCAAACATCTCAGCAGATTTCCCAAACTCCTATTCACCACCTCTGTCTGTCCATCAGTCTGTGGGTGATGTGATGAACTGAACTTCAAATCTGTCTTCAACTTCTTCCACAATGTTCGCTAGAAATATCCAACAAACTTAGTGTCCCGATCTGAAACTATGGTCTTTGGCAAACCATGAAGTCTCACTACTTCTCTGAAAAACAATTCTGCTACATGAATAGCATCATTAGTCTTCTTGCAGGGAATGAAATGTGCCATCTTTGAAAATCTGTCAACTACTACAAAAATTGAATCATGTCCCCGCTGTGTCCTCGGTAAACCAAGAACAAAGTCCATGCTGATATCCTCCCAAGGCTTCTCTGGTACGGGTAATGGCTGATACAACCCTATATTCTGCTTCACTCCTTTCGCCATCTGACATACTCTACAACTTTGTACAAACTTCTTCACATCTTGCTGCAACTGTGGCCAATAATAATTCTCACTAACCAAACCAAGGGTTTTATCACAACCAAAATGTCCAACCAATCATCCACTATGCTTCTCCATGATGAGATTCTCCCTCATAGAACTTCGTGGAATGCACAACTGACTCCCTTTGAATAGCATATCATCCTGGATGATGAAATCCAACCATTTTGTCCTGTCTAGAGTAATAGGTTCTGCATAAGCTTTCCAAGCTTCACCAAAATCAGGATCCTCTGGATACAAATTCTTGAGTTCCTTGAACCCAACCACTTCAATCTGCATTTCTATCAGCAATAGTTTCCTTCTGCTAAGAGCATCTGCAACCCTATTAGACTTTCCACTCCTGTGTTTCAAAACAAATGTATAACTCTGCAAAAACTCAACCCATTTCAAATGCTTCTGATTCAATTTCCTTGACTATTCAAATATTGCAAAGCTTGATGATCAGTATACAAAACAAACTCCTTAGGAAGCAGATAATGTCTCCACTTCTTTAATGCCTGAACTATAGCATAAAATTTTTGATCATAAATAGAATATATTTCCTCTTGGCATCATTTAACTTCTCACTGAAATAAGCAATAGGTTTACCTTCTTGGCTCATAACAGCTCCTATTGCAGTACCACTAGCATCACAATCTACTTGAAACACCTTATTAAAATTTAGAAGTGCTAAAACAGGTTCTTCTGTAACTTTTTGTTTCAACAATTGAAAACTCTTTTCTGCCCCATTAGTCCACTTAAACTCTTTTCTATCCCCTCTCATTGTTTCAGTCAAGGGTCCACAAATACTACTAAAATTTTTGATAAACTTTCTGTAAAAGCTAGCTAGACCATGAAAAGATCTTACCTCAGTAGCACTCTTTGGAGTAGGCCATTCAAGGATAGCCTGTACCTTCTCTGGGTCCATTTTTAGACCTTCTCCTGAAACTAAAAACCCCAAATACACCAACTCTTTCTTCACAAAACTGCACTTATTCAAATTAATCAGCAATTTCTCTTCTCTCAACTTCTCAAATACCATACGAATATGCATCATATGCTCATCCAATGTCTTACTAAAGATCAAAATATCATCTAGGTAAACAATGACAAACTTACCCAAAATTCTTTCAGAACCTTGTTCATGAGCCGCATGAAAGTGCTCGGCGCATTGGTTAGCCCAAAAGGCATGACTAAGCACTCATATAGTCCTTCCTTTGTCTTGAAGGCAGTCTTCCATTCATCTCCTTCTTTGATCCGAATCTGATGATATCCACTCTTCAGATCTATCTTTGAGAAATACACAGCTCCACTCAAACAGTCCATAATATCATCCATTCGTGGCAATGGAAACCTATACTTGATTGTGATCTTGTTTATTGCCCTAGAATCTGTACACATCCTCCATTCTCCATTCTTCTTTGGTACTAATACCACTGGTACAGCACAGGGACTCAGACTCTCACAGATCAATCCTTTCTATAACAGTTCATGTACTTGTCTGTTCAACTTCTCACTTTCTGCAGGTGTCATTCTGTGTGCTGCCTTATTCGGCAAACTTGCTCCTGGAATCAAGTCCATCTGATGACTGATCTTCCTGACTGGTGGTAATCCATCAGGCACGTTATTGGATACAATATCCTGAAACTCATTCAACAAATTTGCAACTTCTACAGGAACATCTTCTACTTCCTCTTTACCAACTTTTGGAATTAAAGAAAAACATACATGCTCATGCCTCATACCAAAAGTTATCCTTGCATTACCACATACCTTTTCTTCAGTCTCCTTCAATAGTTTTAGCTTATGTCTCACTCCATCCTTTGTCAGGGAATAGGTATTCACATGACCATCATGTACAGCACATCTGTCAAACTGCCATGGTCTACCCAACAACATATGACATGCATCCATAGATATGATATCACACAATACCTCATCTTGGTATCCGCCAATCTTGAACTTCACCAGGCATTGTTCATTGACCATGACTTTGTGGTCATCCTATACCCAGGCAATCCGATATGGATGTGGGTGTTTCTATCTCTTGAGCTTCAACTTTGTCACCATCTCTTCTGACACCAAATTGTCAGTGCTTCCACTATTAATAATCACATCACAACATTTACCTTCACACTTGCACCTGGTGCGAAACAGGCTCCTCCTTTGCTCAGGTTCATTCTCACCACTCAACAGGATTCTTCTCTTAATCAACGTTTCTCCTCTTTCAGCATCTTCAGAATTTGATGATCTGGCATCTTCATCTACATGTGCAACTCTAGCCTGGCCTTCATTTCTCCTATCTGTTCTGCCTTGGCACTGAGGACATTCAAATGCCCTATGACCTTCTTCTCCATAGTGAAAACATGTTCCACGGAAGCCACCTCTTCTAGATCCTTGTCCTCTTCCTCTTCCTCTCTGATCTCTATTATTCTGATCCTGGAAGTGATTGGAATTATTTCCTCACTGATTCTGACTACTACTGGCCTCATCCTTCTTTTTCGGATCCTCATTTCGGCCACCATATGACCGTCCACCAGATCGTCCACCGCGACCTCTTCCGTTTTGTCTGCTCTCAAACTTCTTGTTCAGCTTTTCCTCTACTTTTAGGGAAAACTGGTATGCCTCTTCAATACTGTTCATTCGAACCAGATTCAGCTCCTCCTGAATGCTTGGCCTTAACCCATTAAGGTATCGGGCAACTTTCTCCTTATCAGCTTCTGCGTGGCCTGTTCTGATGAGAAGTCGATAGAACTCCTCTGTATACTCCTGAACAGATCTTCCTGCTTGCTTCAAACTCTGCATTTTCTTTAGTAGGTCAAGCTCATAATCAACAGGAATGAACTATCGCTTCAACTTATCCACCATCCGATCCCATCTCGTGATTTTCTCCTTTCCCCTTCTATTTCGCTCCAACTGAATCTCTTGCCACCATATCTTCGCATGACCTTTCAGTCTGGCCTTCGCAAATTTGACCCTATCAGGATCCTCAACATCTTCATACTCAAAATATTCCTCACATTCGTTGATCCAGTCGATCAATTCTTCTGGGTTAAGATTTCTAGAAAATGTAGGAACCTCAATCTTAGGTCTTTTCCCAATCTTAGAGATGGCCCGAAAAAGTCTTTCTTCCTCCTGGTTCACAATTTTGACTTCTCCTTCTTGATATTCTTCTTCGGCTTCATCCTCACTTTCATCTCTGACATTAAGATTCATTCCTCTGTGAATCTCTTCTTGCAATGCTTGCACTTGTCTCTGTAGCTCTCTAACCTCAGGTGTTACAACACCAGCTCTTCCGCCACGTTCCCTTCGTGGAGGCATTTTCGCGATGCGCGCTGAAACCCTAGCCACGGTCCTGGTGCAAACTGCCTCACAGTCGGCGATCTATTTACACACTCAAGAACTCCTGCTCTGATACCACTTGATGAAGGGTGCTCCCCTTAATACCACAAACACATAACAGAAATAGAGAAACAACAACAATATGCAAGAATAGAAAATTGGCTTCTTATTATCTCCACAAATATGGAATTACAAACTTTCAGAATTACAATATGCAAAGCCACATGGGCATTCCCTTACAATATTCTGTAGGACAAAGCCTCGAATTATTGCCCAGATCTACTACCCAGAACTATTCTGAACTATCCTGAACTGCCTAAGACAATAATACAGCCTTCCTTATATAGGCAATTATCCACCGCCTGGGAAGGTTCCAGAATTTTAGCCAATAAGGCCGACCAAACTTAGAATTATTTTATTTTACATTTTATTACATCATAGTCGGCTCAAGATAACCTTTGAAACCCGAACAAAAATTTTGAAGAAAATTATTTTTCGCCATTTCAGGTGGCCCAACTTCCGAAGACCATAAGTCATCACCAGTTGACCCGATCGACTATTATAACCCCATTTCAGAAATGCCACGAAGCACTCTTCAGGCTTGACCCGCGCAAGCGCCTGTCACCAAAATTTTTGACCTCATCCGGGGCCTCTAAAGCCTTCAAAACTGAGTTCAAAGTTTCTGTACCCTGCTGCCAATACCGAAAATCTTCAATATCTTCCAATATACACTTGATCTGGCAATGAAACTTTACTGGTAGACTTACATGACCAAAATGAACCTCCAAGAAAGAAATCAGATCATTCTGAGCACATGCAAAAATTACCAAAAATAGTAACTTTCCATAAATAGCAGCTCTGCACAAAATAGCCCTTATTGAATATAAAAATAGAAATATTTTTGGGTGATGCAAGATTGCTCTTACACCCAGGATGCTCCTGCATCATTTACTCTATCCAAATCACTCTCGGCTTCCGTTCTACATTGTCGCATGATACTTGTTTAATTCTTGCGATCATGCGACCGCTTTGAAGAGAAGCGCTTAAACATATTTCAACTTGTCACTTTTAAGTGCACGAGTATCTTTCTAACTTAATGCACGTGCTATTTGAAACACTTAAATAATAACATTTCTTTTTATGCCAAGCTCGGGGGTTACTCATTTCACCTTGTCGCATGATCGCATAACAATATTTTAATCCATGCGATCATGCAACCGCTCTATGATTGGTCAACTCTACAAGCATCTTCGGTCCCAATTGGACATGTGGAAGGATCCCACTTTACCACCAAGCATCTTCGATGACTTACGTTGTCGCATGATAGCAAGACCAAGAAAATTTCCTTGAGATCACGCGACAAGGCATAACGCAAAGCGGGTAGGTGCGGAAAAGGACAAGGAAGATTAGAAAGGTGCCCAGTTGGCATCCATGTCCTCTAACATTAAGCATCACAAAAATTTCAAATGCGGTTATGTGCCAAATTTGCATCCATGTGGCATTAACTATTTACCTTTTCGCATGATCGCATAGCAATATTTTAATCCATGCGATCATGCGACCGTTCTTTTCTAACCCAACACAAGCAGCATGGTACTGCCACTCTGCATCACCCACCATTTCCACCTCAACATTCCCATGTCTTGGGAACATCTCTCTCCACGTATCACCAGACATCCGCCCTTGTCAACAATAACTTTCGCTAGGTAATTTGTAACATTTTAGGTACACCAATTAGATATTAAAGAAATACCCTGCAGTCATACTTTGCAAAAAGAGCCTTTCCTGTTCCAGGTTCTCCATAGAGGATAACTTCTTTTGGAGGCTTTATACCAATGTCTTCATACAATTCAGAATGATTTAAAGGAAGCTCCACTACTTCTTTAATTTCTTGAATTTGAGCATCTAAACTTCCAATGTGTGCATATGACTCCAGTGGTGCTTTCTCGACCTTCATCACTGATACCATGGAAATATACCTCATTTTGCAAAAGAACTTAGATATAATTCAATCTATGTCTATCCAAGTTTCTGCTCTTGAAGGTTGATGCCAAATCAGTAGATATAATGTTATCACTTGCTTGATGTTGGGATCAATAGTGTATTCTTCCCGAGTAATCACCTTCTCATTCTACAATTATCTAGGAACACTTCTTGAGACCCCTTTAGATTACAAATTTTTAATAGAAATCAATGTCTTCAGATGCAATTTCTTCTTCAATTGGATTGTACACACTACAATATGAAGTGGAATTCTGAATAGTCTAATGCCAGCTCTATCCCTACATTATTCGTATGAGGGATCTTTTCTCTGATTTCTTGTGAATGTCTAGAGATCATGACTTTCAATCGTCATTCTACTTGAGAAAGAACATCAATAGGAGCACATTATCCTTGCCGGGTTAGGATCTATAACCTACCCATTATGACAAGACTTCCAAATAACCCACCCGGCTAGAAAAGATAAGACAATAGCAGGGGAACCCTGACAAGGATAGCCTATCCAATGAAAGACTTAGACCTAGACTGAGACATGACCAGACCTAACTATGAGATCAAAATCTTCCACTTTGACAGCATGGTTATGTGGTGAAAAGTGGGGCAACAAATATCAAACAAGGTCCGAGGAGGCTACAAACTGGCACGAAAGTTCATTGAAATGTAAACAACATGATTCAATCATTTCTTCACACTAGGCATCAACGGGGAAAATGATATGGCCTCATAAAAATAGGTAATTGCATAGATAGACTCAGAAAATGTAGAAAACAATGGAAAGTTCAATTTGGAAACGCCTCAAAAAGACATCAAATGGATTGGCAGAAAGCTCAAATCTGAACTGGAAGTAAAAATTCACATTTTCAATGCAATGAAATAATAATTTATCAAATAGGTAATACCGAGAAAAAGTTATAAATGAGCAAAGTTGACCTCCGACAAATTGCACTTCACAGTCTTTGCAAACAGTAGAAATTGCAAATGGAATCGCATTGGGAAACTCATCCAATGGATTCATCATAACCTACAAACTGGAAAAAATGAAGTAAAACTTGTTTAAAATACAAGGAAATGACCATCACTTTACTTCCAATCACCACGAAAAAGATACAGCTCCACAAACAAGGCCTCCAAGAAAAATTGAACAAGTGCACAAGTGCAAAAATAAGTAAACACCTCTGGAAGGGGATGCATAAACGGGGTCAAAACTTATCACAGAGACTTGAAACCAGAAAGATATAGAGTATACAATGTGTACGACAAGACGCTAGGCTCATATTTTCATGACGCTCTTCAGGGATCAAGATATTCAATCTCAAAGTAGCCCTTCTTGGTGAATTCTGCACTAAGCAATTTTCTGATTTTGAGACCCCGTAGAAACGAACTGATGAAAACCCATTTCAACACCTGAACTGAAGGCTCAAATTGACTCAAAGGGACATATGCAAGGTGCAGAACATTTTATTCTAATGATAGGACCTAAAAATCCGTATATGCACTTTTAGACCAAAAATGAGCACTTAATCAAAATTTTACATGGTACCTCAAAACTGCATTTTGAGTACCAACAAGATGATCAAATGCTTATTTCTTTTTCTCATCTAGGAGTTCTAGTTCTTGTAGCCTAGCGACTCTATAGTCTTCCTCACTTATCAAACCATGAATTGATACCCTTAGGGATGGAAGTTCTACCTCCAAAGGCAAAACTACTTTTGTTCCAAAGATTAAGGAAAAAGGTGTAGCTCTTGTTGGCGTTCTTATGCTTGGTCTATAAGCCCATAAGGGTGAGTTTATTTTGATGTGCCAATCTCTACCTAAATTGTCCACCATTCTCTTCAATATCTTCAAGATGTTTTTATTTGTTGCTTCTGCTTGTCCATTACCTTGGGGGTAATAGATTGATGAAGAATGGTGAATCATGTATAACTTTGTGCATAACTCCTGTAGGTCTTTATTTTTGAAATGATTTGCATTATCTGTTATGATAGCATGAGGTATGTCATATTACAAATGATGTGATTTGGGATAAAAAAATATATATGCTTTCCCATTGCAGTTGATAAGGGTACAACTTCCACCCATTTGGTAAAGTATTCCGTTGTCGTGATAATAAATTTATGACCATTTGAGGATGGTGGATAAATCATTCCTATTAAATCTAGGACCCATTGATAGAATTTCCAAGGTGTTGTCATTAGATGAAGCTCTTGTGTGGGCACATGTATCAAGTTTCCATGGAATTGACACTTTCTACAAGTTTTGGTGAAGTTACAAGCGTCTTTCTCCGTCGTAGGCCAAAAATATCCTATCCTAAGAAGTTTCTTAGCTAGGGTTAATCCATTCGAATGTGATCCATAGATTCCCTCATGGATTTATTGTAAGGCTACATTTGATTCCTCTTCTTCTAGTCATCTAAGGAGCATTCCATCTAAACTCTTACAATATAATGTTTTAGAAATTATGGTATATCGGGAGGCTTGGTGAATAAATCTTTTCTTTTGATTCCTGGTTTGGTCTATGGGTAGGATTTGATCTTTTAAGTAGGTGTAAATAGGTCCATACCAAGGTGATTCATGTGTAATTAGTAAGCAAATTGTGTGAGGGTGGGTAGGGTCAAACACGGGTTGTTCCAGTTCTTCTACCAGGAATTCATATCTGGCACTCTGATCAGGCATTTGTTGAAGTGATGCCAAAGTTGCCATTGCATCTGCTGCTTTGTTCTTTTCTCTTGGCACTTGCTCAAATGTAATAAGTATGAAGTACTTCTTAAGATGTTTCACCATGTTTCTATAGGGTACCAATTTGTCATCTTTCATTTGATATTCTTCATTAACTTGATTAGTGACTAATTGTGAATCTCCATAAACCTTTAGTTCTGTCACCTTCCACTCTAATGCCAACTTGATTCCAATAACCAAGGCTTCATATTTTTCTATGTTATTGGTGCATGGAAATAGAAATTTATATGACTTAGGAATTGTGGATCCCTGAGGAGTGATTAGAAGTATGCTCGCTCTTGACCCATGTTGAGTGTATGAACCATAAAATTCACAATCTCTGAATTTGGGAATTCCACTTGGATGGGATAATCATCTTGAAGTGGTGCTTCTGCTAACTGGTCAACAACAACTTTCCCTTTGATTGATTTGCGGTCTACATATTCAATGTCAAATTCACTTAGCACCATAACCTATTTGGCTAGCCTTCCATTTAATGTTTTTTTACTAAGTAGATACTTTAAAGGATCAATCTTGGCAATGAGCCTTATCTTGTGGGCTAGCATATAATGGTGTAATTTTTGGGAAGCAAAAACTACAACCAAACATGCCCTTTCCATGAATGTATAGTTTAGCTCATATTTGATTAGAGTTCTACTTATGTAGTATATTGCTTTTTCTTTGCCTGTTTCATCTTCTTGTGCTAAAAGTGCCCCCAATGAATTCTCTGTTGTTGAAATATATAGGATCAAGGGTTTGCCTCTGATAGGTGGCATCAAGATTGGAGGATTCATGAGGTATTTCTTCAATAGATTAAAGGCTTCTTCACACTTTTCATCCCATTTGAAAATTGTATCTTTGTGCAGAAGTTGGGTGAAGTTATGGCATTTTTTCGCTAGTTGGGATTTAAATCTCCTGATAGATTGTATCCTTCCTTGTAGAGACCTCATTTGACTAATATTTTTAGGTACTTCCATATCCATAATGGCCTTGACTTTAGCAGGATCCACCTCTTTTCCCTTTGTAGATACAATGTAGCCTAGTAGTTTGCCGGATTGGACTCCAAATGCACATTTTTTTGGTTTAAGCCTCACTTTAAATTGTTCTAACCTTTCAAAAATCTTCTCCAAAATTGGTAGATGCTCCTCCCTTGAGTGAGATTTGGCTAATATGTCATCTACATAATCCTCCATGAACTTATGCATCATATCATGGAATATTGTGGTCATCACTCATTGATAGGTCGCTTCAGCATTCTTCAAATCAAAAGGCATGACATTCTAGCAAAAAGTACCCCATGCACATGTAAAGGCTATCTTATCTTGGTCTTCTGGTGCTATCTTTATCTGGTTATATCTGCTGAATCCATCCATTAGTGAGAACATTGAATGCCCCATTGTTAGGTCTATAATGGCATCTATGCTTGGAAGAGGGAAATAATCCTTAGGACATGCCAAGTTTAGGTCCCTAAAATCCATGCAGATTTTGATGGATTTATCTACTTTTAATACTAGCACTATATTTGAGATCCATTGTGCATAATCAATGGCCCTTATAAATCCCACCTTCAACAATTTTTCTAAATCCACTTTGACAAGTAGTGCTATATGTGGATGCATCTTCCTTAACTTTTTCTTAATAGGTTTGGCTCCTTCCTTGATATTTAGATGATGCATTATTAGATTTGGGTCTAATCCTGACATATCATCATAAGACCATCCAAAGTTAACTTTTTTTTCTTTAAAGAACTTGATGAATTCTATTTTTTCTTTGCTAGATAGTGATGCCGCTAAGTGGATGATCTTCGGCTTAGTTTTTGACCCAATATTTATCTTTTCTGTGGGCTCATTTAAGATTGGAGATCTTTCTTCATAATGTTCTGGTAGAGCATCCAAACTTCCTTCCTTAGGTGCCTCAGTTGGGTTTTCACCTTTGGAAACATCCTTTATTTCTTTTTGTTTTTCTTTTTGATCTAATGTTGCCACTTCATGGTTTTCAACATTAGATTTATTTCTTTTTTCATTTTTTTCATTTTTTTCTCTTTTAGATGGATTGAAAGTTTGGATGCCCCCCCTTATCATCTCCTCTTGTTATTCCTTGGAAAAAGAAGGTTCAACCATGTTAAGGTATTGGGACACCATGTTGTCATTCAAGAAGGTTGGGAGAGTAGTTGGCTCAATAGAATCCCATTCAATTAATTCCAGGTGTATGAGAGTCAAAGGATCAATACTTGGGCTTTGTTCAATGGGGTTTAAGGCTAATATCTTGTTATATGGTTCATACATTGTATCATGCAAGTCTATGACATGGGCCTCTTCTAAATGTTCTAAAGAAGTAGGATCAAAGTCCTCCTCACTAGACTCCTCTGAGGTTTCTATTGGATAGAAGTTGTGTGGATTGAACCTAACGTTTGATTCCTCCATATTAGGTCTCCATGAAGGTACGTAGGGTTTTCCTACCCATTGATTTATCTCTATTTCTATGCTTGGCACATCATTTAGAACCACTTGGTTTGAACTAGATGCTTGATTTGGACTTGATTTTGCTATTTTTCCTTTATACTTGGTAGAGGTGTAGGTATGAATGACATCAATATCCTTATCATGGCATGACTCATCAGATAATGTATCCCATTCCCACTCATTAGAATCTTCATCACTATGAGATTCTAATTGAAATATTTGACCATGGAGTTTTGGATAGTGTTTTTGACTGTACCTTTCATCAAGATACCCTAATCTTGTTTTCACCTTGCTATCTCACCATGTACTTTCTATTGGTTTAACAAGTCCTTCATTCCTCGTGCCCAAAGGTCCTTGACCTTTGTACCCCATCTTTTGCATGATTTGAAACCCTTTCCCATATTGATGTATGGGAATGTTGGGGTTTTGGATGTGTTTGACATGTGCACTTGTTTCTTCATCCTTGTAAAGCCAATTTAGGATCTCTTTATCATTCTCATCCATGAATGATGAAGTAATAGCTCTCACAAAATGATCATTGTATTTGTGGGGTAGATTTGATGGTCTTCCATAGGACTTAAGAGATAAGGGTAAGTCCATCATGGATAGCAAGTATTCTCCTACTCCTTTTTTCTTGATTTTGCATTGCTTATAAAAATTCTTCATCATTTGATCCATTTTCTGATAATGGGCCTCTTTGGTATATACTTGAATAGCTTTTGTTGTTTCTTCTTTTGATTATTAAATAATATTATCCTTACTAACCTTCTCTTTTCCTTTAGTCGATGTAGTTAGGTTAGTGAGTTTTGGTGTGTCTTCAATAACAATTTCCTTTTCCATCTTTTCTTTTCCCTTCAATAATGGGTTGTCTTTAGAACTTTTCCCTTGCTCCATTTGACGAGGTATAAACCCTTCTACATTGTGTGGGACTAAAGAGTCATTGATAGGCTTGATGTTGTTACAATATTGGAAAGGGTTTAAGTCCCCACTTACCATTATTTCCTACCCTAGATAAGGAAATTTTAAACATTGGTGATAAGTGGAAGGAACGGCTTGCATTTAGTGGATCCATGACCTTCCTAAAAGGATATTGTAGGTCAACTTTAAATCTAGCACTTGACAAATGGTCTCTTTTTGCATGGGACCAACTCTTATGGGTAGTACTATGACTCTTTTTGAAGCTCTTTCTTCATCATTGTAGGCTTTAATAGTTATCTTTTTCTTAGGGTCAATAGCCTCCTCAGAAAATCCTAGGGCTTTCACTAGGCTAAGGGTACCAATGTTTAAGCCAGCTCCTCCATCTATAAGGACTCTTTTCACTCTATGCTTATGAATCAAGACTTCTATGTACAAAAGGAAAATTTTGAGGATGATTAATGGACATGTCATCTTGCTTGAAAAATGATAAGCAATGGGGAGCAATGAGGTGTCCCACCATATTTTGAAACTTGTCTACCTCTAAATTTAGAGGCACATTGGTTTCCAATAAGGCTTTCTCCAAGATATCCTTATGAGTTGGTGATAATTTGGGCAGCTCAAGAATAGAAATTTGAGTGGGAGTTCTTTGTAATTGATCAACCAAGTTATATTGTTTTGATGATGAGGTTGACGCTTCATTTGATAGAACAATGTAAGGAGCATTTGTAGGTAGAATGATTTTTGATGCTTTCCCCCTAGTAACGTCATTTGATGATGCTTCTCTTAATTTCTCCTTTACTACTAAAAAATTTATGGTATGGTCCTCTTCACTTAAAGTATTGATCATCTTGTCATAGGTATGAGAAAATTTCACCTTCTCATTACCTCTTTTCTGATTTTGATTAGCATTAGATGACTCACCCTTTTCATGGTTGAAAAAGGCATTCTTGAAGGCTGTGTGATCCTCATTATTTTGAGGCCCTTCAATTTTGATAGTTCCATCATCTATGAGATCTTGCACTAAGTGTTTCAACCTCATGCATTCATTGGTTTTATGACCTCTATTTTGATGATATTCACTGTTGGTTCTTCCCTTTGATCTTCAACTTGTAGATTTATACTTTGGTGGATAACTTTAATGATACTTTGACTCTATCACCACTCCAAAGTCTACAAGGAAGAGGGCCAATTAACAAGGATCAACAATGAGAGCCTCCTACACTTTGAGCCTTAATGCTTAGGCGAGCGTACCCTTGACTCACTTCTCCAAAGTAGTCTCAAAACAATATACAACTATGTCCTTTACTAACTGACTGAAAGGTATTATCATTTAAATTTGGGTGTGTGTGGTTGAGGACAATGAAATGCCTCCAGAGGATGGACCAGTACCTTAACCTAGGGCAAAGAGTTACCCAATTACATAAATCAGTTGAAGATCTTAAATCAAACACTCGTGGGCTCAGGATAAGTGCTTTGCCTATTACCCCTCTCCCTCAAATACTAGGACATAAAATTCCTATTTGGTTGTAAACTCACTGAATTCACCTAGAAGACTTTAATCCTAACTTTGTTAGGAACTCAAAGATGACTTCACAAGACTCTTTGTTTACCATATGCTAATACACTTTGTGACACTAACATATATGAGCTTAGAACCAAAACAAGAAGACATACACAAAAGCAAGATTGGAACTCAATAGCATTCTCATTAACATATTTAGGATCAATATACAATCGAAACAACACAAAGATAGGAAACAAACCCAAAATCCAGCTCCTCTTTCCTCAATTGTTCATATAATCAAAACCACTGGAATTGACCAAAATTTAGAACAGAACCTTAGCACCGAATCCTTACTCAATCAAAAAACCAACTATTTAAACCCTTAGTCACCTTGGAATCATCAAAGAGGATGCATCAAGCTTCGGGTGACTAGGGTTAGGGTTTCAACTACCCAATCAACCAAAAATTACACCAAAAGTTATTGCAGGGGAGGAAACACATGCAACCCAGAGAAAATGAATCTCAGACAGATCTACCATCATCAAAATCTGTGAGAGCAATATAGAACACCAAGGAATTGCCATGAAAACCACTCAAATCGGCCACCTGCAAACACACCTCAAGCATAAAACCATACTTCTCCTAGTACAAAAACATCATGCCACTGACCATAGAGACCCTCGAATCAGTCAACAACAACTAGCACCACCAAACCAATCAAAATCAACCACTAAAACCATAAATTTTGGTACTTCCTGTCGCTGGAAACCCCATTCAAAAATTCAAATTCAAACTACAATGGTCACGTCAAAATTTTTAAAATGCAACCATAGATCTTTTCCTTTTCCCGGTAGATCAGGTGACTTACATTTAATCTCACAATAGTTGTGAACCCCTTTGAAAAGTCATCGGCCCAGTCAACACACCACAACTAATAAAAATCTTGCACGTCAGCTCCATGTAGCAAACATGACCCAAAAAGTATAAACCTTTAATTGAATGGCTGTCGCATGATCGCATGGCTTGAAAAGATTCCATGTGATCACACAACACCCATAGATCCTGCATCTATCAGCCCCTTTTAAAGATTCGGGCCCACTGACAAATCCAAATCACCTTCCCACTCGACCAATCAAAATGCCACAAGTCAGCACCACCTGTCAAAGGACCCACCCTTCTCAGCTATCTGAGAAAAGTAGAATCGATGGCTAGCATAAGATCTCATGGCTCTAACAACTTCAATGAGAACTTACGCCAACTGTAGATCTTCTACAGATGTCAGGTCCCATTGACACATCTGAATCAACAAGCCCTTCAACCAATCAGAAGAAAGCCATGTCATTAAATTTGACATAGGCCCCACTGCTCTTTATCCTTTGCGAGCTATTTTGACAGCCTCCACCTGTACACTGACACAACCAATGAAAAACCACCATGGTGGCATGACATGGCATAGGACCCATTGCGAATCACTATCTTGGAAGATCAGACGATGGACGCATGATCGCAAGGGGGAAGAATATTCCTTGTGATCACGCGCCAGCCGTAGATTAAGAAAATGAACAATAGATCGGGCCCACTAGGACAAATGGCACATGGTTGTGAATTCACATGTCAGAACCCTCTGACATCACATAGTCTTGCGAAAAAGTGATAGCCATAAGTTTTAAAGCTTCGAACATTTGTAAAAATTAACGGCGCAGGGATTTAGGACTTAGGAAAAAAAATAAAGGGGACCCCACCAAACATAAAAACCTAACTGCTAAACAATAAAAAAGGTCATTTTAATTAACACATGTGGATTTAAGGATTTAAGTCACCAAAAAGGTAATGATGAAAAAGAATAGGGCTAGGGCATTTTGAAATTTTTTCCACCCAACGGCTAGTTTTTGAAAATTTGACAAGGGTTTCAGGGCTAGAGACCAGGGGAAGATCTGCACAGCCATGAAAGTTTTTTAGGGTGCTAATGGTGGCTCTATCTAGGGATGTGTGCCTCCTGTAGGCACAATAAGGAATCAAAATCATTGGTTAAAGCAGACCACCCACAGGCAAAAATTGTAGACAACATGGAACAAGCAAGGCAGAACATGCAACTTAGACAAAATAGGACTAGGGACCAAACAAAATTACAAAATTTACAAGGCTATACATATATACACAACCTAACTACTGCTCATGGAAGACAAAATACTTCAAAATAAGTATTTTTTCAAGAATTGTCCATGAACAGGCAATTTTTGAACATTACCATTTGGTTCTTTTACAACATAAGAATCTTGGCCCCATTTTTCATGAATTTGATATGGCCCTAGCCAGATGGGATCAAAATTTCCATGTTTTCCCTTATCCTCCAATCTGGCATTCCAAATTAATACTAGGTCATTAGGCTCAAACTTCCTCTCCATAGCCTTCCTGTCATATAGGTTCTTGATCTGCAATTATAACCTGACATTTCTTGCAGCTGCCTCTCTTCTAGTCTCATCCAACCTAATGAGGTCCTCAATTCTCAACTGAATTTCATCATCTATGTCATCATCATATAATTGCACAAATTTATACATTTCCAATAGATTATTTTGAGGCATTCTTGCATGTATTCCATATACTAGGTCAAATGGTGCACAACCAATTGCCCTCTTCACAGTTACCCTATTAGCCCATACAGTTAATGGAAGTTTTGAATTCCATGCTCTCTTATTCTTTTCAAGAATCCTCCTGAGGATCTTAATCAAACTCTTATTAGTAGATTCTACCTGTCCATTTCCTTGTGGATGATAAGGTGAGGAATTTGACCTCTAAATTCCTAGACCTTGGCAGAATTCCTTGTATTCAACAAACCTGAAGCACATGGCATTGTCACTAACTATCCTCTTGGGGAAACCAAACCTTGTGACAATATTATTCAATAAGAAATTAGTCACCACCTTACTAGTTGCATTTCTTATAGGGATAGCCTCTACCCACTTAGTAATGTAATTAGTGGCAACTAAGATCCATGAGTGTCCTCCACTTGACTTGTTTGGTATCTCCCCTATGAAATCAATTCCCCATTGTTGGAAAGGAGTTTACACCTCAACTGGCCTCAAAGGCACATTGCCTAAAAATTTAAGCTTACTAGAGAACCTTTGACAAGCATCACATCTCCTTACCAACTGCTCTGCATCCTTGAAGATTGTAGGCCACCAAAATCCTGCTCTCAAAATTTTTTGAGCAGTAGTTTTACCCATATAATGCCCACCACAAACTCCCTCATGCATTTTCTTTAACTACTTGTTAGCCTGATCCTCATCCACACATTTCAAAAGTATGCAATCTAAATTCTTTCTATACAATTTACATTTCACAATTACATACTTGATGGCCTATAATTTTAATGTCCTCTTCTAATTATCATTCATTCCTCTTGGACATTTCATATTCCTTAAGTAAAATATAACATCTTGATACCAGATACAATCATCCATATCACATGTGTAATCAACCTCAGCTTGATTTATCTAATTTGCATCAAGATTGGATTGAGCCATCAGTTTCACCAATCCATGTCCTCTAACCAATTTAGTAATTTGGATATCAATGTTGAATTCTTGGATCCTATTGATCCATCTGCATCTTCTCCTAGACACCTCCTGCTGTGAGAAAATATCCTTGACTGCTGCACCTAGCACAAAGGCAATCACAACCACTCCTCAAATAACATCTAAAAGCTTTCACAGCCTTGACCAATGCATAAGCTTGTTTTTCATTTATGTCATATTTCAATTCAGCAGCCTATAAAGATTTACTAAAGAATGCAATAGGCTGCTCAAAACCATCCTTATTTTTCTGCAACAACACTGCAACAATAGTGTGAAAAGATGCAAAGGAAAAGATGTGCATTGGGATACTATAATCAGGTGCCTTAAGCATAGGTGCATCTTTATTAGCTTGCTTGATATTCTTGAAAGCTTCATCAGGCTCACCTTCCCATGTAATAGCAGATCCTTTCTTTAACATCTTGGATATAGGTCTAGTGACCTCAACAAAGTTTATTACAAATCTTCTCAAGAAGTTTACCTGACCAAAGAAGGACTGAATTCCTTTGATATTCTTTGGTCTCTAAATCTTATCAATGGGTGCCACCCTATCAGGATCAATTCTAATTCCTTTCTTTCCAACTAGGTGGCCAAGCAACTTTCCCTTAGTGACACCAAATGCACATTTCCTTGGATTTAATGAAATGCCATATTCCAAAGCCCTCACAAATATTTTCTCTAGATGTACAATGGTCTTCTTCCTTCTTGGAATAAGTAGTTAAATCATTCTGATAAACAACAAGGAAATCATCAATAAAATCTAAAAAGGCAACATCCATTGCCCTCTAAAAAGTTGCACCAGCATTTGTGAGACCAAAAGGCATTCTCACATAAACATATGTCCCCCAAGGTGTTGTAAAAGCTATCTTAAATTGTTTTGATTCTTTTACAATCACCTGATTGTAACCAAAGAAACCATCCATCATAGACATTAATTCAAATCTGGTTACTCTCTGCAACATAGCTTCCATATTGGGCAGACAATAGTTATCTTTTAGTGAGCTGATGTTCAAATTCTTGAAGTCCACACAAAGTTTGATGTCACCATTCTTCTTCCTAATAGGGACAAGATTTGACACCCAAGAAGAATGCCTAATGGGCTTGATAATGCCAGCATCTCTCAATTTCATTAATTCTTCTTGCATCTTAGGTGCCAAAGTAGGATTTATAGGCCTTTGTTTTTGCCTAAAAGGTTTAGCATCTTCTCTAAAAGGAATGATATGCTGAAACAAGTCTTCTCTATAAACCTTTAGGTCATCATATGACCATGCAAAAACATGCCTGAACTTTCTTAACAATTCAATCAAAGATTTCTTTATTTTATGAGATATGTCCTTACCAATATACACCTTCTTAGGGGCCTCATGTGTTCCAAGGTTTATCTCCTCTAGATCAGCATGCTCTTCTCTTTTGATATTCTTTTGAACTCTATCCTGGTTATCAAAGATAGTTTCCAAAACAACAAGCCCCTTGGGCACCTTGTTAGTTTTAAGTTGAATGACCTCATTGCCAAAGACAACCTCCCTTCCTTCTATAGACTCAACCAAAGTTGAGCAATCAAATTCCTGACCATCATACTTATCTTCACAACTCATAAACTTCAAGATATCATTATCATCATCAAAAACTTGCCAATTTTCAATATTGTCTGGTACACTAGGCCTAGCCTGAATTTCAACTTTAGAGATACCAGCAAATGTAATATCACTGGGATTGATTGCTATATTGGCTAACAAGTCAGCCATCTTATTGTTACTCCTATCCTTCCATTCAATATTGAAGGCATAAAAATGTTCAATCAAATCCCAAACTGTATTCATATATTATTTTAACATTTTTTTCTTGGAAGCATATATTGACCTGACTTGGGACACCACCAACTCAGAATCACCAACAACACCTAAGCACTTAATACCATGTTTTTGTGCCAACCTCAGTCCTAACAACAATGCCTCATATTTTGCTATATTGTTGGTACAAAAGAAATTCAATGTGAAAGAAAATTTGTAGGTGTTTCCATTAGGAGAAATAAGTAAAATACCTACTCCTGCACCATCCTTGCAATTTGCACCATCAAAGTACATTACCCACAAATCACCCTTCACAGAATTAACACTTACCTCAATAGAGATAGGTGACAAAATAGGTTCCTTCTCAAGTACAGGGATCTTTGCCCTAAAAGAATTAATATCAATATCCAAAAAACATGTAGTTTCATTGTGAATACTTCTCTCAATCATGTGCCATACTCTTGGTTCTCGATCAATCTTGACAAATTGGTCATCAATCTTGAAAGTGGCATAGGATAGATCACACTATAAACTTCCACCCATGGAAGCACTCCACCTTCTAGATAGCAACATCCCATAATGAGGAGGGATGTCCACCACCAAAACACTCATTGTTAACTCTTTCTCTGGATATGTTGCTAGCCTATATGGCATTGCATTGATAGTCCCAATGACTGGTACCTCCCTTTGATCCATTGCACAACATTTGTCTTGAATTGTATCAACTTTAAGGCCCAATTTTTCCATAATCTTAAAAGGCATAATAGTATTAGAGGCACAACTATCAATCATACAATTTCATAATTTCATTCCATTCACAAGGACACTTAAAAAGAATGGATCAATGTTTTCAAGGCTAGCATTGACAGAACTATCCAAATATATAGGAGGAATTTGAGATACAATTCCTTGAGCAGCAACACCTTTCAAAACTTTATCCTGAGATCCATTGCATGCAACATCATTATTATGAACATTATCTACCCATGCCATAGCTTTGTCTTTGTGTTCAGGGATCCTCAACAATTCTGACAATGGAACCTTAACTGTAATTTGGGACAATACAAATAACATATCAACAAGAGCAGTGGGAGGAACATCAATTTGCACTGCTTTAGTATCCTTTTGCTTATCTGATACATTAGGTGTATTGGCCACCCTCATTTTTTCATTCTTAGCCATTGTGTTAACTGGCTTCTCAATCTCACTAGAAAATCTTTCAACTCCAACTCCCTTAGGCTCACAATTCCTACCTTTTACATTTTTGAATTTCACCATGTGATCACCTTTTGATTTGTTCTCATTAGGCTCTCCGGAGTTGGTACTCTTTATAAACATTCTTGCAGCTTTTCCATTTGTATCCCTTGCCACCATGCCCCTAGTTTGCACTTGGGCAATCATTTCTGTAGTAATCCATTCCATCTCTTCTCTAGAAGGTCTTCTTAAATTTATTGGCTCAGAAGAAGAGTTCATGTTACATGTCTTCTCATCTATGCCTTCATCATTAGAAAATACCTCTTGATGAAAAAGGGCCTGATTATGTCTCTTCACATTTACATCTGCTACCTCATCAAAATCAGAATCATCTTCATATCCTAGATATGAAGTAGCCATGTTGCATCCAACATCATCTTGATCTTCTACTTGATCTATCTCCTCATTGCCACAATCTTGATTTGTAGCCATAGAATGTGAAACCACACAATGCTCTGTAGAATGAGGGGACTGGCATGCAACACACCAAGGTATGTCCTCCATGACATTTATTGAAGCTTTTTGTAGAGGGTCAAGGACACCTCTGTCATTGTTTCCTCTTGCAATAGGGACAACATGCTTGCCATCCTTCCATTGGGTGTTGTAGGGGTAGTTCTGTAATCTATTCTACTTATTGAAATTGTTGTTGAACTAAGGCCTTTCATTGGTAGGAGCACTGATGTTCCTATTTGCAGGTGCCTTCCAATCCTTCAATGTATTGAGCACCTTATCCAATTTATCTTCTTCTTGCCTCCTAGTTCCAACATTCCTATCATTTTATTTTTTGTATTTCTTGTCCCCAAACAACTTAGGGTCATCTCTCTTCCCACCCAACTTCCCTGATATCTTCATATTGTTCTCAATATTGATAGCAATGCTGAAAGCATCTCTCAGAGTTCTTGGTTCCTTGTCCCTCAACAAGTAACCCATCTTTCCATCAAATGCATTGAAGTATGTAGTTAGACAAACATTATCATCTAACAGCATAACTTGTAACAACTTATGCATACCCTTCTGAAATCTCATATTGAATTCAACTGCAGATTCATTTTGATTTTTCCTTATGGTATTGAATTCATTCAACATGAAACTAGCATTAGGCCTATCACCATACTACTCTTTAAAACATCTCTCAAAATAATCCCAAGTATCAATACATTTATCAGGAAGTCTCTTAAACCAATCTCTAGCATCCTCCATTAGAGATTGAACAAATAATTTCATGACTACATCCTCATGCTCTACCTCATAATCATTAAGCATATCAAAAAATAACCTAAGATGCTCCTCACAAATAATAGCATTATTACCAGCAAACTTAGGTACCTTATCTCTTATATCATTTGGAAAAGCATTTGGGTAGCCTAGTATCCCATCAAAACTAATTTTCCTATAGCCTTCTAGTTGCATAGGTCTTGTTTGAAATCCTAAACTAGTGTTCCCACTATAATTATTATTTTTATCTACATTCCCACCCACTTGCACATTTGACTATCTATTAGGATCAAAAAATGATTTGGTAGATACATTAGGAATTAGATTACTAGTAGTAGCATTGCTAAGTGGAACAGTAGTGTTCATAGATGGCATACCTAGTTCAGTAGCAGAAGGGCCATGAACATTAGCTGATGAAGCCTTCAAGAACTATATCTTTCTTTTTTTCTTTGCAATAGTAGCATCAACTTCAGCTCTTTCCAACTCTTGAGCTAGAGCTTCATCCTCTTTTCTTTTTCTTTCTATCTCTATCTCCCTATTTGATTTAGGTGGTGGGACCCCTGGTATTGTCACTGGTTTTCTTATTTGGACACCCACCATCTTCTGCTTTCCTTTTTCATTAATAACTACAGTAGGCCTAGTGATCTCATGTCCATTCCTACCCTTAGGCAAAGGAGCATAACTTTGCACTTATCTAATCACAGGGCCTTCTTCATCAAACTCATGGTCTTGCAACAAGCGTTCCTACTCACTTCTTAGAGCTTCAAGATCACCAAAAACGTCATGCTACAAAACCCTAGGAGCAGAAGAAAGCATCTTGTTTCTCTCCTTCATTTCATTAATTTTTCTTAAAAGAGACAGCCTCTCCATTAGAGCGTTTACTTTTTCAGCCTCTCTCTCCTCTTGTAGCCTTTTTTATATGGCATCCTGCTCTGCCAACTGCAACCTAAGTGCATTTAGGTCATGTGGATCTATCATGTTGTCTTCAAAGCTTGATGATACTTCCACATCAGTAGGATGTTGATATGGAAAATGCACTCACCTTGGTTCCATGGGCTGCCTTCTGAATATGTCCTCATCAAGATCTAGATTCGGCCCATAACCTTTTTCTCTAGCATGTTCATCCTAACCTGCAGGTAATGAACCCTTGTCTTGAAATGCTACCATGAAAACCAGTCAAATCGGCTACCTACAAACACACATCGAGCACAAAACCATACTTCTCTTGGTACAAAAACATCATGCCACCGACCATAGAAACCCTCAGATCAGTCGGCAACAACTAGTGCCACCAAACCAATTGAAATCGACCAATAAAACCACAAATTTTGGTACTTCCTGTCGCTAGAAACCCCATTCAAAAATTCAAATTCAAACTGCAATGGTCATGTCAAAAATTTTAAAATGCAACCGTAGATCTTTTCCTTTTCTTGACAGCTCGATCGGCTTACATTTAATCTCACAACAGTTGCAAAACCCTTTGAAAAGTCATCGGCCTAGTCAGCACACTATAGCCAATAAAAATCTTGCATATCAGCTCTACGTAGCAGACATGACCCACAAAGTATAAACCTTTAATCGAATGGCTATCGCATGGCCTGAAAAGATTCCATGCGATCACATGACACCCATAGATCTTGCATTTTTTAGCCCCTTTTAAAGATTTGGGCTCACTGACAAATCAAAATCACCTTCCTACTTGACCAATCAAAATGTTGCAAGTCAGCACCACCTATCAGAGGACCCACCCTTGTCAGCCATTTGAGAAAAGTAGAATTGACGGTTTCCGTAAGATCTCATGGCTCTGACAACTTCCATGAGAACTTATGCAAACCATAGATCTTCTGCAGATGTTAGGTCCCATTGACAGACATGCTAGCAACCAGGTCCCACAGACACGTCTGAATCAACAAGCCCTTCAACCAATCAGAAGAAAGCCATGTCATTAAATATGACAAAGGTCCCACTGCTCTTTATCCTTCGTGAGCTATTCTGACAGCCTCCACCTATACACTAACACAACCAATGAAAAAGCACCACGGTGGCATGACATGGCATAGGACCCATTGCGAATCACTATCTTGGAAGATCAGATGATGGGCACATGATCACGAGGGGGAATAATATTCCTTGCGATCATGCACCAATCACAGATTAAGAAAAGGAACAATAGACCGGGCCCACTAGGACAGATGGCACACGGTCATGAATTCGCATGTCAAAACCCTCTGACATCACATAGTCTTGTGAACAAGAGACAACCACAAGTTTTAAAGCTTTGAACATTTGTAAAAATTAATGGTGCAGAGACTTAGGACTTAGGAAAAAAATAAAGGGGACCCCGCCAGATATAAAAACCTAACCGCCAAACAATATAAAAGGTCATTTTATTTAACACATGTGGATTTAAGGATTTAAGTCACCAAAAAGGTAATGATGAAAAAGAATAGGGCTAGGCCATTTTGAAATTTTTTCCACCCAATGGCTAGCTTTTGAAAATTTGACAAGGGTTTCAGGGCTAGAGACCAAGAAAGAGACTCCAGAGACTAGGGGAAGACCTGCACAGCCATGAAAATTTTTCAGGGTGCTAACATTCACAATGATGAGAATCATTCCACCAATTAGGTTTAACTTGAGGCTCAAAATCTCTTAAATCAAGTAATGTGATGATCTTGTTAGCAACCAAAGTTCTTATATTGTGTTCTCCAAAGGTTCACCTAAATGGGTGAATTTTCTCTTTTTATAAGTCGAGAAAAAGGGCTTGGGCTTATTCCCATTGGCATTATTATAAGGATTATTAGTATTGTTGTTCAAATTGTTGGAATTGTTATTGGAATTATTGGAATTGTTGGGAGCTTTGTTTGATTGATGAATATTATTTGAAGAATTGGCTCCATATGGTAGGGTAAAAGGGGTTGCCTTCAAATTGTGGGCCTCCACAACTCCATCATTCACAAGATTTTTGTTATTATTCTTTAGCCATAACTTAGGCTTATCATTGTGATTGTTGGCCCCTTGATTATTGACATATTTAGGCACATAATTATTATTGTTATTATTGGTATTGGATTTTTTGGAATTAAATAATTTTATCTCTCCTCTTTTGACCAATACATCCTCAATCTTGATCCCATTTTCAATAAATTTTTCAAATGTTGGGGGACATTAGAGTTGTAATCGATAATTCATTTCCATGGTCAAATTATTTGTGAAGATTTCCATCTTTTCCTTCTCGGGGATACTTTGTGGATACCTTGCAAAAAATGGTCCTCCACCTTTGTAGGAATCCTAAGAAGGATTCTCCATCTTTCTATTTGGTATCACATAATTTGAGCATTGTGATTTCATGCTCAATATTATAAGAATAGTGGGTCACAAACTTGGAGGCTAATTCGTCAAAGGTTTTTCTTCCTTGGGGTAACTTTGAAAACCACTCCATGGCAAGACATCCTAAGCTTCTAGGAAAGAGTCTCATTAGATATGTATCATTGTGCATGAACTCAATGCTTAAGGCACGAAACTCCCTTAAGTGATTTTGTTGGTCTGTTTTACCCATGTACTTGTCATACCTAGGAAAAATGGTATTAAAGGGAAAGGGTGCCATAACTAAGCTTTTGTCGAATGGGAAGGGACACAAAGATTCAATAGAAAAGGCCTTAGGTTTGGCCTCCTTTTTCATTGTATCAATTTTCTCTTGGAATGTTTTCAATTGTCTAGTCATAGCCTTTAAGGGGCCATCATGTTTTTTATCTTTCTTAATTTGTTCTATATCGTAATCATGGGGAATCTTTACTCCCATTTGGGATAGGTTTAGGAAAAATTTCTCCCTATCCTTATCTATTAATTTCTCCATAACTTATAAGAATTCATGATCTTGGGCCCTCAATAAATTTATTTGGGATTATGATTAGCAATGTTGATGTTATCGTTGTTTCCTCCATGGTGGTAATTATTAAATGTGGAATTTCTATCCATTTCTTCAAGTCTTTCTTCGAATAAGTTTGGAAAAATTTCCTCTTGATTTGTACCTTTGAAAAGACTTTGGTACTCAACTTCTTGACCTTCATTTACAATAGAAGTGCTATCTCCTTGTAAAGATACCCTATATTTGTGGGACCGCGTGGAAACTGACATCCAACAAGGGTTTGATTTCAAATGATCCTTGATATGATAATTGTTTATTTTAATTGAAGAGATTAAAAATGTAAGATGAACTTTCAATGGATATATCTCTCACTTGTTTATGTATTTCAAACACAACAATCATGCATACACTTGTCTCTTTTTACCCACTAACACAAAATGTTTGATTTGGAAGTACGTTGTCACGGGTTTTGCACAAAAAGAAACTTCAAGTACCTACCTAGCTCAAGATTGGTTCATAAACATGGCTCTAAAAAGGTGATCTTTCTATTTTATCAAGGATTTAATATGGATTCCATTCAAAATGGATCCTAAAATTTCATCCCCCAAGTATGTTAGGGGGCTTCCCACCACTGGTATATTGGAGTTTTGCACAATCCGTGAGGACTACTCGAGGAAGTTCAAAAATTTAGTATCCTTTTGTCACACACCCCATTAAGGATGTATGCATTTTTTTTTATAGTGGGTTGGATTCTCATGACAAAAGAAAGTGTATCCCACTTTGGGCTGTCCCTCTCACTGGCCTTGTTAAGGCAATTTCTCGGGAGGCGAGCCCACTAATGTTCTAGCATGTTCATGAAAAGAAAGGAAATGGAGTTAAGAAATTTTTTTTGGGAATTTGGTTTACCAAAAGGTGAAGAACATATCCCTAACTTTTTCTTAATTTCCCAAACACAATAAACATGGTTCAATTACTAGCCCACTAATCTAGAGAGAATTGAGTATGTCTACTCTCTTCTACAAACAAGGGGCTTTGATTTTATGTGCTTGATTTCCTCAACCTTACTTCTTAATTAAAAAGTTCAACACCTTTGGCATTTTGATTCACTAGAAGAAGTGAAGAGCATAGGCCTAAATGCTAAACCTTCCAAACAAAGATAGGCTATTTTGTAATTACTAGATTCTCAAAAGCACCAATGCCACAATTTAAGGGAAAATATTCACTAGTTTGAGGCTTACCTTTCCTTGTAGCTAACAAAAGTTAGGGGAATTTTTGAGTTGTTTCCATGATTTTATGCTTACCTTGGCTATAGTTTCTTTCCCATGTTCTTTTCCACCAACAAGTTAATCAACAAAAATAGCCACAATGAAGGAAACCAAAAATGAAATTGATGAAGCAAAGATTGAATTGAATCTAAGGCCTTATTGCAAATTTTGAGAAAAACTTGAATTAAGGTGAGAAAATCCAATTAAGTGACACAAGCTTAGTTTTATAAGCTTCTACAATTTTAAGATAGTTCTCATAAACCTAATTTTCCTCTTGTGAATCCTCAAGAACTGATTTGATGTGAGCAAAGTTCTCCTTCTTGATTTTCTTAGTCAAAGCCTTCCCTTCTTGGTTGAATCTACTCTCTGGTTTTTTCACTTTTATGTGATCAAACATCCTGCAGAGTCATGAAAATGATTTTACCATAGTCAGATAATGAAAATTAACAATTTCTGCAAAAGCATTGACGTAATGCTTACAAGTGCTATTTTACTGCTCAAAAGCATTGTTAATTTGATTAAAAGCGTTATTTGAAGTTTGATAGTAAGCTCAAAAGCACACAAATAACTAGTAAACACACTACAAAATTGATCAAAGGTGGTAAAAATGAAGTAAAAGTGCTAAGTAAATGCACAGAAGCGCTCGGTAGTCAGGAAAAATGCACTGCTTGAATCGGTGAAAGCACTATTAGAAATTAAGACAGAAGTTCGAATGATTAAACACACTGTTGATCGGTGTAAAAGTGCACAAATTTGTCATAAAAATACCTCTACAGTGCTCAGAAGTACCATTTAACTATGCAAAAGCAACATTTGAGCTCTCAAAAGCACTATTTCTTGAGAAACCCAAGTGTTAAACATACCAAAATTTGATAAAAATGAAAGAATTTCGAGCATTTAGTAAAGTGAAGCATTCTGCCCCACGGTGGGTGCCATTTTGTGTACAAGATTTAGTACCTTCATAGAATTAGTATTGAGAAATAAATGAAATAGAAACTAAATAAACCACAATATAGAAACTATTTAGCAAATGAAAGATCAATTAAGCATCATATGGCTCTCTATCTAAGAGTGTTAATGTGAAGCTCTCAGTAAGCTACCATTAATGACAGACCTAGAATGAGAAATGATAAAGATTAAGCTAAAGCTAACAATTAGTTCAAATTGAAATGCTAAATTGCTCTTAAAATGCCTTTCTAGCTATAAAATGCAAGAGGTTCTATGCAATTCTTAGATGTGTGGTTATCAATTATGATCAATTTTGGTCTTCCTTTTATAAATTTAAGCAAGGGTAGGGGGTGTAGTTGTGTTGATCATGATTAAGCTTGAGTTGAGTATTTGGTTCCACCCTTTGAAGACAATGCAAAGTTTGTGTCCTCAAAGCTTGGGACAAGAAGAAAAGATGAATGGACAAGATGCTCTTTCACTTTGAGTGATTGAGATTGAATTTGGCTTGATCCATGTGAATGCACTTCTCAAATCCTATTGGTTGATTGAATTTCCTCCCCTTTTGGGTTGTTGAGAGAAATTAGGATTTATTAATTGATTTATTTAGCCATGTACCCCTTGAATGGGTTGAATTTGATTTAATTCAAAACTATACAATTAATTGAATTAATTGCACATTGATTTGATTTAACTTGATTAAAATGCTCTCAATTTTGATTTATCTTGAATTAAAGCTTCATTTTCATTTTGATTGGATAAATGTTTATAGTTCTTAGATTGGGGGCAATCTGTCATTCAACTAGATCATGAATTAAAAATCCTTGAAAAATTTCTATTGCGATTTCTCGGGGTAATCTACATTGTGTCATAAGAATAAAATATCTCCATTTTGAATAAAATAAAATCTCCCCATTTTGAATAAAATAAAATCTCTCCATTTTGGGTTGGGGAGTAGAAATCAGCAATGGGTTTAAGCTCAAAGGCTTCCTTAGAATCATCTTTACTTGATCAATAAAATCCAAATTCAGTGATTTCCACTACCCTAAACGATCTGTCCAATTGGGTGAGACTTTCTAGTCTATGGCCGCTCCTTTATGGTACTAGTTGTTGTTTTATCTTTTTACGATTGCCAACAATGTAAAAGTAATTAAATTATGTGTTGGGCTGCTTAGCCAAACTTTATTTTAATGTCCTTATTTTCCTCAAGGACTTGTCTTTACTTATTCTGTGTTAGATTTACCAATGTGGCCACATTTTGAATCTCACTTTATTGAATTGTTCTTTTCAATTTTAAAATTTTGGATTTCATGGTTATTTGATGAGGCTCTTTTGGTTGAAAATTGTTGACAAGTACTTTCGTGATAGGTTGCATGAGGGAGAAGATTCATTGGGGAAATACATTATATTTTATTATTATTAATGGGGAGAAACTATAGAGAAGCTTCCCATCACACTGTGTTTACCCTAGACATTAGTGTTAACAATGACCATGCTTGTAGCCTTGGTCAGAGTATTTTACTGATTGAGATATGTATAGTCCTTATAAGATTACCTTATGATCTTATTTCATAGATATTATGATAATATCAACAAATATAATATAAAGATGGTATAAGCTAGGGATTTGTAGAGTGAAAAATGATACTTTCAGCTTAATATTGGACCTATACTCCAGATATTGAAAAATCATAGGAGTCAAAATCTAGAGTGATGTTAGCATTCATTTGAGTTATGTTATAGGGAAGATGTCCCGTGTTTTAGTACACTTCCTTGTGACCTAAGATCCGACATTGGTGTGTGGGATGGAATTATCTTACGTGACCTTGTTGCTAGAAGAAGATATGGTAACTATGTAGAATAATATTAGATTGTGATGTTTGGATAGATAGTCCAATCGTACTATGCTTATAATTTTAAATGTTAGAATTGATTAAAATAAGGTAAAACATAGCCTTAACATGTATCAATGCTATAATTCCTCATTGCATGAGATCAATGTTTCAAATTTATCCTATGAACTAAACGAGATGTCAACCCTGGAACCTTAACCTTAAGTTGGGTGACTTCTAGGAGGAAGTTCATGCCTAGGGGGGAGGATGTGAGGCCTCACCCTAGACCCATCATAACCTTTTCATTATCAGTATGATAGATCTAGTAATTGGCCTAAGGTTTTAATGAATTTATATGATTCTATCTTTTTGACAGGAATTTGATTATAGTAGATGATGAGACTTAATATTTGTCTGATGCTTTCCATACACAGGATGTTGATTGTCGACCTTATGATACATTATAACTAACATTAAGATAAATGATTTAGATGAATACTGAGATGTTGCAATTGGGTATATATATGTTGTTATGAGTTGTTTAGGAAAATGATTAATCACAATTTGAATTGATTGTTGCAATGTGAAATTTTGTGAAGGTTGAAGGTTAGGTGATGAAATATATTGATGGATTTCAAGACATTATTATGAGGATTACTTGATGATTTGGTTACTTGATTGTATGTCATATAAATGATTGTAGGAATGACAAAACTAATGCTTATGTAAATTGGATAAACTACATCATGAAATTATATAGATATGGAATGATTAGTGTGGCATATGGGTTAATGAGATTATGTTCTTCTGATTTAATTTACATATGTTTATTTGAAAGTAATGATTAAAGTAATGATTAAAATTATGATGAAGGATTATAGAGACTAAAATAATGTACTTTGTGTGTTAGAAAATTTTAATGGTAATGTTGATTCTGCATTTTGAATTTTGATTCTTAAATAGTTTCATTACTTTTCCTTAGAATAGAAAAGTATTTGGTTTAAAAAAAACAAAAGAAAAAAAAACATCTTGCATTCAATAGACATTTATCTTCTATTCCTGTTGTAATAAGCATCTATTTTTTGTTTAAGAGAGTAACTTTGTTGTGATGTGTTCTACCCAGTAGTTTGATTCAATTGCTTTGATCTTGTCCTCGATTCGCTTTGATTTGCCTTGATTTTATTTGATTTTGCTACTTAATTGTCTTTGTCCATTTTCAGGTGATTACACCCATAATAAGACTAACACCTTGTTAGAGGTATATCTTATTACAATAAAAATAATGCACTTGCATTCAGACACACTGCCTAGAGCTCACTAATCAATTCAACCTTGGTCACCCACACTAAGGAAGTCACACTGACTTACATACATATTTAGAATAAAATATAATACATAAATGAATTGTAAAATAACATCTCTCTATGCTTGGTTTAGTTCCTTTGAAGCACAATCAGATCTCTTGCTATAATTCTTTCTACCCCATACAGAAAATAAATTCAGCCTTGATTAGATCTGAAAAAAAAAACTCCTGGCGTCTACAAAAAAAAATCTTTTGTGCAACCCACACATTCAAACCCCACTTCATCATATTTATCAAGAACTAGGTTAGAAAAACCTAATGTTGAAACATCCATCTCATAGCACCAAAATCAAGCATCAGGATATATGTGCATCTTCCAAACATATCTTTGATTCATCTCAAACACCTCAAGATCATAACTGTAACCCTAATTTATCTAACTCATATAAACCATTATATGATCTTCATTTAGCATGTCATCCTAGAACATAAAAACCTTCTTCAAATTCAATGAACTTATTCACCTTGAATAATGTAAACTGCGAGCTCATCAGAAACATAATCCTAGATCATCCTAAGGCATCATTTAAGCTCAATCAAACAATTTTTTTTTATCATCCTTTACAAATCTTCCAATAATTCTTTCCCTCCATCAAGAACATTGTTGTCATGAAATAAAATGCTTGTAATTTCCTTTTGAATTATTAAAATCACAAACCCTTTGAATGGTAGACACATTGATATGTACTTTACACATTCCCAACTATGTGACCAAAGATCTCTCCATATGTTCTTACACAAATCCAAACTCTGCAACTCTACAACTCTATCACACTATTAATCAATGATATAATCAATCTTTATCTGTGATGCCATAAATCCCCCAAAACATCATTTCAACATCTAAAAATTTGCATACATCATGTACAAAACATCTCAATCAACCTATGAGGTGCATGACTCCTCATATTTAGTAACCTTTTATAAATCTCGTCTGAACATTCTCTGTTACTAGTAAAACTGCATAATAATCATTCATACTATATGACAGACATGTAATTTGTATGAATAGAAATCCAAACTTTATGATAAGTACATTTACATAAAATGATAGACATGTTGACATCAATTAAAACACATCTGACCTCACAAAAATCTCCCCTTTTGGCATTGATAGAAACATGTGATGGGAAAAACAAATAATGCAATTAGAAACCAACAATTCTAACAATCAATATCTAAAATACATAATTATCTTTTAGAGTCCCTCTAACTTAGTTCTGATAATTCTTTCCCTTGGATAAGTCTCATTGGAATCATTCTCTGCTTACATATTATTCTCTCCACTAGTTTCTCCCCTTTGGATGTACACTTCTCTAATCAATTGAAACTCTTTCTTATGTGCAAGTAAATTAAATTGCTCTTCCTTCTTTGCAACAACTACTTAAATACACCTATCATCTTCTTCTTCTCTTCTTACTTTATGAAATTTATCTCTTCATTTTATTCTTCTCTTCACTTCCTAAATTTTTTTTTACATATTTCTCTCTCCCCCTTTGACATCAATGAAATATTTGTGTCATCAACAATTGTGTTCAACTTCACCTATCTCATCAATGTCTGCTTCCTTTTCCTTTTCAACTTCTGATACCTTGTCAATCTCTTCTTTTCTTCTTCTTCACATCTCTTCATCCAACACAACCAACATCTACAATACCTTGGACTCTTCATCAAAATTTTTTACATGATCATGTGCATCTTGTAGCTCTTCATCAAACACATCATAAATCTCCGATCATACTACTCTTGGCTCTTAATGTTGTCTACTCCCTTGAGTAGAACCCTCTATACAACAATTCAATTTGTAAGATACTTATTTTAAGCACATTAGATTGATGCAACCTCTTGCAACTTAGTTTTGATTAGGAGGGGTAATTACCCCTAAACCATCTTTGAGATACACAAAAGTATCCTTAGAAAATGGGTTTGTAAATATATCTACTATTTGTTCCTTGGTGAGAACATACTCTAATCTTACTTCTTTCTCATTCACCTTTTCTCTCAAAAAATGGTAATTGATTGATATGTAATTTGCCTTAGCATGTTAGATTCTTGGAAATATTTATTTCACTAAATTATCACAATAAATCACAATAGGCTCATAAAAAAATAATCCCAATATCAAGTAACATCTCTCTCATCAACAAAATTTGTGTGCAATTACTAGCAACAACAATATATTTTGCTTCTGCAATAGAAAAATAAATTAAGTTTTTCTTCTTACTCATCCATGAGACCAATCTACTCCCCCAAAAGAATGTGCCACCACTTGTGGTTTTTTTTTCATCAACATCACCTACCCAACCAACATCTGTAAACACATATAAAGTGAAATCATTATCCTTTGGATACCACAAGCCAAAGTCTATTGTTCCTCTTAGATATCTAAATATTGTTTTTATTTCCACCTCATTATTATGTCTTGGATCAGCTTGAAATATTGCAAAAAGACATACTGCATTTATGATACAAGGTCTTGTATGAGTTTAAATAATCAACCAACCATTGATGTATATCTTGACTCATTTACCTTAGGAGACTCATCATATCTTGATAGTTTTCATCCTATAGCCATAGGTGTTCCTACTACTTTGAATCATCCAATCCAAAATTCCTTAGTAATTCCCTCACAAACTTATCTTGGGTCATAAAAATTCCTCTACCTAATTGTGTGACTTGCAAACCTATGAAAAAAATCATTTCTCCTATCATGGACATTTCAGTAAATTCTTTTTTCATTTCTAATGCAAACTTTTTATTCAACCTATCATCTCCTCCAAAATTAATATCATAAAAAAAGACCACTAAAATAAAAATATTCTCATTATCAATCTTAAAGTACAACTTACTATTTGCAGTACCTTTGTCAAATCCATGTTTGATTAGATATTTGTCCAATCTGGAATACCACTCTCTAGAAGTTTTCTTTTAATACATACAATTATTTCTTCAATAAACATACAATAGATGGTTATTTACTCATAATGAAGCCATCAAGTTACTCTATGTACACCTCTTCTTATAACTCACCATTTAAGAATGCTAATTTGACATCCATTTGATAAACTCTAAATTTCTTGTGATATGCATAAGCAAGGAATAGTCTGATTGCTTTCATTCTTATTACTGGTGCAAATGTCTCATCATAGTTAATCCCTTCCATCTGTGAATAACCTTTGCACAACAATCTTGTCTTATTTCTCACAACTTCTCCTTCTTCATTTATATTGTTTCTGAATATCCATTTGGTGCCAATAACATTCTTGCCCTTAGGTCTCAGGACAAGAATCCATGTGTCATGTTTATCAATATGTGATATCTCTTATTCCATTACTTCAATCCAATGATCATATTGAGAAGATTCTACCACATTCTTAGGCTCTGTATGAGACATTAAGCATTTTTTATTCTACTTCTTCTTGTCTGAACTCCTTTATTTTTGTCACCAATGATCTTTACTTCATTATGGTTTAGTGTCATATATCTTGGAGTTTTCTATCTTTTCTTAGGTTTCTTAGTTTTGTCTTCCTCTCCACTTGTGTATGCCTCATCTTCTGCATTCTATGGCATATCTGGATGTGTTCTCTACACTTGCTTTAGTTTTTCTTAATCATTACTATCATTTTGAAAATCATTCACAATGTATCTTGTCAAGTTCTCAATTCTTTCATCTACTTTGACATGTGTTCTTTCCATCAACTTCTTCAACCTTTTATTATAGCATTTATATGTCCCTCTTTCAGTATAATATCTAAGGAATATAACTTGGTCTCTCTTGCATTAAATTTTCCTATATCTTCATCTCTTTTTGTATAGCATCTACTACCAAATATTCTAAAATACTTGAAAGTTGGCACATATCCATACCAAAGTTCATAAGGTGTCTTACCATTCCTACCTTTGATTTGTGCACGGTTGAGTGTGTCGACACAAATGCTCACAACTTCTCTCCAAAACATCTAAGGAACATTCCTTTCAAGCATAATGGTCATTTCTTCCTCTACAATTATTTCATTATTGCACTCTACTACACCATTCTACCATGAATTTAAAGGATAAGATAACTCCCTCTTGATTCCATACATTTCACAAAATGAGTTGAACTCATTTGATGTGAACTCTCCACCTATGTCTGATCTCAACCTCTTGATGTTCAGACCTGTCTCATTCTCAATGAATTCTTTGAAGACTTTAAACTTGTTAAAAGCTTTAGATTTTTCTTTCAAAACTTTACCCATACCATCTTAGAGTAATCATCCATTAAGAGCATGAAATATCTATCACCTTGCAAATTTCTTGTTTTAGTAGGACCACACAAATCAATATGAAAAAGATCAAGCAATCTATTGGAGTTCTCTTTCGTAGAGTGAAAAGTAGATCTAGTTTTCTTACCTAATTGACATTCCTTGCAAAAGCTATTAACGATTTTATTTATCAAAGGAAAATCTCTAACAACAAAAGTGGAACTTATAGACACAATATTGTAAAAATTCACATGACACGATCTTTTGTGCCATAACCAACTTTCATTTATTTGAGAAATCAAACAATTCTTCTGTCCACTATTCAAAATAAATATATTACCTCTTGTATTGGATCCAATATAAATCTCCCTCCTTTCCATAATCATTCAAGATCTTGGACACATTGTCCTTGAAATGTAATCCATAGCCCTTATCCATCAGCTAACCAACACTTAGAAGATTATACTTCAAACCTTCCACGTATAAGACATCACCAGTGTTGGTTTTTCCATCCAAGGTAATAGAACCTCTATGTTTTATCTTACCACCCTAGTTGTCTCCCCATTTCACTTCACCTCCTTCATACTTTTCATAACTTACAAATTTTTTCTTATCACCAGTCATGTGGTGAGAGCATCCACTATCAATCACCCATTTGTCCTCCTTCACAAACCAAGTAGCCAAATATTTATTTTCAACAATATCATTAGTGGGTCTAGAGGTTTCAAAATATTTAGAATTAGAGTCTTTATCTTTAATAGAAACAAGAGAACTAATAGATTTAAAATCATAATATTGGATATCTTCTTTCTTATCATTATCAAGTGAACTACTAGACAAAGAATCTATAGATTTAAGACTTTTATTTTTAATAGACTCATCTTCAGTTACCTCACCATCATTGTTATTGGAAACATCATATCCATAATCTGAAACTGCAAGAGATTTCTTAGGTGCACATTTGGAAATTAGTGCCTCTAGATTTTTTTCTGTCTTTCTTCTTCTTCAAGTTCCTTCCTAAGTCTCTTGATCTCCTTGTCACATGATGACATCTTTTTCAGGAGCCTTTTATTCAAATTTGATATATGCTTTTCTTTTTTCATTTGCTTCCATCTTTGGATCTCCCTCAAGCTATTAGGCTTCGATAAAGGGACTAGGATCTGATACCAATTGTTGAAATAGAAACAAGGAACTGAGAGAGGGGGTAGTGGTGAATTAGTTGCTCCAAAAACACCTAAAATTTAAATCTCTTAAAACCCTTAAAACATGAAACCCTTTTTCACATAAACCATGTTACTATTGTTAGATATTGGTGGGAACTATTTTTTGTTGTTGTTTATGTTCATATTTTTTCATTGATGTCAACATATGACATAAAATCTAGTCTTGAGTTGGTTATATTAGACATATTGTGTTTTTAGTTGCTACATGTAGTTGGATAGAAATGTAAGGATATTGTACAAAAGTTCAGAGTATGCAAGATTTTTTTAATCATTTTGAAGATGTATAGACCTTATTTATAAGGTCACGGGTCTTAATATGCTTATTTGAGTGAGTTACAGTTGTTTTGGTAAAGACTGGTTACAAGGAAAAGACAGGGAACTTGACAGAGTTAGTTGCTAAGTTTTGAGCATAAGTTGGTTGCGAGATGGAATTATGTTATGAGAGCTTTAGGCATGTAGGATAACATAGGATGGAGTATACTTTGGGATTTGTGGCTTGTGGGTCATGTTAATGATAACGCTACCGTATGAACTTGGATAATTTATTTTAGAAGTTGACTAGGTGGTGTAACACATTCCATGGATTGGTGAGCATTAATTGTGGATCTTGGCACATAAATTAATATTTGTAATTTTTTTATATTTGTATCAGGTACCATGTGTGCCTTAGCATTATGTAATGTAATTGTTTGTTAATTGGAGAAGCCCTAAAAAAATGACCTAATTGAGACTTGTAACTTGTATAAAGGAGATTAAATTCTCTAATGTAATGTAACTTGTATTTAAGAACTAGTCAAGATGGAATTTTGATAATAGAAGTTTTTGTTAATGATATTATCTTTGGAGGCAATGATGAGATGTGTAAGAAATTTTCTAAAGAAATGGAGAATGAATTTGACATGTCCATGATAGGTGAGATGAAATTCTTTCTTGGACTACAAATAAATCAGAGCAAGAATGACATTTTTATTTCTCAGACTAAATATCTTAATGAAATGTTGAAAAAGTTTGGAATGGAAGACAGTAAACCTATTGGTACACCCATGGTGACTGGCCATAAACTAACAAATATTGATGAGACCAAGAGTGTTTTTAAGACTAAGTATAAATCAATGATTGGAGGATTACAATATCTAACTCACTCCAGACCAGATATTACTAATGCTATTGGAATTGTGGCTATCTATTAGGAAGATCTTAAAGAGACACACATGGCTGCTATAAAAAGGATATTTAGATATCTGAAAGGAACAATGGAATATGGCTTATGTTATGATAAAAATGATGACTTAGAACTACATGCTTATACTGATATCGATTGGGTAGGGAACATTGATGACATGAAGAGTACTAGTGGAGGAGCATTTTTTCTTGGGAAAAGGTTGGTTTCATGGTTAATTAAAAAGAAAGATTGTATTGCTCAATCTACTATTGAATCTAAGTATGTTGCTGCTACTATTAATTTCACTCAAATCATCTGGATGAAACAAATGCTGAAAGATATTGGAATAAATTTTGTTGAGCCTTTGGTTATCCATTGTGATAACACTAGTATAGTGAATATGTAAAAGAATCATGTGATGCATTCTAAAACTAATCATATTTATATTAAGTATCACTTTTTGAGAGACAAGGTGGTAGAGAAAGAAATAAGGTTGGAATACATTAGCACAAAAGAATAGATAGAAGACATCTTTACAAATCTATTGCCAAAAGATTCCTTTGAGTATCTCAAAGGTATGATTGGGGTGAAAGCCCCTCCTAGTGAGAATTAAATGATGTAGGGATGCATCAGTCTAGAGGTATTCAAAGATCTATCATTTTTTGGACTTGATGTATGGATCTACTCCTCAGGGGGAGTGATCGTTAGAAGCTTACAAAATAAATTTGGGTGATTCAGCACCTAGTTGATCAAGACTAAAAAAAATACAGTTGATAACTTATGAAACCCTTTGTGATTGTTGTCAAAGGAGGAGATATACTATGAGAAAATCCCTACTTTATGGAGATAAATACTATGGAAAAGAGTTCACTATTTTGAGAAAGAGTATTTTTGATCTGATAGATTTGGGTTGATGGATTTTCCCATATGTTGCCATCAATGCCAAAGGGGGATATTGTTGGATATTATTGATACATTAATATGTTTAATCAATAAATTATCTTGTTGAGTGTTGTTGGAATCATATTGTTGTCAAGTCATGTTTTGTCACTGATGTTAACATATGTTTCTATGAAGAAAGAAGACTAGTTATTACAGTGTACAGATACTATACAGTTGATTCAAAATGAGCGAACACAGATTTGTGTATAGGGAAGTGTTGTGATCTTATATCCAAGATTGCATGCTATAATAATTCATATTGGCTGAGTTACATAAGATTTAATGAAGATTGGTTACTGGACTATGACAGTGGAAGTTGGAAGAGTAAGTCTATGTGTTTTGAGTATATCTTACAAGCATATGGATCCAGTGTATGCGAGTTTAAGGGATGTTAGATATCATACTAAGGAATGTTCATTGATCTTAGCAAGTCATGGAAAGAATGATGATGTCAGTTGTGGCGTGTGTTCTAGAGGAGACCTATTTGGGGCTGACTTCAGAATTGAAGTGTGTATTATGAAGAGCGAGCATGAATTATGGATGTCAGACCTTGATTGTTGAAATGTAATTGTTGTATACTTATTATAGATAATGTGTGTATCTTAGCAAGGGGTTATGTAATTATTTGTCTATTAGGAAAGCCTAATTGGCCGACCTGATCATTTATTTTTAATAGGGTATATATGTAAGATCTTTTCTTTTGAAAAGGTGTGCACTATGAAAGTGAGATGTAAAAGAGGAATGTAGAAGCTGAAAGCTTGTATCTGCTGAAGGTAGAGAAAAGGATAGTTTATAATTCATTGGAACTGATCAAGAAAAGACAATTTCTATCAGACAGTTAAAGGATTATGTATTTCCTTACATACACTTGTGTTGCGAACAATGAGTTTTGGAGGTGGACATAACCTTCTTTGGGCAGTGAGCCTACTCTTTTCTTTGACTCCTAACAGGGTCTATCCTTTAATAGGGACTATGTAGTGTAATTTTTTAATAAGCTCCTAACATGGCTAGATATTTTAACAAGGATACAATACTCTCAGTACATCATTTGTGGGTGCTAATTCCCATTGGGGTTTTACCTTTAACAGGGTTTCCTCGACAACAAAATATTATGTTATTGTATTTTTACTGTGCTCTCATTTGATTTGGTGTTGCTGCTATTTAAAGTTCAAAGTTTAATAATTTGTCTCACAACTGGTTCACCCCCCCCTCTTAGTTGTGTTGGTGGATTTTTATTCCTAACACATCAAGGGTAAGTAGTTGTGTTGTTTTATTTTAGCCTTAATACCACCCCTACTATTAATATCCTTTTCGCCTCTTTGGAAATTGTTGCAAAATACCTTAACACTCCCCTTATGAAGAAAGGAAGAAAGAGAGTCGCTTTTAAAGATGATACTTCTTCTTCCTCCTATGCATGGGGAATTTCATTTTGCATGTCTATTTCTATCTTATTTCAAAAATAAAAACTTTAAATGGTAAAATAATGACATTGATGCTGAGTGAAGGTTGAAAAAAAATTCTCTCTCTTCACAACTTGTCATGTCTCCTTCAGTTATAGGTAAGAAATTACTCAAGATGCTAAGGAAACACTATATAGAAATAAGAAAAGTAAATGAATTGTTGTGCTCAATCCTTTTACCCCTATTATTGAAATGTTTTATGGAAAGAATACAAAAGTTGACTCTATTTATTTTTTACGAGAGTGAAGGTATGCCATGATTTCCAAAAATATATATTGCTACCTAGATTTATTTTTATGTTAAATTTACATAATTAAGCAATGACAATGAGGGAACAAAGGAGGAATCTACTGACTCTATGCTTAGTGAGGAGGAAAAAGTTGAGTATTTTTTTGAGCTACTATATAATATTACCCTTGATGAGTCTCTTTCCCATTCCCCTTGTATGTTATGCCCATAATGATCAGTTATGATGCTCTTGAAGGTTTGCCCCATTTGGAACAATGAATTTTGATAAGAAAGAAAAGTAGGCATGATACAGTATAACATTAAACTTGCCTATAAATATAAGGGAAACTGAAATGCTTGACATCTATAAGGAGGAGAAAGAGGTTGCGAGAAGAAGGTTAATTGTTTACATAATATTGAAACTTATGTGAAAGATTAAAGAGGTGACAATGGGGATAGAGGGCCTAACATGGATATTTCTAGCAAGGATGAATTAATGAAAATATATGTGCTTGACATTATAGATGTTAAGGTTAGGGTAGAAATTTTAGAAAATGATCAAAACATTACTGATTTCCCAAGATACATGAAGAAATGAGCTAGATTGCAAGAGTCTGTAGCCTTATTTCAACATAAATTTGATACACTAGAAAATGCTATGAGTAGAATGGTTACAATCGTTGATGGCCCAACGAGGAAAAATATAGTGGAAGTGGTGACAATTAAGAATAAGCTAAAGAAGGAGAAGAATAAAATGCAAATTTTGAGGGGTCGACTGAAGCTTCAAATAAGGTGAAGAAGAAAGGTCATAATTGTAATGTCTTAATGGGAAGAAAATCTAGATTCTATGGTTGTGGATTAGAATACTATTTACTATAGTTTCCTATTATTTTGTTAGGTTTTTTCATTTTTCTCATGCTAGTACATCTATAAATATTCCATGTTGGTTCTACTTTAGATCTTTTTTTGAGATTAATCCACTATTTCTTTGTTATTCTATTGTACCCAGTTGCTCTTTTTTGCTAACTAGCTTTCTTTGTTAGTCCTCTCTATTAGTTGTAGCTCCATTCTTCTTTTCTTTGTAAGGGTTGAAGACCCTTTGCCTACTTATTGTAATAAAAACTATATTTATAAGTATTTTAATCATTTTTTAAAAAAATTTAAACTAGAATTTGTTAGGAAATGCTTTAAAAACATATTTTCTTTTTCATCCTTAACTTTTTTAATGTCATATTCCTACATCAAAGTAATAAGAAACTATAGAAAGATATGATTCTTGTTAAACTTAATATTATCCCCTTCATCACCATGGTGATCTTTGAACTACTAATTATACTACATAAGATGAGATAGATGGTTAATACTCAATGAATTGGTTAGATACTTATATCAAACATCCAATTATTCCTTTTGTTTGACATAATTTGGAATTTAATTTAGATGATATGCCAAGGATTTTTCTTTACCAAACATTGTAAGAATTGACATAGATGTTCCTTTAAATTATTTTTAATATACACACTTAAAATAGAGGTATTTAAGACATTATGTATAGCCGACCTAAAATACATATGATTAGATCTTTAGGAGTTTCTTTCCTCTAAGTATCAATGTTACTACAATATCTCTTTATTTTGAGGAAAAGATCATCCAACCTCAAGGTCATAATATGATTTAAAATTGACTTGTAGCTTGAAGGTTCTTTTGATACATTCAAAAGTTTAATTGCACCCCCTTGATAGAAAGACAAATCACCATATTCCTTGGGAGAATCACACTTCTCCAATTTATTTAATGGAGATCAAAAATGAGGATTTTATTTTTTAGGTTATTCTTCTCTATATATAATAATATGTTCTTTTTTTTTAATGTACAAAATCATATAACTATCTCCAAAACCTCATGGATTGCAATGATTATAGATACTTGGCTATTTACACTTCACCATATGCTTGCAATCTCCTCCCCCATAGCTTTGTCCTACATGAAGAAGCCTTAAGTAGGGACTTTGATAAACTATTAAAAGTATACCACGCATCATTATTTTAAATAGTTAAAGATTGTCTTCGTCTTCTAGGTAATGATAACCACATGTGCATAATGAAGTCATTGAAGGTACTAGGAAGAATGAGATTTACACCTGTTACTTCTTTTGTGGGTAGGTTTCTTTTAAATTGTCATCTATTCTTTATGGAGATTTAATTGTGTATAATGATTCACATGACTTATTTTTTACATTGATTTCTAAAACACTTTTTCAATTTTTAGTTATTTATAGTTAGTTTTAGCATTTTAAAAAATATAAAATTAAATATTGATAAAATATTATTTTATTAATTATAAAATTATATAAATTTAAAATTGTTAAGGCATGTCTTTTGAATATTACTTTTTAAGCTCTCCACTTTCTTATTCTTATAAATACAAAATTACAAATTACAAAAATACATCATTCTTGTTAAATTTGGTGTCATTTCTCACATTTCTATAGTAAATTTTAAGACTATAGAAAAAAGTTTTATGAAGTTGAGGGTAATTTTGATACATAAGTTTAGATAATAGTCAATGCTTTGATGTCTTCTTTAAATACTTATATTAATCATTCAATTCTTACATGTAGTTATTTTGAAGTCTTTTCTTTAGTAGTCTTTCCAAGCATTTGAATGAACATACTTCCTCCACTTAATTCATTATTATATATACTAGATTATTATATAATGAAGATAAATAAGGGCGTCAACAATAAGATTTTATATAACCTACATTTAATCAAAATGGGTGGAGCCTTATGTACATATTTCTTCAAGTTTTAGAACTTCAACAATAGATATCTTTACTTTGTGGACAAAACCATCCAATCTCTATATAATACTATGCCCAAATTACCTTGCAACTTAAGGGTCCCTTTAGCATAAGTAAATTTTTTTTCCACAACTTCTTTACGTGGAGATTGGCCACCATATTTATTAGGAGTATCATATTTGTTAGAATTATTTAATGTAGAGAAAACAATATAACTTTTTTTTGGATGCTCTTTTGTCTATAAGAACATGATTAGTTCATTTATTTCTTTATAGAATAATATGTTGGAAATATTCAAGACTAGCCAAGTTACTGATAGGGGAGGGGTGAATCAGTAACTTCAAAACTTTTAACAAATCCAGATCTTAACCATATTCCAAATAACATTTAGATCAACAAGTCAACTACATGCATGAATAATTGAAAGAATAAAACATTCATAACACTTTGAACACAGATTTGGTGACCCAAAAACCTTCCAAATAGAAAGTAAAACTGGGGTGGGGATGATACCCACAAAACTTCAATACTGTAGTATAAAGTTGGTCGGTTAAGGCTTACAATGATCACTTCTGATGATCTTCCCTCTTAGGAGCAATAAGGATTGCTAGGTCCACCTTGTTAGAGGATTTACAAACATACAATGAAGTATGCACTCAGTTAAGAGATTTTACAAAGACTATTAAGTCTACTCGGTTAAAGGATTTGGGGCTGATTCACCTGTTAGGATGAAATAGTGGATCTCTTACTTGCAACTGTACTTGCTGATTGAGATTCTCTGATGTACTGATCACCTTCGGTGATAGATATGTCTCTGTTGCTCCTTATACTGGTGTAGCCCTTTGTAATTCACTTATTTTTGGCTTCACATATACTTCTTATTTTTTTTATGTACACACTTTGGATATGATACAAGACATTGTTTATATATCAATCCAAACAATTACAAAATAATTACAAAGTCGGCTCTTAAACAAGAAAACACAAATATTACTAAGTCAGCCCAAATATAGTGACTCGGTTACTACAAACTTACTCGATGACTTTCTGATACTCGGTGTCCACTGTGTTACTCGACATCATCATGCTCTTGGTAGAGGTGGAGACTTAGTCCATACTAATCACTCGGTCGTAGTTTCAAACTCGGTATATACTGGAGACTCGGTAGGTATAGTGTCACTCAGTAGAAACTGAATTCCCTGTTTACCATGCTGGCACTCGGTAAACACTGTCCTGTCTACTCGGTAAACACTCTTTGAATAAGTGTTGTCACTAATGACAAACATAACCTAATGCCAATAATCTCCCCCTTTGGCATTAGTGACAAAAACACTTATTGCCCAAAACTTATATACACAATCATGCTGATACTAGTTTTTGATTTGGTTTTGATTTTTCAAAATTTATCTTGTCAATCTGCTGTATATACATTTTATGACTCCCCCATACAGTATATATACAAATATCTTATTTCACCTCATACTCATATTTCCTATTTCTCTCATATACTTTCTCCCCCTTTCATATGTCACATATCTTATATACTTTCTCCCCCTTTTTGACAATAATGCCAAAGGTGTATATACAAATATTTTACATAGAGATACCAAAATGTGAGAGAAAATCAGAATGTACCTTACTTATTAATGCTAGAGTTCTATCCCAATTCTCTTACAGAATCTTGCATGTATGGAGTGCAACTTGGACTTCCGCAGAGAGTTCAATCATATGATCTGCAATAGAAAACTGATTGTCATGGATCAATGTTTTTGATTGAGCAATGTGCTTCTGCATTGTAGCCATGATAGGAATGATCATATTTTGAATATCTAACAGTGTTGTCCTGATCCTTGCATCTTCTCTCAATAACTCTAACTGCTTATCAAATAGGAGTCTAATTGTTATATGATGTGCAGAGCTTAAACTAGGTTCAAGTTGCAACTTTTGTGCACTGACCTTTAGATCCTCATCAATCTTATTTAATTTTTCCTTAATCTCCTTTGAGAACTCAGAAACATTACATACCTTGACAAAAAGTGATGTTACCTTGGAATAGGAGGACTCAATGTTAGTCAAAAATGAATATAACTTTTCCTGATTGATAGCTATCTGCTGAGCAATGTGCTCAAGCACTTTATTATCAAACTTCTTCTCAGCCTTCTCAAGCAACTTATCTGATCCAAAAGAATCCTCATTGAACTTGTTAACTGTTTTTGCCAACTGCAACAAAATGTGTTGAGAGGAATCAACCTCAACATCTATAGCCTCTGTCAAAATATTCTTGGCATCCTCAATGATCTTATATTCCTTATCTCTTTCCTCTTTTAGCTTTTTTTGCTTTGCCTTCTTATGGAAGAGTTCACCAACCATTTGCATTTGGTCTACTGTGAGGTTTGCAAAGTCCAGTTGGGGAATCTCTATCTTTTCATCTAAACCTATGTCCCCTTCTATATTCTTACTCAAAAATTTTGTACTCGGTTGAGTCTTTATACTTAATGCCTTTGTAGTAGAAATTATTGTAGACACAATAGGACTTGTAGTGAAAACTGATAAACTTCCAACTGATGGAATACTAACTGGAATACTCAATGAACCCAAAATTGAAGTATTTGCAACTATAGAATTTGAAGTACTTACAGAGGAAAAACTTAAAACTGAAGAAGGTGTAGGAGACTGCAACTTGATGGAAGGAGGCTGAAGCTCAGTGGATGATATGGTAACCACTTTTGTCATCGATACATTGAGCTGTGCCAGTGATGATTGGACATTTGATGTATCTGAGGGAGTTGTCACAATCACACTTGAAGCTATCTCCGAGCTAGATGTAGCAATTTTTACTGGAGAGTGAGGAAGTGAGGCAATTACCTCTACGGCTATCCGAACTGGATCATCTTCCTCATCATTCTGCTTGCCTTCCTTGGTAGCTTCTTCCTTTGGTTCTTCTACCTCAACATTATCTAATTGAACTGCTTCTTCTTCTTCTTCATCACTGTCATCTTCAATATCTTTAATTACCATAGTTTTAGTACTCGGTTTGTGAAGATGATAGATGTTTTTCCAAGTAGATTCTGCACTTTTCACAACTGACTCTATATCTTTGATCAAAATCAAACAACTGTTGAATTTTAGTGTCATCTTATTCTCATTTTCTATCAATGCCTTATTAATTTCATCATTTTTCAAACTTGGCATCAATTGTCTTAAGGTTTGAGCATATATGTCCTTGACAGTTTTCCTTGCATTGGACCATCTCAACTTGACTTGGTTTAATAAAACTCCTTGGATTTGAGAAGCCATGTCTTCAGGTGAGTATTTCCATTTTCCCATTTTCTCAATAACATCATCTTCAATTTCCTGCTACTCTGCCTCTGATCTTGTTTCATATTTGAGAGATTTGAAATTTGCAATTCCAGATCCTTCTCTCAAATTCTTAATCTTTTCTTCTAATGAGGGAGGAGGATTTTTGAGTACAATATCATCACTGACTTTACCTGCCTTGCCCCTTGATCTTTTCCTTGTGAATACTGTAGTGGGTTGCTCAGGTTCCTTGGTGATAGTTACCTTTCCTTTCTTCTTTATAGGCACTTGTTCTTCTTTACTCTCATCCTTTGAACTTCTTCTTCTACAATATCCTCTCCTTTGCCTTCGGTTAACATTAGAGGTGTGCTAGATTACATCTTGGCCATCCTCTTTCTTCCTTTGTTAACCACCTATGGGAGCTTTATGCTTAGCTCAATTCTTACCTTAGCTTCCTCATATGTTCCAAAGTATGGAACCCTTGGATCAAAAAGTTGATTTATTAGGGCTTCAATTATATCCTTTGTCTCATCAATATTTACCTCATAAGGAAGAGGTTTCACCCATACAATCCTAGGCCTTATTGCCTGAATATATACTCTATCACAATCAACCATGAAACAAACATCATCTTTATAATCTTCCACCAACTTTAGTGGAATCTAGAATCTGTTATTCATCTTCTCCTTAAAAGATTCAAAATAGTTATCCATTATGCTTGCAAAATTCTCACCCATTTCTGTAATGTACTCATTTATCTGATAAAGAACAGGCACATCCTTTCTCCATACTACCATGCCTTTAGATGGGAAAAACTTTTGAACATAGAAAAATAAACAAACCAACAGCGAGCCAAACTTACATGGATTGTTCTTTGATGTTTGGATGCTTTCCATATTCTTGTTGAACTGATTCAACAACAAATCTACTTGGTCATAAGACAGATTGTTCTTCACAATTTTGTAAGCTAGGTCAACTGCTTCACATGAAACACTATTCTGCCGACTTGAACTATATATCTTGTGAGCTATGATATATGTGCCAAACTTTAGTTCTGCATTGCTAATACTGCTTATTTTCATACCTCTACCATCCCACTCCGCTAGGGTTTTCTTTTCTAGCTCTACTCGACCTAGGGTTTTAGTAGATTTAGCCTTGTCAAGCATGGGAAGACCAGTGATTTGGTGAATCATCTTCTTGGTTATCTTTACTGGTTGCTCTAGCCAAATTTTACCTTCATGCACTTGGCTTAGAATGTATCTGATCCATTTTACCTGGAAACTCCAAGGCAAGTGGGTGATGTGAACTAAACCCTTATCTTCCAAATGTTTATGTTCCGGTTTGAGAACACCATCAACACATAGTTTGTTGGATATTCTCTTAATTTTCTAAGGTGTGTGTCCAAATTTTGGGTTAAATATTCTTCCAGGTGTTTTGTTTGGTCTAGGGTTTGGAAAATTCACAGGAAATTGTCATAGCCAAGTTCAAAAACCCTTACCCTAGGTTTTGTTTTTTGAAAATGTCAAATTTAATGTTTTGTGTTTAATGTTTTGTGTTTGCTGAATTGGACAAGGTCATAGCATGTCTCATATAGTATCCCGCGAATCAGTGAATAAGTCTGTAGACATGGAAAATTGGTCAAAAGCTTAAATCAATCAAAAGGTGCATCAAATCATCAAAATAGCATGAAAAATCAATAAATGGAACAAAGGCAAATTCAAATCAAAGGAAAATTCAATTAAATGATTAAATGATTAAATAAAGCTTTTAAAGGGGAAAAACATTATGAAATTGACTAAATTCAATTAATGACATAGTTGTTGAAAGCAAAAATCAAAATGAACCTCTTACCCTTCATGGCTAAATTTAATTAGTTTAATTAATTAATAAATCATAATTTCCCTCAACAAAGCAAATTGGAGACAAAATGGACATAAATCACTCACTTTTGTTGAAATGGTCCAGCCTTTTGAAACCATTTAAATGATTGTCCCCTCCTTGTCCCCCAATTTATGGACAAAGAAAAGCCAATTGACCTTACCCAAGCATAACCATGATCAACTCACTCTACCCCCTACCCTTGGGAAATTACTATAAGTATGAAGCATTTTGGAGAGCATTTCAATCTTAGAATTTCAATTGAAAAGCATTGTTACTATAGTCAATTGAGATCATTTCTAAGAGCAATTGAAGCATTTGAGCATTTAGAGTTATCATTTTAGCATTTTATCATTGCATTGTTATCAATGGAGCTAGATTAAGCATAAATTCATCATAGAATAAGCATTTAGAAGCATCATAGCAGCATTATTCTCATTTTAGAGGTGTCACTAGTGAGGATTTGCAGCTAAGAGCTCACTTACCACTTCTTTCTAGAGATCCATCAGATGTTATAGATTGTAGTTGCATTTTAGAGTAAATTTCCTTTGTATTTAGCTTAAATTGTTGCTACTTGATCTTAATTTCATGAAGGTGAATAATATCATCACACAAATGGTGCCCACCATGGGGAATTGAGCCTCAAATACTAACAAATTTGTGATTTAAATCATCTTTGCATACATTTTTGTCTAGTTTCTGTGTGTTTTCTGCAGGAATTTTCTAAAGTCATGCCTACGGGAGATCTATTCATGCTTAGAATCCTTACAGTGTCACTTCGGAAGCCTGATCTTATGCCTGTTAGCTGGAAACTCACACCCAAAATGACAAAGCATTCAAACTTTACGGCTTCAAATCACGCCTAAACACAGGGAAGTATCGTGTATCACTTATTTTCTGTCACTTTAATTTCCTCTTTGCATTGCACTTTCCACTTAATATCACGCTTAAGGAGAAATTTTCTATCGCATAGTAATTGAGATTATCATGCCTTTGATCATTAATGTTATGCTTGTGATAGTATCTTTATCTCTTTAGAAGCTTTGGATGTCGCTCTGCATTGACTATTTGCCGCGGATTTAGAGTTTTGTTTACGCTTTGCATAATAGATTTACCACCTGTGCTATTATTAATGTCGCTTGTGCACTGAGAAGTGTTGCGTCTAATCAATAAAGTCATGCCTCTGAGTGATTTATTCACACCTACTAGCTGGAGGATGTCGCCTACATTTAATTTGCTATTTTCACGTTCAATTTGATAAAATATGAAAATCTGACTCTCTGTGTTTGTTGTTAACCACTAAATGAGCAGACATCCGAGAGTGAAAAAGCCAGAAAGTAGGTTCAACAAGGAGGGAAAAGCATTGGCAAAGAAAATAAAGAAGGAGAATCAAGTGCATACAAAGGCTGTCCTTGAATCCACACTAGATGAGGATGTCCAGGTATATGAGAAATATTTAGCTGTGATTGAAGCTTATAAGTAGAAATTTGTGTCTCTAAATTGGATTTATGAACCTTGAGATTAAAGCTTCTTTCATTAAAATCTTTTGATTGATTACATGCAAGTTTGGTTTCCCCTCATTGTGAATTGGTTGTGTTGGACTAACTTGTTGGAGGAGGGAGTTGGAGCAAATTGCCAAGGTGAGTAAGTGAAAAATGAAAATCAATAACTCAAAAATGCCCCTAGCCTTTTGCTAGCTACAAGGAAAGGTATTCTACTCAAACAAGCTTGCATTCCCTTAACTTGTGGCATTGTCATTTAAACCTAGCTTTAATAGGGAAGAAATTGAACCACACATTTCAATTCTAAGAACCTCCTTGTCAAGAGGTTGAAAAAGAACTAAGTGTTTGAGAATCAAAAGGAAAGTTAGGGATATGCTCTTCACCTTCTTGGTGAAACAAACTCCAAAAAAAACTTTACTTAAAATTCAAAATCTGCCTTACTTGCAAAATGAACATGCTAGAGATTTAGTGGGCTCGCCTCCCGAATTTTCCTTAGCGAGGCTAGTGAGAGGGACAACCCAAAGTGGGATACACTTTCTTTTTCCATGAGAATCTGACCCACTATAAAACAAAACGCATGCATCCTTAATGGGGTGCATGACAAAGGGATTTTAATCTTCTCGAACTTCCTCTAGTAGTCCTTACGGATTGCACAAAATCGTGCCTCGATGCATGTGGGAAGCCCCTTAACATACTTGGGGGATGAGAGATTTTAATTCATTTGAATGGAACATTTATTAAATCCCAGCTAAATTAGAAAGGCCACCTTGTAGAGCCATGTTTACAAACCAATTTGACTCTAGGTAGGCTATTTGGAATTCATTCTTGTGCTATACTTGTGAAAACATTCAAGAATATACACATTAGTTGTTGTTTAGAGACATTTATGTGTGTGTTGCATTTGTTTTCAATTTTCAAAACAAGAAATTTTTAAAAATATTTGATCAAAAGTTTTAAAAAATTAAAATATTATACACTGGTCAGAGAGGTGTCGCCTGTACACAAAACACACTCGCCTATCAAACTTTTATTCACACCTGTGACTTTCTTAAACATGTGTAGAAACATTGAAGTCATGCTTGAGAGACATTTGAGACATGCCTGGTTAAAACTGGAAACCCACTTGGTAATATTAAAGTATCACCTGGTAACCTATAGTGAATCGCTTAACAAGAAACCAGTACACATGATTACAACTTTCAGTCATGCCTACACTTGGTTCAGTGATGCCCAAGAATTTAAAAGGGCAAACAGAGAGTATTTCCTGAGGGTTGGGAAAAATTTAGAAATCATTCTTGGATACCCTTGTTAGGAATAAGGTGTCTCAACCTTGGATAATTCCTATTCTTATTATTTGTTTTGTAAATGTATTTTTTGCAAATAATGTAATTAAGTGTGAGTGTACATGTCTAGTTGGCATGTTGATGTGTCACTCCACTTGATGTGTCGGCATCTTGTGCATAAGGAGATCATGACTGAAATGGTCATGACGGATTCCTATGACGCGTAAGAACTATTTAAAGAATGTGCTATGACAGGTGTAAGAGCATCTTATGACTTGGGCCTATTTGGGCGCCCAAGAAGAAGTGGTTGGTGTGTGTAAGAGAATATGCCAAAAATAGGTTGGTATGATAGATTCTCTTACACTTCTCTTGTGACCGTTATTTTTGGCGGATTCTATGACAAGCTGTCATAGTCTATTCTAGGGATGGATGCCTATTCTTGGGATTGCATGTAACAACTGTGTACATGTAGCTTTGTGCATGGGTCTTGGTGGTTGTGCCTATTTTTGGGTCCAGAGGAGTCTATATATATGATGCTGCTCCTATGGGAGAGATATATCAGAAGTTTAAGTCTTGTTGTCTTTGTCTCTCATTTCCTGAAAGAACTTGAATTGCAAGTGTATTGTAATCTTTGTGTTGAAGATAATACATTGTGCAGGTTTTGGAGTGCTGGAGTTTTTTACCAAAAGATTTTCCCCAGGGTATATCATTGTGTCATTCTCTATTTTTCTGTATGCATTGTATGTGGTTGCAATATCTTTGTTAAAGTAGTTAACGAATCTGAAATTGTAAGGATTTATAAGAATTTGCACAATACTCTCCTATAGAGATTAGCGTAGGAAGCTGTTTCTGCACCTGAGTTTCCTTACAACCCTTTGTGGAGATATTCTTTGTTAGTGCAACAAAAAGATCATATCCTTGAAAAACATTTATAATGATGAGTTTATTTGAGAAATGAATCAATCCTATTATGGAGCATAGTTATCAAAACCAAGACGAAGATCTCCATAGGAATGAAAGTGATGAGGTATCTGAAGATGACATTGTGGAAGCATCCCAAAATCCCATGTTTCTGGAAATAATGGAATTACTTTTGAATTGGGATAAAGAAACATATTTTCTAACTTTAGCTCAAGAAGGAGCTAAACTTCCTTATAATTATGACACATCAACCTTGAGAAAGAATGAGGAAAAACAAAGAGATACATCATATAAAAGGCCATCATTAATATCAAGCTATCCTTTTCAAAATGATGAATTTTCTAAAGATGATGTTGTGAGAGCATCCCAAGATCCCATGTTTATAGAAATAATGGAATGAATTTTGAACTGGGATAAAGAAGCATATTTCCTAACTTTAGCTCAATCAGGAGCTAAGCTTCCGCATAATTATGACAAATCAACCTTGAGGAAGAATGAGGAAAAACAAAAAGATACATCATCTAAAGAGCCATCATTAAGATCAATTTGGCTATTCCTTTATGATGATGGGCCATCCGTATCTTCATCCTCCTCACAAAAAGAAGCATTTCAGAGCAACAAAGTTATCTTGGATCAAAGGAAATTGCATAAACAACCTATTTGTGATCAAGATAATAAAGAGTATGGAGTGAAAAATACCGCTCTCAAGCAAGATAATAAACCTCCATATAGCAAGAGTAATCCTTTCATCCTTTGTCCATCTCCTAGCAAGGTTTCTCCCTGGATGACTTGTACACCATTCATCCTTCATCCATCTCATGAACCTCTATCTAGCAAAGATCCTCCCATAGCTAGCATTCCTTTCATCTTTTCTTCATCTCCCAAAGATCCACAATTATCCAAAATTCCTCCATCAAAGAGTGAGCCTAATGATGACACTTTTCAAGTTGACTATGTCTACCCTCAAGGGCTACCTCTAAAAGAAACCCAAGCTAACTTACATCTTGTTGTAGACCTTTTCCATGCTTCAAAGATCTTGGACCCCAAGGCTTCATGTGCTTCAATGCCTATTATACCCCTTCAAAAGGATCCTACATCATACCTCTAAACATTTCCCACACATATCCAAGCATCTACCTTATCCTTAGAAGTGGCTCCATGTCAAGAAGATAATCCAAAGAGAAAAGAGATAAATAGTGATAAAGATCAAGATCAAGATTATACACAATCTCCTCCCATATTTGATGAAGGTCCCATATCCCTCGAACCTTGTGATGATCCCCTTGCATTCTTTCATGGCTTCCAAGATGATATCCTTCCATTCCAAGAACAAAGTACCCTTCCAAGTTCCACATCTTCTCCACTTCCCAAGCAAGATCAAGATATCCCTTCCATAACTTCCAATGAGCATATTGAAAATCAAGAGAAAAATACCATCTCTACATCATTCGAAGATCCTTGTCAAGATCAAAGCATCCCATCATTTCCTTTTCATATTCCTCCATGTTCACCTCAAGAAACCATCATTCTTCCAAATCCCTTGCATGATAATAAATCCACTCAAGCTTCAGTTGATCCTATAAAATGTGTTCCTATCAAAGCTATTCATGAGCCTATTGGTATAAAGATAAATCCTAAAGATAAGAATCTTGGTGATGTAGTTCCTTCCAAAGATATTGATATCCCTTTCACACCTTATATTCCTCCATTCAAACACAACCACATACCTCCACTATCCTCTAAATCCATTTTGGGCTCCTATGTCCCAAAACAAAAGTCTTCATTCCTTCCATCCATATTAGGTCCATATATTCCTCCATCATCTATTCCTATCATCCCTAGTTATCCATTCACTTACCCTACCATGTATCAAGATCAACGAAGGTACACATACTTGAAGAATATCCAAACACCGATACATATGAACCCTTCATATTATTCCTATTCATCCACAATTCCTAAGTCTTTTGGAAGAAATTTTTATGTACAACATAAAAATCATAAATCCAAGAATCCATGTGTATAAAAATCACAATGTCCCATCTAATCGACATGTGAATGAAAAGAAAAATGAAATATCCAAAAGGTTGCAAAGGTCCACAAAGCAAAAAGAAAAAAAAAAATGTGGGTTCCTAAATCCTTCATTGAAGAAGTGCATTCAAAAGCATCACAAAGGGAAAAAAAATAAAAGAATATGTGGATTCCCAAATCACTTTTGAAGGACTTGCACACAAAAGAAGAATCAAAATTGACATTCAAGCTTCCAAAGGCTTCCATTCCATCTCCTTCCAAACATTTTCCACTTTCCAAGTCTAATTTGGGTTCTCATATCCAAAAATCCACTACCTCAAAAGGACCCTTACCTCTTTCATCTATCATTCCTCCATCATTCCACCACTCTTCAAAGTGTGTGTCAAAGTTGATCTTACCAACATTCCCATCTACAACATACCTTCTTATCTTCACATTCATTTTCCAATGCATACTTTCCATCCTTCCATCCCTCTTATCAATATCTTTGAGCATCATAGTCATACCCATGGTTTATTGTAGCATATCTTTCAGAGGAGCATTGTCCAAAGATTCCACTGTTGAGAAAATATTGAAAAGTACAAAAAAATAAAAAACAAAGAAAATAAGAAAAAAATGAAAAAAGAGAAAAAGTGCCTTGGTGAAAACCTAGCAATAGGCACCTTGGTAGCAAAAGTAAAGAGAAATAAATCTATCTTATGGTAAAAACCACTTCTTGTGGTGCCTTAGACAAGTACCATGATGAAAACCTGGCAAATAGGCGTCATGTGTAATTATTCCTTCTTGCACTCTATACTTGGGGGAAAGTTTCATCCATGCCATCCTCCATCTTCCTATCGTTTATCTCACTTACATCCATATTTCCTCTCTCACTTTTCATCTTGACAAGGTTGAACATATCCATGAGCATCAAGTATCTTGACATCCGTTATCCTTTCCATTAGCTTATGTACTTGTTGCATCCATGTTACCCTATCATGATCTTGCTTATCCCAAATTCACCATCATTATTCCTTGATAGCTTTTTCATAATCCCAAAACATCCCGTCATAGTCTCCATCACTCCTTTATCATGATTGTGTTATCTTATACACATCTTACCCAAATCGACCCTTGGTCTTGATCAAGATGAAGAACTTAAAAAAAAAAAATTGTTATCAAAAACTTCTTGACATGTCCACTCTTTTGGATCCCTCATTTTTATGGCAACAAATCGTTATCCTATACACTATCTAGCCCTGCACAATTGACTTCCATGGCTTATCCAAAAACATGCTTCACATTGCTATATCATTTTTTCCTTAGCTTGGGTACTCTTGAGGAGATAGTCCTACGGGTCACATTCGCATACTTCTTCCATCATAGCCCTTCCATCTCTAATCCATCAGCTTGAAAATCCATCTTTCATGTCCTATATCTTGCTAGACATTGGGGGAAAACCAATGTGATCTTGTTTGAGAGTTGGTAAAAAGGAAAGCATAAAGTGCTTCTAAATGCATCTAGCATGAACCGAGTTTTCGGTAATATTTTGGAAGTTTGTCCAAGTCCAACATTTTTTCTATCTAACTGGGGCATTTGATCTTAATTAGTGGATTTTAGAAAACAAGCATGAATTCACATGAAGCAAGGCATTAACTTCAAAAGGATTCAATAGTACAACATTCAGTCACAAACAGAGAGAAAAATCAGAATTTCAAAAGAGAGAAGAAGATTTTCGTGAACCTTTGATGGATATCATTGTTCACTAACCAAGAATTTGAGCCTACAACTTGATCCTTGAGCCTTCATTGACTTTATTATTCAGGATTAAAAATTGAGAAAACACTTTAAAAAGATCAGAATGCTTGGAAATACTTTTTGAAAATCATGAAACAATGCAAAACACTTGAAGCTTTCTTTTGATGATCTTTACTTACATTGATTTTTATCACATCTTTTTAGCTAATCGATGAGGTTTCGACTAGATTGGTGATGATGGAGACATGATATTTTTCTTGTCTTTGAGTGACTGTCTTGAGGGATATCCCACAACTTATGTGAATTCATCTAACGATGTGGTCATCAAAGAACCATTGAGGACTTTCATATAGAGTGGAAGGTTGACCTTTGTTTGTTTATGCAACATTGAATTCGTTGAAACTAGTATTCAGACTCCCATAGTTTGGTCATTCGACTAGTGTGGGTTGTACTAGTTCAAAAAGGAGGTTACCAAATGCGATAAAAAGTGGTATTCATATCATCATGTCAGTGGGTAGTGGTGATTGTATCAACTTTCCGGTCCCAAAATGCTCAATGATGAAAATTTATCCTCAAGACATTTATTTGCTAAAAGCTAGTGACACTTAGCTGCATTGCATTGCATTATCATGGAAGGTTAATTGCATTATCATGTTAGATTAATTGCATGTGCATTTGTTTGTAGTATTTTTCCAAGGGAAAAAGGGGGTTCATTCAATTGAAATCTTGGTCAATCATCAAATGGGGGGGTTCAATCAAGAATCAAGGAAAGTCCATAGATCATCAAAAAAAAAAGTTCCTATAACATCACAGATCCATGAAGTCTGTCTAATCAAAGATACAATGTCATCAAAGTGATCCATCCAAGTCCTGATCAATAATTGAAATATCACAATATCAACAAACTAAAGGAGCTCCATAATCAATCATCTCAATAACATGTACTCTAGCTGGGTCAACTCATGACTTAAGTCTAAATATCCAAGAAAGCTAAGGTCCATATATATATCATTTATGGAAATGTGCTTGTTTTGCAAATCAAGGGAATCATATCAGTATTCTATATCAGTGAATCATCTTACGTCAATCAGTTCTATCAAAAGCATCCAGTAATCACACCCAGTACCATTTGTTCATGTCTCTATATCCTGAGAGCGAAGTATGAGTTTATCAATCCTATCAGGATCCCATATTGGTTTTCACATTGATCAAGATCAATCCTATCAACTGTATCAGTTATCCCATATCAGTTTTACTATCCTATTAGATTGACAAATCACATTCATTGGTACCATTATCCTGATATCCTAATCACTTGTTTTGCTTAACTACAACAGACCTATCTATCTTGGATATGCAAATTTGTGAGTCATGGCATATCATCAATATTTTTCAAAAATGAAAACATATTGGACCAATCAATCAAAATCTTTCAAATCAAGGAATCAATATGTTTTATTTCTGAGAGGGCATCAAAGTATCAAATTGGCATCGCATCAAAAACATTTATCAGTGGGGCATATCATATCAGGTTATCATATCAGTATCATATCATATTAGTTTCATATCAGGAGGCAAATCAGTATCAGATCAGCTTATCATATCATATCAGGCAACATATCACTATCAGAGACAATATCATGTCATCGTACCAGCTATCAGAGGTATCAAGGAATCACAGAACCATAACAGAATCAGATCATCATATCAAAGGAATCTTTGAATCGGTGTTCTTCGCACATCAACTCAAAGAGGGGCATTTGTAGACATGGAAAATTGGTCAAAGGCTTAAATCAATCAAAAGTGCATCAAATCATCAAAATAACATGAAAAATCAATAAATGGAACAAAGGCATATTCAAATCAAAGGAAAATTCAATTAAATGATTAAATGATTAAATAAAGCTTGAAAAGGGGAAAAACATTACGAAATTGACTAAATTCAATTAATGACATAGTTGTTGAAAGCAAAAATCAAAATGAACCTCTTACTCTTCATGGCTAAATTTAATTACTTTAATTAATTAATAAATCATAATTTCCCTCAACAAAGCAAATTGGAGACAAAATGGACATAAATCACTCACTTTTGTTGAAATGGTCCAGCCTTTTGAAACCATTTAAATGATTGTCCCCTCCTAGATTAAGCATAAATTCATCATAGAATAAGCATTTAGAAGCATCATAGCAGCATTATTCTCATTTTAGAGGTGTCACTAGTGAGGATTTGCAGCTAAGAGCTCACTTACCACTTCTTTCTAAAGATCCATGAGATGTTATAGATTGTAGTTGCATTTTAGAGTAAATTTCCTTTGTATTTAGCTTAAATTGTTGCTACTTGATCTTAATTTCATGAAGGTGAATAATATCATCACACAAATTCAATCTTATGTTAAGCATCATTTTAGTCGTGTGGTCTCTAAGTATCCCGGTGAACACCTCAACCATTCAGCGAACTGGTGAATGTGTCAAAAATGCTAAGTGTTATCCTTGATCGCGTAGTCTCCAAGTATCAGGCAGTTATCAGAAAACTTTAAGCGACTTGGCGAATGCATTATCTCTTATTCGCGTATTCCTTGGCGGTTCTGTGCTAACATCTAGCGACCTAGTGAGAACCATAGATCATTGACAGGATCAATGGTTATGATTAAATCTCAAGTATTATTGGGTCCTACATGTTTCACTTGGTGAATGAGCGATTGTGTATAGTTTTCTAAGTATGGCGGCTCCGACAGTTTGGCTTGATGAATTTGGCGGAAAGGGTTGTTTCAAGTGTTCGCTTATTCTCAGAATAAATTAGTGAGAGGCTAAGTAATCTGGTGATTCAGTGAATCATGTGGTCGCAGGTTCTCTTAAAAGAAATGTAAAGGGCAGTATGATTTGGTGAATGGGCGAATCAAAGGATTAGCAAAGTTTCAAGTCTTCAGTCGCTTAATCATGTAAAGAAACATTCAATGTTTGAAGTGTTGCGAGAATGCATGAACCCTTTGTTCACTGATTCTCATAATCAAATGATCATATGTTTTGGTGAAGTGGTCAGCTAACTGCATTCACCAAGTCGCATGATGTTGACGGTCAAAGCTACATGTTTCAATGATTCAGAGATAAAATGTTCACCAAGTCACCAAATATCCAGGCAGTTAGCACTAACATCTAGCAAATGAGTGAAGCATACAGTCGCTAAGTCTCAGAATGAAGGTGATAGTTAAGAAAGATTTTGTGACTTAGAGGTGGCGGTTTGTTGACAGTGTTCGCCAATTTCGTGCCCATGCCCAGACGGAACTAAATTTTGCAGAGTGGTCGCATGATCGCATGGGCCATTTCTGGCCCATGCGATCATGCGACAAGGCAACACGTGGTGGCTAGGCATGAGCTCACTAGATAAACTGGGTGGTTAAGACAAATTTAGTGACTCAGAGAGTAAACGCTTCACCAGTTCTCTGAATAATCAGGCGGTTAAGTATCTCATTAAGCGAATGCACGAACCCTTTGTTTGCTAAATCTCTAAGAAAATTGACAGTTAGCCGGGACATTGCGAGAACCCGTGAAGGCTTTGGTCACCAGTTCTCTAAAAATGAGCAAGGGTTAACATTTCATTAAGTGATTACGAGAGGCTTTCAGTCGCTAATTCACTAAATGCGCCCAGTTGGAAAAGGTAATAAAAGAAAAGAAAAGGGACTGTTGCCTACATGGATAAAGTACAGTGTCAAGCTGGAGAGTAAACTAATGAGCCATCCAATCAGTTTCAAAGGAAGATTGCATGATGTAAACAGGTTTAAAGTGCAGAATCTTAATCATTTGCCTCTTTGCCTTGTTTTCAAGTTTTTTAATTTATCTGTCAACATCCAAACACGGCTAACTCAAAATTTGAAATCTGATGGTATATGAAATTGAATGTGGAAACAATTAAGGAGATTTGCAGTAATTGTGGTAGTTGTACACATTTGGTCCATATCGATAAACAAGCTAGGCTCATTATTTCCTGTGTCCAAAATCAGTCGAAGAGAATTGTGTCATTCTGAAGTGATTTCTGAGCGCCAAGTGAATCCATTTTGCAGAGATTGAAGATAATTCTGTAGCAAAGATGAGTCAACTTGAGAGGAGCGCAACATCTTCCAATAGTGAAGCAAAGTCTAAAAGTGGTGAAGACAAGGGCAAGCCTAATTATTTAGATGAATTTTTGAAATTACTACCTGGTTCCAGTCAGAACAAAAGAGCTCCTGATGATGTTTTCGAAGATGTTCTAGGGTTTTGCAGAGATCCTATCACACCGAATACCACAGGTTATACTATCTTCAACTTCTTTTATAAAAATAGAGATAGTCATATCCCTGTATGTAATGGTTGGGCTTTGGGGTTAGGGAAATTAGTAGTGCCTGATGTATTCTTGGATGCGGATTTAATTGTTGCTCTAGCTAGGCATTATGACCCTAGCTCCAAGACCATTAGGAAAGAGGACCAATCAGCTTTGGTTACTCTTGACAGGGGTTCGTTCATGAAGGCTTTTAATGTCTATACATCCACTTCTACTAAAATCAACCTAAGCAAAGAAAAGGAGAGATACAAGAATAATATAGGGATAGTGATGGACCAAATGACGAAGCATATCCCAAAACAGGATAAGTATATAGCCCCCCTCCCTGCTCACATGAATGCCCCTTAGCAATTTAAATCCCTTCAGCATTACATGAGGCAAACTTGTTATGGGTTGTGTAGGGTTTTGGGAATTGATGGGGATGCAAAGTTTTTACCAGCTGATCTTTTGATGATTATCCTAGACATCCAGAATTCTTTGGTTAATACTGACTATGATTACATTTAGTATATCATTGATAGAATGCATGAGGGTTTGATTTCTGTCAAGGATAGTAACAACCCAATTAAGTTCATGTATTATTCTTTGCTAATGCACTTAATTTTGTTCTTCAACATTAATAGTTTTGATTCGAACATGCTGAAGCCAAGGTTCAACTTTGAAGGCCAGTATAATCTGGTGCAATTATGGGTGAGGAAGTGGAATTCTACTTCCAATGAAGGGGATTTTTGTATCTTTTAGAATTTCATTATTTATCCTATTGTAAGGATGTTAGGTGTCAATACTACAAGGATATCCCCAAGGGTCTTCAGGCTCCTACGACCAGTGCAGTTTATGGACAAATGGGAGGGAGATCGTAATTGGGGTGATTTTTACTTGGGGGAGAATGCTACAATTTTGAGAGTCTACAGTTGCCCCCAACCCCCACATCTATTACCAAAATTTGTGCCTCCAAGAGTTGCTTGTTTGGAATTTGTGTGGTAGTTGATGTGGACAGATAGAGAACTTCTAGCCCCTCATAGGAAGGGTACATTCAGACCTAGGCAATTCAAGATAGGTGACTTCCTGGTAGGAAAGAGGGCATTTCCTCAAATTACTGCATGGTTAAATTAGTTCAAAATGGCTACTAGTGCTAGACATGTAGATCCCGAGGGCTTTATCAAAACTGCCAGGATGCTCTATATTCCAAACATTGGTGTGATTAAGGAACATGAGGGTTTGGATGAAGAAGATGTAGTCAGAAACATTATAGATAATGATGAGGTCAAAAGGAGATGGAACAGGTACTTTGATTTGATAGACTTGTCAAAACAAGTGATGGCAGCCTAGCTTCCTTTTAAGGGTTTCTTCCCTAGCCTTCCCTATTTAGAAAGAATTGACAAGATGATAGAGATGCATGACACTCTATCAAATAAGTTGGAGAAGTTGATTGACCAGAGTCAACCAAAGAAAAGGAAAGACTATTCATCTTCTGATCAAGAGAAGTTTTCTGATGAGTCCCCGAAAGGGAATAGCCCACCACAAATTGAGGATGTACAGAGTGTTAAGCCTGTTGAAGACCAACCAGAAATAGGGGATACTCCAGAGCCACCTTTGAAGAAACAGAGGCTTGAGGAAGGAAAGCTTCAAGGCAGGAAAAATAGAAGAAAATAATTGATAGAGCATCTGCTCTAGTGCCAGGTGATAGGGTTTACCACCACCAATTGAGAAAAGAAATAAGAGAAGGAAAGAAGGTGGCCACTAATGAAATAGATAAGGAACAGTCCCTATGGTTAGAAAAGGATATCAGAGAGGTCTATCAGGAGGAATTTTTGAGTGATGACCAGTTTATCAAAACTGATGAATTCAAGAGTTTCCTTATTTGGAATAAGCAACAAGAAGTGAGGAAAATTTTGCCTAAAGGTATGGAGCCAAGTGAAGAGACATTGAGAGCCTTAGCTTCTTATGATCCTAGCCTTGATCCCATAACTACAGATGAAGCTAGACAACTGGTCAAGTCAAGTGGAATGCTATTGACTCTAGGATGGGATCTGACTTCTGCATTCATCATAGATCAAATAAGAAAGCAACCACAGGGTAGCCTGTCATATGAAGTTCACATTGGTGATATGATAAGAGGAAGTGGCTATGACCCTAAATCTCAAGCTCTTGCAATGTGGTCTATGGCCCCTAGGACCTAAAAGCCATCTCTGTTAAGTATAGAGGATAAAATGGAAGGGAATAAGATTATATGGACTGTGCAGAATACAACTGACCTTGAAGTTTGCAAGGCAGTAACTCATTGGGCTAACCTGAATGAAGCAAAGACAGTTCAATTATCTGAAAGGTATTCAAAATTGTTTGAAAGTGCAAACCTGGTGGCCAAGGATAGAGACTTAAAATTGATGAAGATTAATTAGTTAGAGGATGAATTGGCAGAAATAAAAGTTAAGCTTGAAGAAGTTTCAAAGGTAGTTATTTCCCCCCCTGTGTAGATTGAGGTCCCTATTCAGATTGATAAAGAAGTCCCTGAGAGACCTATTGAAGATTTGGAGAAGATAAGGATAGAGGCATCTTTGGACACTATGTCAAAGATTGTACAATATAGGCGGGATAAGATAATAGAGAAGATGGATACAGTTTATCAATCAGTTAGCCAATTGCACCAAACCAACAGAAAGGTAAATGAATCATTGGCTGCTTTGGAGCCACTTCATAGTGTTTGGTCTGGGAGAAGTTTGTTGTTTGATAAACTTGATAGTCTACAAGAGCATAAGCCTGAGATCCCTGGGGTAGTGACAAAAGTTTTTGAGAAGATTGGCTTAGTCAGTGTTGTTTCAAAGTTTTTTAAAGGTAAGTCCAACCAGGTGAAGGCTAAGTTGTTTATGTTTGATAAGCATTATAGCAAATATCTGCCATCAATATGTGATGACAATGGAAATGTGATCAAGTTGGAAGAATGGAAACTGTCAATGGATCAGTTGGCAATTACACAAGATGCTTTCCTAAATAGTGACAATACTTTGGATTTTGAGAGGTGTAATAGCATAATTGACAGTCTTTTCAAAATTGAAAATGATTGCATACGCTTTGTGGCAGAGGCCAAAAATACAACTGACTCCATGTGGGATAAGCAAGTCAGATTATTACATGAATTGTAGACTTACAACTGGCCATTAGATGATGATGTAGCAGCTTGGGAGAAGCTAACAATAAAGAAGAAGAAGAGGCCGGTTGTCCAGCTTATAGAAGAAGAGCAAGAATAGAGCTGCAGATGGCACCTGATCCAGAAATTGGGGGAGAGAAAGTTTCAAACAAAGGATGATGTAGGTTAGCCGGAATGGCGGTCATCATTCATGCAACAAATTTAGCAACTGCTCTGAAATATCCTTAGACAAAGATGCCACCTGCGAAATTGTTGAGAAAAGATATTTGTAATATGTTGTTACAATCTTTTTGTCAGTTTGTAATCTTGTCTCTATTGTAGGATCTTTTCTAGCCATCCCAAGCTTGTTGCATCCTTTCAAGGATTCCAAGATGGCTAAGATATATATAGCAAGTCTCTGCTCATTTCGAGAGGTGGAAAAAATACTCTGTAAGAAAGGTTCTTAATAAAAAACCTTATTTTCTTTAAATGAGAAGATACTGTATCAACACATTTTGACCATTAATACAAAATATTGGAGCTCTGTTACTACCATTTTATTATCTTTATGTATGGAGTATTTTAGTTTTATTATGTATTTAGATTGCAAGACATTTTGAATACATTATTCACAAGGTGAATATAGGGGTTAAGCTTAAGTTTCTTTCAAGGAAAGAGTAAAATCGTAGGGGAGGTCTCTGGGAATTAATAATCCATGTATGAATTTGATGACAGTTGTAGAAATTGAAAGGATGGTATGTTAGGCATGTCATTTGAGTTTTAGTATATTTGTTTTGATAGATATATGTGGAGGTAGGGTTTGACTCTGATGCCCAAGTGGATAAGGCACTGGTTCTAGATCCATTTAAATTTATTTTCCACCCAAAATATAAATAATTGTTTCATTTTACTTTACCGGCACAATCATAATTTGAATCATTCCATGACAAGTTCATGGATGTGTTTTGTATTGCTTTGTAGAAGCACTGAATGAGGTTAACCTTCCTTGAGTTTAACTCTAAAAAGAAGAAGGATGAATATCCTTAAACCATTGTTTCATGTTGTTGCTTTCATGATTTCCATCATAGTTTTGTGTATCAGGATAAGTTGGGCCGTACTCAGAGTTTTATCATCTTACTAAGTTGATGTTCGAAAGCAATAACAAAGTAGTGAAGGAGCTAGTTCACAATTCAGAGCTCAGTTAAACAGTGAATTGATATAGGTATACCCGCCTGAGTGTCCATACTCGAAGTGAAGAGGGTTTTCTAACCTTAACACCTTAGTGTTTGCATTTTGTTAGATTATGTCCGTTGGGATTATATGAGTATTTGATAATCTATAGATTTGAGCACTAACACAGTTCATCACAAACATCTATCTCTAGGGTTCCAAGCTCTTGAATTGTACACTTAAAATGACTACAAATGTCATCTACAAGAAGTACCTTAGGAGGAATTTGTGATTGAGCTCCACTCGGGTCTAGGGCTTCTGCAATCACTGACATGAGTTTGAAATCTGGCGCTTCCTATTTTCCATGAGCTAACATTTTTGAACCTTTCTTTGTTTTAGTACTAGATGATGCCATGGTAGCTCTATAGACAAAGAAATTCTTTGAAAAATTTCGCTGCAAATTTTCTCTGAATCGGTTGATTACTCTAAGAAATCTCTCTGCTAATATTCATGGTGAAGAATGAACTTGATTTCATGGTTTTTGTAAAAATTTTGTCATTAATGCTCAGTAGGAATTAGGGTACAGACTATCATCCATTATGCATTAATTGCTTGCAACTCGGCTAATGTATGAATTTATATTGCTCCGACCTTACTCGGTAACCACATGAAATTAGGTTACTTCCGACCTTGCTCAGTTGTAACTGATACCAACCTTCCTATGATCCTACTGTATCTTGCATACTAATTTGGATCTTTCTTTCTTTTAATTCAAGAACTATTTGGAATTTTTCTGTGGAGATACAGTTCCAGTGCTTCCTTGAAGACTTAGTTGGAATTGATAGAGCCACCCTCTTCATGAGTGACTTCATTACTAGGATTGGTTTGCTCGGTAGATTTAGGAATCCATTGTTGTCTCATCTGCTTCCTGATGCTATCTACTTTTGCTTTCTTTTCATCTTCAACTTTGCCTAAATTCATGCAATTTTTAGCTATGTGACCAAGCTTAGTGCATTTATAACATCTTATGGTAGTTTCCCTTTTTCTCAAGTGATGCCTTACACAATTTTTGCCAATGTGTCCATATTCACCACAGTAATGACATCTACACCAAGTGTTTTAATCCCAACCAAATATTGCTTTTACAATTTTTTCTGCTGGATTGGGTGTTTTTGATCTGCATTCTAATGCCTTGTGACCTTGTTTGTTACATATGTGACATTTGCCTTTAAATCTCAGTTTTTCCTTGCATTCATTTGCTTTATGACCATGCTGATTGCAATTGTAGCATTTTCTATTAAATTTTGCTTTTCCATTACTGTAACATTTGTTTGAAGTATGATCAATTTTTCCACAGTGATTACAAGTAGGTTTCTGATTCTTTTGAGTACCTTGTTTGGAGAATTCACCTTCTTCTTTGTATCCAAGTCCCGCTTTTCCTTTTTGCCTATGAAGGTTTTGTTCATATAGTTGATTCATAGCTTCCTGAGATTTCAACATTCTCTCATTGATTTTCCTTTCAGTGTTAAGGTCATTCACCAATCTTAAACTAATTTTCTTTTCAGATCTCAGCTCCTCTCTTATATTTTAATTTTCTTCATTTGCATTGGAGATCTGATCAATAAGGTTTTCTAGCTGAAGAGTTTGATTTTGGATTTCATTGTTCTTTCCATCTATTTCATCTTTCATCTTGTTTCTTTGTTCCAAGATTTCACAAAATCTTGTTGACTGAATTTCCTATTCTCTTTTCAATTTTCTTACTTCTTCTTGTAGAGATCCATTCTTTTCTAGAAGTTCTTTGATTGCATTGCTTGCTTCATTTGAGCTGCTTGAAGGGAAAAAATCTTCAATCTTTTCTTCAACATATTGATGATCATTCATCTGATTTGCAAGTTCATTCCTTCTTTTTAGGGATTGGGAAAGATGCTCCTTTGCTTTCTTAAGTTGAGCTATGGCCATTTCCAGATCTAGCTTTTCATTTTCAATTGCTTTGTTGAGTCTGAATATCTCCATTGTCCTGGATCTTTACTCAAGCTATCAAACGTTATCTTGAGAACCACAGAGCTCTGATACCAATTGTTGGAAATATTCAAGACTAGCCAAGTTACTGAGAGGGGAGGGGTGAATCAGTAACTTCAAAACTTTTAACAAATTCAGATCTTAACCATATTCCAAATAACATTTAGATCAACAAGTCAACTACATGCATGAATAATTGAAAGAATAAAACATTCATAACACTTTGAACACACAGATTTGGTGATCCAGAAACCTTCCAAATAGAAAGTAAAACTGGGGTGGGGATGATACCCACAAAACTTCAATACTGCAGTATAAAGTTGGTCGGTTAAGGCTTACAATGATCACTTCTGATGATCTTCCCTATTAGAAGCAATAAGGACTGCTAGGTCCACCTTGTTAGAGGATTTACAAACATACAATGAAGTATGCACTCGGTTAAGAGATTTTACAAAGACTGTTAAGTCTACCTGGTTAAAGGATTTGGGGCTGATTCACCTATTAGGATGAAACAGTAGATCTCTTACTTGCAACTGTACTTGCTGATTGAGATTCTCTAATGTACTGATCACCTTCTATGATAGATATGTCTTTGTTGCTCCTTACACTGGTGTAGCCCTTTGTAATTCACTTATTTCTGCCTTCACATATACTTATTTTTTTTACTTGCACACTTTGGATATGATACAAGACATTGTTTATATATCAATCCAAACAATTACAAAATAATTACAAAGTCAGCTCTTAAACAAGCAAACACAAATATTACTAAGTCGGCCCAAATATAGTGACTCGATTACTGCAAACTAACTCGGTGACTTTCTGATACTCGGCATCCACTGTGTTACTCGGCATCGTCATGCTCTTGGTAGAGGTGGAGACTCAGTCCATACTAATCACTCGGTCGTAGTTTAGAACTCGGTATATACTGGAGACTCGGTAGGTATAGTGTCACTCAGTAGAAATTGAATTCCCTGTTTACCATGCTGGCACTTGGTAAACATTGCTCGGTAAACACTGTCATGTCTGCTCGGTAAACATTGTCCTATTTGCTCGGTAAACACTGTCCTGTTTGCTCGGTAAACACTGTTCGAATAAGTGTTGTCACTAATGACAAACATAACTTAATGCCAACATAATATATTTATCTTTGTAGAATATTATATTTATCTTTGAATATTAATGGCTTACATGGATAAAGATGGTTGGATCTTTTTTTTGAGAGAGATGTTTGAACTTTGATAACTCTAGTTGAAGATTGGCTGGAAAATAAGAGTTGTACTCACATAATAATGTATATTATTGCAATATTATATTTTATTTTGTAAATGTTGCACCTAGGAGCACGTAGATGGACACACAACTATTGGCAAGTTGACTATACTATTGTATATGACTAGATATAGTATTTTTTATTAAGGTAAAAGCAGGTTTTACATGGACCCAAAACCAGAGTACAAAACAATGTAAAGATGGAGCATTAAAGTAATCAAAATGAAACACCTACTAGAAAACAATAGCAGGGATCAACAATCAACCAGTTCAAAAGAAGAAACTAAAAGACAAAACAAACTACAAAACAACTACCAGCAAGAACAAGCTAATTATCTATTATCATCTCCTCAGCCTTCTTCTAGAGGTCTTCCATCTTCTGGATAGTTTCTTGTAGCTCCAGCTCTTTAGGTTTTTCAGGGACCTTCCTCTGGGTGCACCCTCTAGTTCGCATCCCCGACCTAGTATTGCCAGCATCCTCATCGATGGTGATAGTCATTCTTTCCAGTAGGTTCCTTTCCAGATAGTTATGCAACATATTCAGATTCATAATGGTCACCTTCAGACCCTTGTTGCTGTGGTTCAGAACACCTTTTGTCATATTGTCATGGTTGCTAATTTTGGCTTCTAATTCTTTCATCTTGTCTTTAACCTTCTTACTCATATCAGCAGTGCCATCCTCATTTGTATTTTTATTTTTAACCTTATCAAGAACCTTACTTTCCATCTTTCCCAGCTTAGTAGTCATGTTTTTCATAGATTTTTCCATTTCCTGGATGTGGATTTTCATTTCCTACATTTCCTTTTTCCAATCCATGTTCTTATCCATATCCTCCGCATTGTTCTTCTCCTCCTGTAAAGAAGCTTCCCTCAGGAGGATAATAGGTTCCTCTTTGTTGTTGTTGTTCTCCAGCATGGTCGTATCATCCATACCTTCCTTCTTACTTTTTGAGATGTCCTCACTAGTATCACTTGAAGAAGGGGTTTTACCAGCCTCCTTACCTTCATTCTCTTGTCCATCCACAATTCCCACAAAAAACCCTTCTTCATCATTATCTTCCTCTCTAGTTTTACCATCCCCCGTATCTGGTATAACATTGACCATTTTTTCTTCCCCAGGGGAAACCTGAGAAGAAATATCAGCCTCCATGGATAACATCTGAGTACCTTCATCCTCTTTCTCAGCACCCCCATTGTAATTAGGGGAATCTTTCATTTCTTCATCAGAAGAATTATCTTGGGTCCCTTCCTCTTCCTCTTCCACTTCCTCCTTTTTGTCTCCATCTTCATGGCTAATCTCCTCTTTATCACCATTCCCCTTAGCCAGCCAATCATTCATATCCTCTTCCTGATCTTTTTCATGCTCTTCCTCTTTCTCATTATTTATCTCTTCTTCATTGGAAGCCTCCTCATTGTCTTCCTCAAGGATACCCTCCCCCCTAGTTTGATGCTTATTCTCTAACTCCTCACCTCTAATATCTTTGCCACCAGTATCAACAGGAGGTTTTCCCTTATTTTTCTTTCTCTTCTTACTAGTCTTAGCTTCTGTCTCCCTCTCAATCTTCACCTTTCTTTTACCACTGATCCTTTTAGGGATAGGGTCCGGAATATTGTCCTTGATGTGTTCAGAAATAAGAAGGATCAAGCCCTCATGCAGCACGGGGTTAGAAGCCTTTTTCCTGTGTCTCATAATGCTGCTATTTAGTGAACTCAAAAGATAGTAAATGAAATAAAATCTCCTTCTATGCTTGAAATGGTTAGCAAACACAAAATGGAAGTTTTAGATTTTGGAATACCGCCCATCTAGAGTAAAATATTCTATCATGGCCTTCAAGATTTTGGCCTAAAATTCATCAATATTGGTAATATCCACATAGTCACCTTTCCCCTTATTCATAAGGGCTTTCTCATCATTAGTTTTAGGGAAAATAGAAAAAGCTTTAGTTCCTAGCCTATGATTTCCTCTATGAAAATGGGTACCTTCGACAGGTAAACCAGTAATATCAACTAAGGTAGAAATAGTAAGAGTGAAGGACTTTCCCCAAAGATAAACCTTACCATTAGTCCAGCCTTCCATGAACAAAGAAGTGATCTATTTGTCATGCCCATGAAGCTTCTTCATAAACTATGTAACCCCCCCTTTCTTTAGTTTCTTCCAAACTTTTCTATCCTATCTCCATTTGTCATAGTTGGAAGGTTCCTCCCTCTTCAAACCACCACCCATATTTTTCTGGTTTTTCATGTGCTAGTTCGGCTTCTTACCAGTGATCACCACCTTACTTCTCTGGTTAAATTTGCTTTTTTGGTTATCGATAATAACTCATTGTCCGTGCTTTATTAACTACAGAGTAATGATCCCACACTTTGCCTTACATGCAAACCTCCTCAGTAAATGATTTGTCCTTGTCATCATAATATTAAGTGATTTTTCCTTCATGGTGATTAATCCTGTCATAGTTGATTAGACTTGTAATCTCTACCTTAAGATTCACTTCCCCTCCTCACTTTTGGGTGACATCACTCAAGGTACTGTCATTTGCCAGCTTGTCCACCAGTTTGTTGCCTTCACGATAAATGTGAGTGACGTGGCTTTCTTCAAATGAATTCATTATAATTTTAATTTTGTTAATGAGGTGTTCTATAGTCCAAGAGCTCTCAGACTTCCCTTTTATAGCATTGATTTATTTAGGGAATCCCCTTCCAGCCATAATTTCATGCAGCCCAAATCTTTCACCATCATAACTAAGTAAAGAGTAGCTTCAGCCTCCACCATGTGGCTAGTTTGGATTCCCAGCGAGATAGCAATCTCTCCTAAACAATTTCTAGTAGTATCTCTTATAATCCCTCCACCTCCATCCCTTCTAGGATTTCTGTTTGTCGAGCCATCAAAGTTCCCTTTAAGCCATCCACAAGGAGGAGCAGTCCACATAACATTATCTCTAGGATTCTGAATCTACCTCTTTTTTAGTCTCTCCCACAAGATAATATTATCCTTCTTAGGTTGAGGATCCCATTGACTACTATCTTTCCTTCCCATGCTTCTATAGTTTTCCATTATACTTCTAGTTACAGAACTAGCAACCAAATAAGGAGGGGCCTTTTTCTCTCTAAAGATTCTATTATTCCTCTCCTTCCAGATAAGCCAAGTAAAGTGGGGAAAGACAATTTTCCAGATGTCCCTAGTATTTTTGTCATAGAAAGGACTCTGCCACTGCTGGAAAAACTCCTGGATAGATTTAGGTTTCACCCAATTGAGCTCAAGGGAAGACATAGTAGTGTCCCACACCTCTCTAGTGAAGGAGTAGTGTATCATAAGATGATTGCAATTCTCAGCTTCTTGACAACACAGGGCACATCTATTTGGCATTTGAAACCCTCTTCTCAAAAGGTTGTCCTATGTGAGAATTTTGTTTAGAACAAGCAGCCAAAAAAACATGTTAATTTTAGGGGTAAGGTCCTTATTCCATACCTGTGCCCAAAAAGGTTGAGCCTCATTAGGGAGGAGAAGAGATGAAGCAGAAGCAATCGAGAACTTTCCAGAGGTAGCCGAACCCCAAATAAGTTTATCATCCTCATTTTCTCTAATAAACCAATTGTTTAATTGTTTGTTCACTTCTTTAAATTTGATATCCTTCAGCCCAAGGTCTATTCATTCTTCATTTTTCCAGTAATCACTGATAAGTTCACCAATAGTATCTTTACAATCCTAGATAACATTCCCCCATTCTTCATTATTTATAAGAGGCTTCTTCGACATCCATTTATCATTCCAAAACTGAATTTTTCCACCATTTGCCAGCTTCCAAATAACACCTTTTCTTATAAGACTCTTGCCTTTACTTATACTATTCCAGACAAAAGATCCCTGGATATCATTTTGAGATTGGAGCATTCCTTCAAGATTACTAAGATGATATTTCCTTTCCATTATCATATTCCATTCTTTCTCATCTTCAAAGATTCTCCAACATTGCTTTGCTAGGAGGGCTTTATTGGTATTATTTATGGTCCTTATTCCCAAACCCCCCATCTTTTTGGGTTTACAAATCTTCTCCCAAGCCACCAGGTTGAATCTCTTTTTCTCTTCCACTCCTATCCAAAGGAACCTTTTTTAGATCTTCTCTTTTAAATCAGAAAATTTTTGAGGTATTTTGAATAGGCTAAGGGCATAGACCAGAAGATTTTGCAAAGTTGCCTTCAATAGTTGAACTTTTTCGACTTGACTGAGAATCGCCCCTTTCCATCCTGCCAATTTCGAATGAAATCTATCAAGGATTTTGTTCCAAAAATTAGCCTTCGGTTTCAAGCACAATGGCAGACCAAGATAAGTGGTCATGAGGCTTCCCATCTTGAAACCAAGAATAACAAAGATTTTATTCATTCTGGCTTCAGGAGTATTGAAGAAAAATAGGGCACTCTTCTCCCAATTTATGAGTTGACCTGTGGCATTAGCATACACATTTAATACCTTATTCATATTCCTTGCCTCTTTAATAGTAGATTCTCCCATCAGAATCATATCATTGACAAATTGTTCATGAGAACAGACAATCCCTCCCGAGGTAGGTTGTAAACCCAAAATCAAACCTTGAGACACCTGAAGGGAAATGAATCTCCCAAGACTTTCTTCCATGATAACAAAAGGATAGGTGATATAGGATCACCTTGACGTAACCCTCTTGAAGTTTTGAAGAAAGGAGAGGATCCCCCATTCACTATCACCAAGGAAGAAACTATAGTTACAAGTTGCATAATAATTTTAATCGCTCCCTCATCAAAACCAAACGCCTGAAGAATTTTTGAAAGAAACTCCCAATCAACTCTATCATAGGCTTTTGATAAATCAAGTTTCATAAGGAACCCCTGTTTCCTCAATTTTTCTAGCGGATGAATATTCTCATGAACAACCATAATCAAATCCAGGATTTTTTGCCTTGACACAAAACCATTTTTTTGGGCGGAAATGAGATGAGGGAGGATCTTGAGAATCCTTGTAGTCATAATCTTAGATATGATCTTATACAAAGAGTTACAAAGACTAATAGTTCTAAAGCTATCAGCCGTATTAGCTCCCAGTTTTTTGGGTATCAGAACTATGAAGGTGGAGTTGAGCTCTTTAAGCATAGCTTTAGAGCCATAGAATTCTTTCACAACACCACAAATATCTTCTCCAATTATTTCCCAATAGTGTTGAAAGAAAAACATTTGAAAGCCATCTGGCTCGGGGGATTTTTCACCTTCAAAAGACTGGATAGCCTTTATAATTTCCTCCTCTGAAGGTATAGATTTAAGAAAGAGATTATCCTCAGCCTCCAACAACATGGGAATGGAGCTCAACAAATAATTATGATCATCATGATTGAGACCTTGTTCTCTAGAAAGAATTGAAGAAAAATGGCCCATCATATCTTTCCTTATCTCTTCCTCTTTATTAAGAGTACCCTTGTGGGTGATCAAAGAGTTGATTCTATTCATAGCCTTGTGTTTCATCATTTTTAAGTGGAAAAATATGGTATTTCTATCACCCGCTTCCAGCCAAAGAGACCTGGATCTCTGTCTCCAAAATGTTTCCTCTTTAGATATGATATTATGGTAATCAGAAAGGATAATATTTTCTTCTTTTCTAATATCTTCAGTCAACCCTATACTCTGGATCTTATCTTGAATTTATTTAAGGTCCATTTGAATTTTTCTTTTAGTTTGGAAAATATCTCCAAAGACATCCTTATTCCATTGTCTTACTTTAGATTTGATGTTAGCCATTTTTTTTGCCACCTAGAACATAGCTTTTTATTCCACTTTAATACTCCACCATTCCTTTATTTTATTTTTGAAATCAGGGTGAGTCATCCACATTTTTTCCATTCCAAAAGGAGTATTACCTTTTCCTTTGAAGGAATTAGCAATAAAGGAAATAGGGTAGTGATCTGAACCGATGTGGTTAAGAGCAGAAAGGGAGAAAGAAAAATTAGCAATCCAACCATGAGAGACTAGGACTCTGTCAAGCTTGACCTGAATGAGATTAGATCTCACTCTTCTATTGGTCCAAGTATAATCAATTCCTTCAAGGTCAACATCCAACAGACCTTCATTAGTTATGAAATCCATAAAATCTACCTTGCTTTCCACTTGTGTATTGCTCCATCCTTTCTTTTCAGCTTCTTTCAGGGGTGTATTGAAGTCTCCCATCATCATCCAGTTATCATCTAGTTAATCCTTTCTAATGTCATGAAGCCTTTTCCAGAGATTAAGATGACCAATTTTAGTATTTGGGGCATACACATTAATTAGAGTCTAGGAAACATTGTCCTTGATGCTACTAACTTTAACTGCAAGGAAGTTCTTATCTTCTTTCAATAGATCACAAGTGAAGCTTTTGGTATTCCAAAAAATAGCCAATCCTCTAGAATCCCCATCAACATCACTACTAAACTTATCCCCATTCTTCAGCAAGTTGATTTTAACAATCTTATCTTTAACCATTTTAGTTTCTTGAATAAGCAAAATATCAGGCTTAGAATCTCTAACTAAGTTCCTAATAACATCTTGTTTATGAGGACTATTGAGACCTCTAATATTCCAAGATAAAATCTTCATTAAAAATTTGGAGGATAGACCTGATCGATGGTGCACTGTCTACCATCTGCTATGTTTTGTTTAGCTTCTTGTTCTCTCTGTTCTTTCTCAAAAGCTCTACCCCTTTCTCTTTTAGGTGTTCCAGTATCCACCTTTTGCTGTTATCCTTTGGTTTGAACTCCTCCAGATTTGATTTGACCCCCTTTTTTTTTTATTTAGATGCCAAGCTTCCTTGTGTTGCCTTAGTACTATTTCTTCCTGTTGTAGGGGTCTGATCCTTCATGTTTTCTCTTCTAGATTGGGAACCTAAACCAATACTTGCAGGAGATTTTTTTTTTTTTTTTTTTCACTAATCCAAGGACTTTTGTTCTCTGCTTCCACTATTTCAGAGTCATCATACTGTTCATTTGATCTGTCATTCTTTGAATTAGGTTCTAACAAATTAGCATTCGATGTTTCACTACTAATTTGTTCTAGAACATACTGGGTTTCAGTAACCTTCTATGGGATTTGGTAGTTCTCCATTCCCTCTGAAATATTTAGGCTATCTTCGACCCTTGAAGCCATCAGAGGATCAAGATCTAAAGAGGTATCACAAGTTTCCTCTGAAACGGTAACCAAAATAGTATTTTCCTGAATTTTATTTTCATCAGTAGGGGAACCAGCTTCCTTAGGCCCTTCTATTTCTTTTGATCCCTTTTGTGGGTGGGCCTACTTCTCCTCAGTGTTTGAGTTTGAGATCTTATTCTCCAGGGGATTTTGCATCTCTCCTTTTTTTTTTCCTCCATTCTCACTTTTTTGACATTTTAGACTCTTGGTCTTTCTTCTCTATAGCTATCTTCAAGTGACAAAGTTTTGCCCAATGACCAGCTTTTCTACAAGGTAGACACATGAAAGGGGTGGATTCATATTCTATTTCTTGGGCCCATTTACCCACTTTCAAGTTTAGATTAATGACTTGAGGAAGGTCAGTACCATGTTGGATATTGACACATATCCATGCAAACACTTGTCTAGTTTGGGCTATAGTCATCGGATCTATACTCAGCAGTTCACCAAAAGACCCTGCAATCACCACCAATATATGGGTATGTGCAAGATCATGAGGGGCCAAACTATGCCCTTAAGTGGCAATGAAAAATCAGCAAATCAGGGTTAGTCAACTTGATGTGAAAATTTCAACTAGCTATGAACCTAATATCAAAAAGTTGTAAGAATAGAATCTATAGAAAATTGAATGTAGTTTCTAAAATACTAGGCCTTTTTTGAGAAAAAGTTAGTATGATTAGTGAAAAGTATAGATTTCAATGCAGCAGTACAAAAATTTCAGGAAAAAAATAAGAAGTAGGTGTATGTCTGACCACCTTAATCATAATCAAATGATAATATTTTATTATAAGATTTTATATATAAGTAGTAGACTCATGCTCAAATGTGACACATTTTTTTTTGTAATTTTATTCCAAAAAAATAATTAATTATGAATTTTTTGCTACAACATTTTCAAAATAAAAAAATCCCTTGTCTAACCACCTTAACTTATTCAAAACTTTACAAAATTCAATTTTTATTTATTTTTCCTTATAGTAGGCGAAGCATAGAATGTGACACATTTTTCAGATTTCAAAAATGTTAAACCGTCTGAAAGTTATATTCATTTTTCAATTAGTATATAAATCAACACTTTAGAGGTAGCTCAATTAGAAAATAACTAATAATTACTTACTGAATTAAAAATTTGACAGCAATTATATTTATAGAAAGCTAATAATCTCCTTAAGATACCCTTTTTCATTTTATCGAATTCGGGTGAAACAAAAGTCGTTAGCTACATTGTCAAAGTTTTGAACTAACATCGCCACTTTTTGGCCCCTCATGATCTTGCACATACCCATATCCTCATGCCAATACTCAAGAGGGAGACCCAGAAGTCTAACCTAGACAGGAGTAGAAACAAAGAAATTTTCATTATAATCCATATTTTTTGTCCATTTCTGCAAAGATAAAGAAGATTTGCCCCACATCCAAGGACCTTCCATCAACACTTTTGAAAGATCCTCCCCATTAGAGAATAAAAAGGAGAAAAAACCTTTCAACATAGCCGTAACATCCACCTCCCCTTTGAGTTTCCACTTCTGGAGAGTAAAAGCCCTCACCAGATCTATATTCAACCTAGGACCCGTAAACTTTCCTATCAGAGTTGAGGCCATTCTAGATATAGTATGATCTATGATTTGATTAGGAATATTCAAACCTATCACCCCTTTATTCAGATCTAACGCTATATCAATCTTTGGGAAAGAAGATTTTCCAGTCAGTTTTATCCCAAAAAGACAACTCCATTTCCCCTTACCTCATAATGAGTTCCCCCCATGTGAGAGATCTTCTAGCTGTTTCGTTGACACTTTTCTTTTCTTAGAAGGACCAGCTTTTTCCCCTTTTTCTTCCTTTGGTCCCAAGATAGAACTGCTGTCCTTTCTCGGATGGGCCAGGATAGACCCACTAGGTCTTTCCCCATTATCTGGCATGGGGAAATCAGTCTTTTCTTCTGTTGCATTCTCAGTGATCTCGGCATTTCTTGGTATAGGATCAGAATCTGCATCCCAACCAAGAGCATCCTACTTCCCCTCCTACCAAAAATTCAAATTTTTTTTCTCCCGCTCTTTCACCCCCTCGTCCTCTTGCTCGCTCCCTCTCCATCTTACTAGATATAGTGTTGTCATTATGGAAACAAAGTCATATAGTGTTTTGGAGTTAGCGCACATTACCATAAGGTCAGAATATGGCTAAGTATAGAAGACTGGACAGTTAGAAGAGCACCAGTAGATCGGAGCATCAATGCACGTGCGTATTACTGAGTTATAGTATGTGCCCTTGAAGGTAAGATGGTAAGTGTGTATTCATGCTAAGTCTAAGAGCGCATGATTAGATAAGATAGTATGATGAAGATACAGACAGATGAAGAGGTACAACTAGTGAACACCAGAGCATAACAGAGTATGCAGCCGGCTGTTACTATTTTGATTAGCGGTTATAATATTGTTTTGTAAAGGATATGCACCTATTTTAATTAGGTTGTAGACATATAAACATGTTTTTTTGTAAACACGCTTGAGCCAATTCACTTGAAAGTGTTGTTTGTAAACACGCTTGAGCCAATTCACTTGAAAGTGTTGTATGTATTCAGTTAAAGGGCCGACCTAGTTAATTGTTTTGTAAGCGCATATAAATATGAGATGGACCTTTGTAATAAAGCATGGAAGTGCATAAAGAGATAAGATAAGCTGAGAAGAAGTATGCGAAGAGAAGTTAGAATGTATTAGAGCTTTACAAGGGGCTAAAGCATCAACACATCAAAGGAGCTGATCTGACAAGTAGTGTCACAACACCAGTTCATCCAACAGATATAGTGTGTATCTGAGATCAAAAGGTTGTAGCCTTCACCACTTCAGCAGTAAGCTCTAGGACAATGTGTCGCCACCCCTAATAGGGTTATTGTAAAAGACTCCTAACATGGTCCAACCCTTGACCAAGTCACTGTACTAAAAGCATTGTAAAGAACAACTCCTAATAGGGTTGCAGATCTTCTAACAAGGATCACAAGACACTAGTGCAGTTCTTAGTGGGTGTCAAGCCCACCGGGGTTTTTACCTATTTGGGTTTCCTCGTAACCATATTGGTGTTATGTATGGTGAATGTTTATCTTGTTTACATTGAATTTTATTTCAGTACTTAAGAAATCAAGTTAAGTTTCGAGAGTAAGATAGAAAGATTAAATATAGTGAACACTACTTCACCCCCCCTCTCAGTGTTCCCATTTCTAACAACAACATGTAGAGATTTTTAAGAATATTCTTAGGACCACTTGATGAGTTGTATTGTAACATTATAATATTATTTGAAGTAATTATTTAATATTGAGAACATAAATTAGATAAAGTACCCAATATTAAATGTGGGGCTAAGGGGTTTGGTAGCACACGATTTATGTAATACTACACGGTGGTTTTATAGTAACCTATTTTTATAAAAGAAACCACAAGGGTAGTTGTTGAGGTTAGCTAAGTTTAACATTTTTGGAGGTTGGAAGCATAGCATGAGGTGTGTGGTTGCTTTCTCGTTCACATGGAGTGCTTGTTTATGAGTTGGACTTCAAAGACTTTCATGATGTATAGTTATGTTGCATTTCTAAATACTAAATTGATGATTGATGCTTTTTTGTGGTCAAGTTTTTCCCTCATGAGTTTTTCCAGGGTACATATATTGTTTCACATTTTTGTGGGTATGTTGTTTATTCTCTTGCATGTGGATTTAAAGTGTTTATTTGCTTGAAGTCTTAAATGAGTTTTCTTACAAAGATTGTAGCTTTGCATTTTGAGCATTTCTTTTTTCATTCACATTATTTCTTTTGTAGGATTGAGTATGAAGTAATCTCATAAGGAAAAACTTGCATATGAGAAGACTTGTGAAACATCGAGGATGTGATTTATTTCCATACACTTTTTAAAGCGTAGTGGTTATTTTTGTTTTCTTTTATGTTTGCTAGAGTTAATATCAAACTTCTAATTTTCTTCATTTTTTATTGTAATTTTTGAATTCCATGGAGAAAAATTAGCCTTTCATGGACATTAATATCATTATCTCATCCATTTTTTATAAGGTCAAAAATTCTAAGACTGATTGAAATCAAGTTAAATGGCATTTTCCTCTAACTAATTTTCTTAAGTTTATTTGAGCTTTGAATAGAGTAATATGAGTGTGGTTACTATTTGAGTGACAAGTCATGAATCTTAGGACAACTTTGTAAAAGAGGACAAGTTACGATGAACAATGGGGAAAAATTAGAGGTGATCATTAATTTCCTCTATTTATATTGAACTCTAAATCCTGTAAATCTCTAAGTTGCAGGTTATTAAATGGTAGTGATTAAAGTCCCTTCTAGAGGCATTTTTGAGTTTATAGCTTTATGGCTTTCCAAATGAGACAAAATTCCAATGTTCCACTTTATTTAGCATTATTTACCTTCATTATTTTAAAGGTTCAATCAATGCGATAGATCTTATGGAAAATAAGGATGTTGATTAAAATCTCTTTGATATGTTGATTAGTGACAATTAGGACATATATAGAAGGGAATTCAATTATTTTTGTAATTGGAAACCATCCTAAGGTCTAAAGTTTGAATTTACAACCCCATACCATATATGATTATCTTGAATATGTATGGTGCTTAGTTTTTTTTCTTGTCATGATTTTTGGCTTGGTTTTTTGGATTTTGGTAAAGAAGTGAGTTGTTTCAATGGATGAAATACCTATCATTGTGGTAAGGTGTTGTAACATTAGTTGCACAATAAAATTTATTACACTAACTCAATTTTTCAAGTAACATAATCAAGAACACTCTATGGCCAAAGGGCATGGAGGATATTAGATTGTTGAGGTCATGTGAATACAACATGATTTTCTCAAAAGAGCGGAACTAGATATTTTGTTGGTTGAGGTGTGCGAGTGGATGTTGTCGGGTTTAATGCACTCTTGCAAGAAACTATTTTTGGATTATTTAGATGAGACAAAAATTGACATAGTCTTAGTTAATGGTATGAGTGTATCTTCCTTCGAAACCTTTCTTTATTTTTCTTCATAATTATTATCGACTAGTGCTATAAGATCTCTGTGATTCATGATATTGAGAGAGTGTTGTTTTGTCTGATTTGAAACATTTATGCAAAAATCATGAACAAAATTGAATCCAAAAATAATATTATATTAAACATTATCTACTCAAAAAATGTTAAAACTTTTGAAGCCATTTTTCTCAACTTGCATATGGTGATCAAGCATATGTCAATAGCTCATATCAAGGTTGTGACATGGATAATTAGCACATATTCATTATTTTCCATGGACAAGCTTCATTTCGTTAAGTCATAATAGCATGAAGAAATAATTAAATGCTTAGTTTTTAGCTTTTGTTACTTGCTATTATAATACTTTCAAGTATTAGTTATGAGTCAACTGGTGGTACTAATGAAAATGATGCAATAGTATCATGTGGTGTCGGTGGTTTAAGTTTGAGAGTTGGTGATTTAGAAGTGGTGCATTGATGATAACATTAATGGTTGATTTTATTTCAATCACATAATCCAATTTCATCTATCTATTACCCTTACAAGAACATTTTCTTATCATCTATAGTAAAATATTCTTTATATTTCATTTTTTTTAATATTTATTTATTGTTTAAATTATTTCTTAGATGAAACCTTCTAAGAATCACTAGAATTATATAAACAATTATTATTATCTTAACTTTTAGATAGAAATGATTTGAAAAAATAATAATTTATAATTACAAAATAATAAGAAGGAAAAAATCAACTCACATACTTGATTACCATACGCATGTTCTACCTATATTTACCTAAAACATATAACTTATGTGGATAATGTTCTTAATGATTTTGTACCAAATTTATTGTCACATCAAATGCATAGACCATGAACATATGCCATGGTTGGTTGGCTCTAAAATATTTGTTAGGTATGAGTCAAGCTATTAATGAACATTTATTTTTCGTTGTACTAAAATCACATTGCTATCCTTAAGTTATGAGATGCTTTTCCAAAGAAATCACATTGCTATACTGAAATCTTCATTCTAGCTTTTAACATTATGCCCATTATGTTAAAAAATTCCTAGGAAAGTTGAAGTAGTTAGTGAATCATAGCCATAATAATATGCTAACAACTTATTGGTGGAATAAATTAAAAACAAACTACAGGTGGTGGAATTTAGTGCACTTAATAGTGAAAAAGATGCCCTAAGAACAAACAAGCTTGGAATACATTGCATATGGGAAATGAATTGGGCGGTGTAGGCATTGTACTTTATGGACTACTTTTTTTGGGTACTATATTAATAATTTATTGCAATTATGTGAGAAAATCTCACATGATCCTTGGATGGTTGTTAGCTTGTTTTTTTTTGGGTAAACACCTTTCCATTTATTTGTTTTCATTTGTTCTTTAAATATATGCTCATTATTATATTCCAGCAATAAATTATTGTGTTCAATTTATTGAAAATTGAAATGCAAATCTGCTACCATTCAATTATTATGTAAAAAGAGTGAGTAAAAGTAATCGGGAAGAATGATCTAAACAAATCATCCAAAATCGAATGATATAGTCATCATCATTGTTATTCATTGTTTTTTTTTTCAAAAATTATTTAGGTGATTTAAAAAAAAATTGAACAAATTTTGAAATTTAATATAAATTGGTAGTATTTTTTAATATATTAGGAGAATATGTAATAAATATTATATAATTAGTGTAATTAGCGTCAATTAAGGGGGTAAGGGTTTAATTGAATAAATTGTTAAAATGATTAATTTATGAAAATCAATATAGTTAGTGTCTACTTTTAATTAATGAAAATTTGTTTCATTGAAGGGTCTTTTGTGCATTTAGCCTCATTACACCCACTACATATACCTAATCTAAGTATACTCCAAATGAGTCTCACCTGGTCATGTAGGAGTAGATATGTTATTCCTCAACACCTCCAAGGATCCCTCTGAAGTGAAATAGTTCCACAAGAGAGAATGATAAAAGAACTTGTATAATAATGCATAAACCGATAATGGTTGAATATGAACACAAATGTACCTAGACCTTGCTTATATAGACAAGGTGATGAGGTGAGTTGTACAAAAGTTGCGAACATGTGTCTTAATCATATGTGAGGAGACAACTACCCTTGATGCAAACATTCAGTGCATGTAAAAATATTAAAGCCTAGATAGCTTAAAGTAAATAATCAGACATGGCCGCATTATAAGAAAACTTCTAGAATGATATGTAGGAACTGTATAATGGAAAATGGGATGCAATGTAATGAGTTTTCTAAAGTCCAATTTGACTATAAAATGTTCTAATAATTCAAGCATATTTCCTATTTATCAATAAGGGTTAAATAAAATACCATGCATGATGAAATACCAAGCATTAAATTATTAATCTCAAATAAATAGTGTCTTTTTTATCAAATAAACTCTCTATATAAATTCCTCAATATAATATAAGTTAAATATTTTCTAAAAATATTAACTTATCAATATACTAATTTTCTTAAACTCAAATATTTAATAAATATTATATATAATTAATATTTTTAATATTATGGAGTGGTATAGAGTAACTTGGGTATGACTTGCATTCACAAATGTTAGGAATACTTTTTCAAAGGGGTTATTTCACCCTCCAAGTTAAGATATTTTTCATACATATAGTTAGAAATAATTATTGATAAGTCTTTTTAATCTCAAATATAAATTATTGGAGTTAAATTAAGTTGATTCGATAATAATGATTGAAATCTTTCTATATTTTTATATTTGAATTGGTAAATTTGAAATTTCTTAAATAAGACAAATCCTTATTTTCTAATTCCTCCAACTATAATTAACTTCATTAGTTTTAAGATTGTATTTGTATTATATATACACAAAACCCAAACAACACCAAACCTTATAGAACAATTCCCTAAAATAGTATTTAAAAGCAATATATAATTCCTAGTTTCAAAGTGCAAAACTTGTAGCACTATTAAACCATTTAATAATTTGGTTAGGTTGTTTTTTAACCACATGTGCATAACGAAGTCACTCAAGGTACTAGGAAGAATGTGATTTACACCCGTTACTTCTTTTATGGGTAGGTTTCTTTTAAATTGTCATCTATTGTTTATGGAGATTTAATTGTGTATAATAATTCGCATGACTTATTTTTTACATTGATTTCTAAAACACTTTTTCAATTTTTAATTATTCATAGTTAGTTTTATCATTTAAAAAAATATAAAATTAAATATTGATGAAATGTTATTTTATTCATTATAAAATTATATAAATCTAAAAATTGTTAAGGCATATCTTTTGAATATTACTTTTTTAACTCTCTACTTTCTTATTTTTATAAATAAAAAATTACAAATTACAAAAGACGTCATTCTTGTTAAATTTGGCTTCATTTCTCATATTGTTATAGTGAATTTTGAGACAATAGGAAAAAAGTCTTATGAAGTTGAGGGTAATTTTGATATATAAGTTTAGATAATAGTTAATGCTTTGTTGTTTTCTTTAAATACTCATATTAATCATTAAATTCTTACATGTACTTATTTTGAAGTCTTTTCTTTACTAGCCTTTCCAAGGATTTGAATGAACATACTTTCTCGACTTAATTCATTACTATATATACTAGATTATTATATAATGAAGATAAATAAAGACGTCAAATATAAGATTTTATATAACCTATATTTAGTCTGAATGGGTGGAGCCCTATGTACATATTTCTTCAAGTCTTAGAGCTACAACAATATATATGTTTACTTTGTGGATGAAACCATCCAATCTCTATATAATACTATGCTCAAATTAACTTGCAACTTAAGGGTCCCTTTAGCATAAGTATTTTTTTTTTCACAAATTCTTTACATGGAGATTTACCACCATATTTATTAGGATTATCATATTTGTTAGAATTATTTGATGGAGAGAAACCAAGATAACTGCTTTTGGATGCTCTTTTGTTTATAAGAACATGATTAGTTCATTTATTTCTTTGTAGAATAATATATTTATCTTTGAACATTAATGGCTTACAAGGACTAAAGATGGTTGGCTCTTTTTTTTTTGAGAGACGTTTGATCTTTGACAACTTTAGTTGAAGATTGTTGCAAAAATATGAAGTTGTACACCTTGCATAATAATGCATATTATTGTAATATTTTATTTTATTTTATAAATGTTGCACCTAGGAGCACCTAGCTGGACGTACAACATGTAGAGAATCTTTAAGAATAATCTTGGGGCCACTTGGTGAGTTGTATAGTAACACTATAATATTATTTGATGTAATTATTTAGTATTGGATAAATAAATTAAATAAAGTACCCAATATTAAATGTGGGCTCAAGGGGTTTGGTAGCAAATGATTTATGTAATACTACTTGGTGGTTTGTAGTAGCCTATTTTTATAAAAGCAACCACAAGGGTAGTTGTTGAGGTTAGCCAAGTTTAACATTTATGGAGGTTGGAAGAATGATATGAGATGTGTGGTTGCTTACTTGTTCATATAGAGTGCTTGTTTATGGCTTGAACTTTGAAGGCTTTCATGATGTATTATAATTTTGCATTGCTGAATAATACATGCAAGATGGATGCTTTTGGAGGCTGAGTTTTCCCCTCATGAATTTTTCCAGGATATATATTGTGTCACATTTTTGTGGGTATGTTCTCTATTATCTTTCATGTGGATTTAAAGTGTTTATTTGCTTGAAATCTTAAATGAGTTATGTGGAAATTATCATATTCTTGGGTGTAAGTTTCCTTATAAAGATTGCATCTATAATACTTTTCATTTGGAGCATTTCTTTTTTCATTCACATTATTTCTTTTGTAGGATTGATATGAAGTAATCTCATAAGGAAAAACTTACATATGAGAAGACTTGTGAAACATTGAGGATGTGATTTATTTCCATACACTTTTTTAAGCTTTGTGGCTTTTTTTGTTTTCTTTTATGTTTTCTCGAGTTAATATCAAACTTTTGATTCTTTATTTTTTATTGTACTTTTTGAATTCCAAGGAGAAAAACTAGCCTTTCGTGGAAAATAATATCATTATCTTATCCATTTTTTATGAGGCCAATAATTCTAAGACTGATTCACATTAGGTTAAATGGTATTTTCCTTTAACTAATTTTCTTAAGTTTTAAAATTTTATTTAAGCTTTGAATAAAGTAATATGAGTGTGGCTACAAGTAGAGTGATGATTCATGAATCTTAGGACCACTCAGTAAAAGAGGGTGAGATAAGATGAACAATGGGGAAAAAATTAGAGCTGATTATTAATTTCCTTTATTTAGTTTGAACTCTAAATCATGTAAATAACTAAGTTGCAGGTGATTAAATGATAGTGATTAGAGTCCCTTCTAGAGGTCTAGGGGTATTTTTGAATATGTAGCTTTATGGCTTTCCAAATGAGACAAAATTCCAATGTTCCACTTTATTTAGCATTAGTTACCTTAATTATTTTAAAGATTTAATTAGTACAATAGACCTTATGGAAAATGAGAGTCTTGATTAATATCTCTTTGATATGTTGATTAGTGATAATTATGACATATATTGAAGGGAATTCAATCTTTTTTATAATTGGAAACCATCCTAAGGTCTAAAGATTGGATTTACAATCCCATATCATGTATGATTATCTTCAACCCTTTTGGTTCTTAGTTGTTTTTCTATGCATTACTTGGTGTTTAGAGGCCTTGTCATGATTTTTGGCTTGGGTAAGGTGTGGTAAGGTGTGGTACCACTAGTTGCACAATAAAATTTATTACACTGACTCTATTTTTCTTAACATAATTAAGAACACTCTATGGCCAAAGTGCATGGAGGATATTGGATTGTTGAGGTCATGTGAATACAACATGATTTTCTCAAAAGAGTGAAATATGATATTTTGTTGGTTGAGGTGTGTGAGTGGATGTTGTTGGGTTTAGTGCACTCTTGCAAGAAGCTATGTTTGGATTATTTAGATGAGACAAAAAATTGACTTAGTCTTAGTTAATGGTGTGAGTGTATCTTCCTTTGACATCTTTCTTTAATTTTCTTCAAGATTATTATCTATTAATCATATAAGATTTCCACAATTCATGATATTTAGAGAATGTTGTTTTGTATGATCTAAAACATTGTTGCAAAAATTGTGAACACAATTGAATCCAAAAATAATCTTCTATTAATCGTTATCTACTAAAAAAATGTTAAAACTTTCGAAGCCTTTTTTATCAACTTGCATATGGTGATCAAGCATATGTCCATAGCTCACATCAAGGTTGTGACATAGATAATTAGCACATATTTGTTATTTTCCATGGACAAGCTTCATTTGGTTAAGTCATCATAGCATGAAGAAACAATTAAATGCTCAGTTTTTAGCTTTTGTTACTTGCTATCGTAATACTTTCAAGTATTAGTATGAGTCAACTGGTGGTACTGATGAAAAGGATGCAATTGCATCATGTGGTGCCGGTGGTTTAAGTTTGGAAGTTGGTGATTTGGGAGTGGTACATTGATGATAACATTAATGGTTGATTTTATTTCAATCACATGATTCAATTTCCTCTATCTATTACCTTAACAAGAACATTTTCTTATTATCTGGAGTAAAATATTCTTTATATTTCTTATTTTTTTAAAGAAAATTATTATCATTTCATAGAAAAACCTTCTAAGAATCACTAGAATTATATAAAGAATTATTATTATCTTAACTTTTAGATACAAATGATTTGAAAAAATAAATAAATTTATAATTACAAAATAATAATAAGGAAAAAATCAACTCCCATACTTGATTACCATACACATGTTCTACCAATATTTACCTAAAACATATAACTTATGTGGATCCAATGAATCAATGTTCTTAATGATTTTGTACCAAATTTATCGTCATATCAAATGGATAGACCATGAACACATGGCATGGTTGGTTGGCTCTAAAATATTTGTTAGGTATAAGTCAAGCTATTAATGAACATTGTTTTTTCGTTGTACTAAAGTTATGAGATGCTTTTCCAAAGAAATCATATTGCTATACTAAAATCTTTATTCTAGCTTCTAACATTATGCCCATTATGTTAAAAAATTTCTAGGAACATTGAAGAGTTAGTGAATCATAGCCATAATAATATGCTTACAAGTAATTGGTGGATTAAATTAAAAACAAACTACTGGTGGTGGAATGTAGTGCACTAAAAAGTGAAAAAGATGCCCTAAGAACAGACAAGCTTGGAATACATTGCATATGGGAAATGAATTGGGCGGTGTAGGCATTGTACTTTATGGACTACTTTTTTTTGGTACTAAATTAATAATTTATTGCAATTATGTGAGAAAATCTCACATGATTCTTGGATGGTTGTTAGCTTGTTTTTTTTGGGTAAACACCTTTCCATTTATTTGTTTTCATTTGTTCTTTAAATATATGCTCATTATTATATCCCAGCAATAAATTATTGTGTTCAATTTATTGAAAATTGAAATGCAAATCTGCTACCATTCAATTATTATGTAAAAAGAGTTAATAAAAGTAATCGTGAAGAATGATCTAGTCATCATCATTTTTTATATAGCCACACTTTTACGTGACAAAAAGGGTTGCAATGTTATTAATTGTTTTTTTTCAAAAATTATTTAGGTGATTTAAAAAAAAATATTGAACAAATTTTTAAGTTTAATATAAATTGGTAGTATTTTCTTATATTTGGAGAATATGTAATAAATATTATCTAATTACTGTAATTAGTTTCAATTAAGGGGTAAGGATTTAATTGAATAAATTGTAAAAAAAATTGATTAATTTATGAAAATTAATACAGTTAGTGTCTAGTTTTATTGTTCTAAAATTTGCTTCATTGAAGGGCCTTTTGTGCATTTAGCCTTATTACACCCATTACATATAACTAATCTAAGTAAACTCCAAATGAGTCTCACTTGGTCATGTAGGAGTAGATATGTTATTCCTCAACACCTCCAAGGATCCCTGCAAGGTGAAATAGTTTCCACAAGAGAGAATGATAAGATAACTTGTATAATAATGCATAGACTAATAATGGTTGAATATGAACACAAATGTACCTAGACCTTGCTTATATAGACAAGTTGATGAGGTGAGTTGTACACAAGTTGTGAACATGTGTCTTAATCATATGTGAGGAGACAACTACCCTTGATGCAAACATTAAGTGCATGTAAAAATATTAAAGCCTAGATAGCTTAAAGTAAATAATGAGATATGGCCGCATTATAAGAAAACTTCTAGAATGATGTGTAGGAACTGTATAATGGAAAATGGGATGCAATGTAATGAGTTGATTACATCCCAAATTCTATTGTACTCTGGAATACAAAACCTCCCTTTCAAGATGAAATCTGATTGGCACAACCATGAGAGTAAGGATGCTAATGTGTGATCTATACCTTGAAAGGTTGTTTTGTGGGATTCCTAATAGAAAATAACAAAGAATTGTGAATGTGAATGATAAATCTAATCTATGAAAGTAAGTACAAGGAAAGAAAAGTAAGAATAAGTGCACTTAGAAATGGAATGAGGGAAATGGTACTTTGAAATCTGAGTCTAACTTCCATCAAAACCACAGATCTTGTTGTAGCTCCCAATCTGGAAATCTAAGACCTATAGTTTTCATTTCTAAAATTTCACATAAAATTGGGAGGGACAAGTCAGTTCTTGACTTGTACCCAGGGATAAGTCGACTTCTCAACTTGTTCCTGGTCTTTTCTACCCAATTTTTTTTGTGTGACTGTGTCTCTGTCCCCAGAATGTGTCTTTGAATTTGTGACTGGATCCAAGCTGCCTAAACCTGTAGATCTGAGAAATTATGTGTTTATGGCTATATAGGGGTTTTCCTTGGTCAACCTCCCATTTTGGTGATTCCCACCTCCACAGATAGCTGTTAGGATATATAAAATGTGTATTATTCATAAATGTAGAGTATGTCTAAATTGCTAATGAGCTAAAATGCATAAGGAAATTCCTAGACCTAACCCTATGTGTTATAGAGTGAAACCCTAGCATCTAAATGCAATCAATGTATGATTGAATACATGAAAATAAATATGTAAATATGAAGCATCAATGCATAAACCTAAAATTAGCAAGGAAATCATACCCAACCATAAATGGAAAGAGAACTCCTAGCTCTCCTTGTGACCCATTTGAAACTCCATGATGATGTAGATAATATATTGAATGTCTTGAATACTTGAAAGAGAATGTAGATGCTTCATGTAGATGGTTGTAGCAAAAACTCACTTCAAAGAATTTCACCAAATTGGGGCTTCCACCTTGCAATTTCTTGTTGTCATCAAATTGGGGCTTTCACCTTGCAATTGATTTCATGTTACCAAAATGAGGTGTGAGTGTTTCTTTTATTATGAAATCGAGAAATAGAATTAAGAAGGTTGACTCTAGATTTGGAAACCTCACAAATGCTTCATGATAGATCCCAGCCCCAAATCTTGGCACAAGATCCCAGGGACAAGTCAACCACTTGGAATTGGTTGAAATTTGGTTGGTGGGTCATAGTCAATCCATAGGTGCTAGATCCAGACCGACAACTGATTATAAAGGCCATAAAAAGGTGATATAGGGCCTAGGAGATGAAATGAATTTTGCGATTGGAGGGAAAATAGAGGACACCTAGAAATAAGGTCCTAACTTGATTTTGCACCATTTTGAAGGGATTAGAGGAACCATATTTGAATTAGGTATGCATTAAGTACAATTATGAAGTCCTAGAATGCAATCTATAATGTAAATATAGTAAGGTAGGTGCTAAACAATCATTAAATTGTAGAGAACATAGGTGCTTACAATTTAGGATGATACATTTATCCCCCATTTTAGTAGTATATTAAACTATGTGCATATGCTATTGGGATTATGGAAAGGTGAGTTACTGAGAGGGGAGGGGTGAATATGTAACCCTACTTTTTTTTTTAATCTCAATCCTTGTAACAAAGTGATTCATTAACTAACTGTAGTATTTATTGTCTCTGTACATTCAATACCACTAGTATTTTGGTATTGCAGAAATCTTTGTTAGAAGGTAAAAACTGCAGTGGGGATGACACCCACAAAGCTTCACTAACCGAAGTAATAAAGGTTTTCAATTAAGGATACAATGTTTGATCACTTTTGATGAGCTTACCCTGTTAGAAGTAACATAAAAGATCTGTGAGGATCTACCTAGTTAAAGGATTTTAGCAACATAATTAAGTGTGCACTCAGTTAATAGATTTACAAAAAGACTGTCAGGTCTACTCTATTAAGAGATTTAATTCTATAGCAATGGTTAGAATGCAATAGTGAAATTGATCTGTAGATAGCAACTAACTTTGCCTGATTTCAGATCTGATAAGTACTTAGCTGTTATCACCTTGTTGTGATAGATCTCTTCTTTGAATTTTGCTCGGTATCCTTCTGATCTAATATCTGATTCAGTCCTTGAATACTCTGTCAATGCTTCATCTTCACAACCCTGTATGATCTTCATATGTCTATGTGTGGCTACTTCATGTGTGATGCTTGTCAAAATGACGTCTTTACAATTCTTATAATAAAGGATTTTGACCTAATTAGGGTTATGACAACATCTTAGAAAACCTAAGATCAATGATCCAAATGAATAACCTAAACCATCATTACATAGGGATCATCAATAATTAAGTTATTACATCCATATTTAATCTCCACCTCGATCTTGGTAAACCATTTTCTAGATCGGTGTAAACCATCTACCTTGTAGATTGTGTCATTACAAACTTCTATGTCATTTCTTGGTTTACTTGCTATACACTGCATTCATCACTCATTAATTAACTGACACTTGGTATATATGAATTCTTGGTTAAACTATTCTCGGTGCTCGGTAATCATTTGGCTGGGTATGAGTGCTCAGTCAAGACCGTGTTCAATTAATATGATACTCTACCTTGTGCTCTACTCAATATTTATTCTTGGTGTGTTGACCACCTAGCCCGTTTGCTTCCTTTACTGAATGTATGTGTGACACTAATGACAACATATAACTAACATTCTCACCCTTTGGTATTAGTGACAAAAACACATATGTATGCCTTAAGTAAAAATTCAAAACTATGTACCCATAACAGTAAACCCCCCCTATGTATGTGCCTTGATAAGTATACATACTATTTATACATATTTTCTCCCTTGTAAGTATACATATCTTTTCCCCCTTTATTGGAATAATGCAAAAATTTGTATATACTTACAACTTATAAACAATGGTTTGATGGGTTTTCTTCAAGTTGGCGAAGAGGTTGTCACATTGCTCTTTCAAACTGTCTAAGGAAATTTTCTCTAGACTAACTTGTGCATGCATATCAAATATATGATCTACAACAGATAGCTCGGGAGTAGCTATGAGATCTTTAGCTTTCTTTACATGCCTTATCATCACCTCACCTCAATGTGTGGTAACGACTCTTCTTGAAGCTCAATTGTTTCATCCTGTATTTGGTCTACTTCTCTTCTTAGCTCATTCTGTAACCGATGTATATGCTTGACCTTAGTATAATGTGCTTTGAATGTATCTAGGTTTGTAAGCAATATTTTTGCACTCTTCTGCATATCTTCATCTAATTGCTTTAGCTTTTTGGTTGTCTCTGCAGTGAAGGACTCAGTAGTGCAAAGCTTTTGCAAAGTGGTGATTATCTATTGATTAATATTTTCAATCTTATTTATGATTTCAGATAATTTCACCTTATTTATTGCCACTTCTTGGCTGATTTTATTTACAATACTAAATTGCATCTTTGATTCGGCCCTCTCTTTTATTCTCTTTTTTGCATCAATATTTGGAGAGTTGATGTAGCTGGTTAAAGTTGCAAGCTGGTCAATGATGGGAGTTGGCTCATCAACATTGAAATTAGGTACAACCTGCATTAATATCTCTCGCACATCTTCTAATACTTGTTTGTGCTTACTCTCTTGTCTCATCTTTTCCTATGCTGCTTTCCTTGTGCACCATTCTCCATATCTCCTTAATGCTTCAGGGTCTAAGGTTCTCAGGTCACATGTAGGTATTTCAATGACTTCATCTAAGGTGACCGAACCTTTACCATGTTTCTTCTTCTTTTTATTATCCCGTGTGCAGGATGTGGGGGATTTACCATATAGAATTAGAGCTTTAGTCTCTAGATTTGACTTTGTTTTCTCGGTGGAGACACTTTCCTCCTTGGCTTTCCCTTTTACTATACCCTTGGTCTGAGGTTCTTGGGATTTTGGACTCGTACCTATTGTAGAAACATCTACATTTATCTTGATTTATGTTCCTTTATCTTCTCTCTTTTGTTTTAGGCTCATTTGTCTCCTTATGTCCTTCTTCACCCTCTCCTTCAGTTGTGTCTACTTGTTGCTCAGGTGTATGCTACTCGGGTTACTCTTGATTAGCTACTTCTATGGCTTGCACCAAAATAGGTAAATTACCTGGTATATTTACTCTATCTACCTCGGTATTTTTATCTTCCTCCATATTCTCGGTAGTAGTAATAGTAACATATTCATCATCTTTGGCCTCATCATCAAGATCTCCATCAGTGATGTCTTTAATTGTCACTTCATCATTCCTGGTTATGACTAGCTGCTCAGGAGTATCATGTCTCTCTTCCTCAGTATAGCCAATTGGATAGAAGTTTTTTGCATAAGTTTCATCATCTGACTGCTCAGTGTTAGATATATGAATAGGATCTTTAGTTGGTTTCAATATAGTTAGATCAACATCATCTGAATGTATACCTTTGCCTTTTCCTTTTATACCTTTGCCTTTTCCTTTTACATCTTGCTCTAACATTGCCAAAATTAATGAGCATTATGTCATCTTCTTCTCGGTATGAAGGTATAAGTCCATCTTGTTGATACCTTCTCATATAGCTCTTTAGGGATATAACTTGAAAATTTAATTGGTAACCTTATAAATTTAATTATCATGTTGATGATTGCTTCCTCTATTTTTTCTTGATCCTCGGTTGACATTGTACATATGGATTCATTTTAGGGTGATCTAGTCTACCCGTTTCCTTTATGTTCTTTACCATTTCATCAATTGATTATCCGTTATTCACAACTAATTTGAATTGACTTTTATCATCTTCTTCATCAAAATCAAAATCATCTTTACCTCTTATTAGCTTCCTCCTCTTCTTAGGTGGCTCAGTAGAGGCTTGAGTACCTCTCTTTTTCTTTTGGTAGGTCTTTGTAGGTGTTGGCCTTGTGATTTTTGAAAGTCCATGTTTTAAAGGTGGGGAAACACCTGCAGAGGATCTTGTCCTCACTCATGTAGGGGTCTCACCCTATTTCCTCTTTTCTTTTGCCTTCACCAGTGTAGCTTGAATTTATCTATCTAACTCTATCTCTTCTTCATGTTCACTATTACCTATCAGTAATTATTCCTCAGTTGCTTCTTTAACTAGATTTTTTGCTTCCTCTTCATCATCACCAAATTTCTTAGCTAGAGCATGCATCATTTTCTTTGATTTTCTACTTACTTTTACTCCAACTAAATCCATTTTGATTCTTAACTTTTCTTCTTCATAGGTTCCGAACCTAGTTGTCTTCTTGTCTTTAGGCTCTGCAAGTAATGCCTTTATTGACCTAGAAGCTCGGTCAATGTCAAGTTCATAGTCCATGGGTGGAAAACACGTAGTCCTTGGTTCAACTACCTTTATCAAGGTGGCATCAGTTTCTATTAGAAAAAAAATATCATATTTGTGTTGTTTCACTAGCTATGCAGGTATCCTACTTCTCTTATGCATTCTGTCTTTGAATTTTCCAAAGTAATCATCCATTACTGCTTCAAAATTCTGTCCTAAATTCTTTATTAATTCACTGATTTGTATGATGACCAGTTTGTTAACATCCCACTATACATTGCCAACTGAGGAAAATGAATTTTGCAGATAGAAAAAGATACACACTAAAAGTGATCCAAACTTACATGTGTTGGTCTTAGCAACACAAATAGTCCTCATGTTTTCTTCCCATTGCTTCAACATCATCTTGATGAAGTCTAGTTGTAAACCTTTCTTTACAACCTTGTATGCTATGTCAATAGCTCCGCAAGGAACATTGATGGGCCTCCTAGATTGGAACATCTTGTAGGAAATGACATAAGCTCCAAATCTAGTTTTAGGACTGGTGATTGTATTTATCCTCATGGCTCTTCCATCCCACTTAGCTCCTGTTAATTTCTCAATCTCTATTCTCGGTGGGTGCCTCAGGGATTTTTCTTTGTCACTTGTTGGATAACCGATGACCATATGAATAATATATTTTGTAATTTTGACTAGTTCATCCAACCACATTTTTCCCTCATGTACTCAGCTAAGTACAAACCTAATCCACTATGTCTTGAGCACCTTCAGGAAGTGAAGGGCATTAGTTAAAGCTTTGATCTCAAGGTGTGTGTGTTCATCCTTCAACTTTACATCTTGGCATAACTCTTGGTATGTGAATTATAGCTTGAAATCTCCTATTTCACTTATCTTGTGGTGAATATAAGACAAATATCTTGATACAACAAAACCCTAGGTGATATGTTAAAAAATGTGCCTTTCTCATCAACTTGTGATTTGACCTCATGGTGTAGTTTATACGTTGGTTCTTTTTAGGTTGCAAACTTGATCAATGTGACCTTCTTCTCACTATCAGTCTTGGATTGTGTGGTCTTAGATGAGGATGCCATCATTTCAACAAATTTAGGGCTTCACAAAAACTATATATAAATAACTCAGTTTGCTTAGAACTTACTTGAATTGGTTTCAAATTGTTTGTGATCTACACAAATCGCTATGAAATGCTTGGAAATTATTTTCTCAAATATCACTTGATTCACTCTGGTTTTCTCTAGTTTGTTGTGTAAAGAAATGAGTTGCATCGACACTTATTTATACCAAAAAATATTTTCCCGCTCAAAGTTTTGCATTAAATGTTTCACCAGCCACAACTTGGTTAACAATAAAACATTCAATTATCTCTTTTGAAACTTTAGCTTGGTTAACACTAATATTGCTCCATCGACTAATAATTTTTCACTCAGTCATGCTTTTACCAACTATACACATTTCATGCTCAAAACATATAACTACCCAATGCATCTTATTTCATGCTGACTTGGTATTTATGAAATAGATATAAGGAACTGGTGTAAGATATAACTGATTAAAATTCAGTTCCCATACTTACTTGATTTTCTTAGTTGGAGGTGGTGAAATCACCTAACCCAAAGGATGAGGTGTTACCAAATGTTGTGCTTGTTCCTGCATTATCATATCTTTCTCTTCTCTAAATTTGGTTCCATATCCTCATGATTCCTTCAATGGTGTTCTCATTTTCATCTACACCAACCTTGTGACAGTGCAAATATGCCATTCCAAAATTTGTCTAGTTTCTAGATTTTCCTCTCCAGTGCAATCTCATAAAGTTTTCTACTATATGACCATATGCACCACATGTTGTGCACTTAACCCAAGTGTTGTAATCCCAAGTGTAAGCATTACCTTGTCTTCTCAGTTGATATGTCTTGTTTTGTCCTTTCAGTTTCTAGACTTTCTTCATCTTTATCCAACATTCCAGTAATGTATGTCCATGCATGTTGCAAGTATGACAATGCTTTTCCATGTAATGTCTCTTAGAAAACCTATTCAAATTTGATCTACACTCATGTGCTTGATGTCCATACTTGTTACAATTATAATAATAACCATCAAATTTAGGAATACCTTTTTCTTTACTTCTAAAAACATTTGATGTGTGACCTATTTTTCTACAATGATAACATAAGAGCTTTTTTGGCCTTAGATTTGCATAGGCAATTTTTTGTTCAGCTTGTTTTGATGAATCTCCCTACTCGATATAACCTAAACCAGTAGCACTGTCTAGTCTTCTCTAACTATTTAGGAATTCATCCATCCTTTTGGTATTTTCTTTAGTTTTCTTAATCATCTCATTATGTTTTTATTACATCTTCACTTCATTCTTCAATCTTTCATTTTCTTCCCTTAATTCACCAATGTCTTCTAATTTTCTAGCAAGTTCATTGTTTACTCGGTTGACTTCTTGACTCATGACAACCATCTGATTGGATATTTTAAAGTGATTCTCAGTAAGTCTCATTATTTCAGATTGCTTTTCTTCCAATTTTTTAGTCATTTGTCTTCTATCTTCAATGGCCGAATTTCTTTCTTGTTCAACCTAGCTTGCATTGTTCATGACATCAATCATTCTTACCATTTGAGTCTCTTGTCCAAATTGCAGTGCTTTCACTTGATCAGTATAGTGTTGATTCTTTTCAGAAAGATCTGATATAGTTCCTTCAGATGAATCAAATATGCTTCCAGATATTTCAGACAGTTATTCTATCTCTTCTTCCTATTAATTAGTTTCATTGTGCTAAAATGCTAATTCCTTCCTTTTGATCAATAACTCTCTCAATTTTTCTCTTGCTTCCTTAAGCTGTTCCATGAGAATCTACATCTCCAATCTCTGATTTTCAATAGTCTTATCAAGCTTATACATTTCCATCTCTAATATATTTTTCTCTTCAGTGATTAAATGTCCTCAAAAAGAGAACTAGCTCTGATACCAATTATTAGGATTATGGAAATGTGAGTTACTGAGAGGCGAGGGGTGAATCAGTAACCCTAATTTTTTTTAGATCAATCTTTGTAACAAAGTGATTTATTAACCGACTATAGTATTTATTGTCTCCATACATTCAATAACATAACTAAAATGTAAATACTTCTAATCTAATTAAATAACAAATCATGAAGCTTCATACACATAACACTAGTATTTTGGTATCACAGAAACCCTTGTTAGAAGGTAAAAATTGCGGTGGGGATGACACCCACCAAGCTTCACTAACTATAGTAATAAAGTTTGCAGGTTAAGGCTACAATGTTTGATCACTTTTGATGATGTTACCCTATTAGGAGTAACATAAAAGATCTGTGAGGATATATTTGGTTAAAGGATTTTAGCAACACAATTAAGTGTGCACTCAGTTTAGAGATTTACAAAAAGACTATTTGGTCTACTCTGTTAAGAGATTTAAGTATATAGAAATTGTTAGAATGAAACAATGAAATTGATCTATAGATAGAAACTAACTTTTCCTAATTTTAGATCTAATAAGTACTTAGTTGTTATCACCTTCCTGGATAGATCTCTTCTTTGAATTCTACTCGGTAGCCTTCTGATCTAATATCTAATTTAGTCCTTGAATACTCTATCATACTTCATCTTCACAACCATGTCTGATCTTTAGATATCTATATGTGTGGATACTTCATGTGTGATACTTGTCAAAATGACATCTTTACAATTCTTATAACAAAGGATTTTGACCTAATTAGGGTTATGACAACATATTAGAAAACCTAAGATCAATGATCCAAATGAATAACCTAAAACATCATTTCATAGGGATCATCAATCATTAAGTGATTACATCCATATGTAATCTTCACCTTGATCTTGGTAAACCATTTACCTTGTAGTTTGAGTAATTACAAACTTCTATGTCAGTTCGTGGTTTACTCAGTATACACTGCATTATTCACTCCATAATTAACTGACGCTTAGATATATGAATGCTTGGTTAAACTATACTCGGTGCTTGGTAATCATTTGGCTTGGTATGAAAGCTCGGTCAAGACTATGTTCAGTTAATATGATAGTCTACCTTGTGCTCTACTCAGTATCTATTCTTGGTGTGTTGACCGAGTAGCCTATTTTCTTCCTTTACCAACTGTATGTGTGACACTAATGACACCTTTAGCACATGTGATTTGGCACATGGAGAGACATTATGTTGTATATGCATGGGGGAAGAGTATTCTTTCCCAATTATATTATGATTTGGGGAAGTATGTTTGATATTAGTGATAGAGCTTGGCTATCTGCACTTTGTTATAGGTATGGATGTTCGAGGATATCACATGTGCATGAATAGTAGGGTTCTTGATGGAGGTATATGGAACATATCCACATGAATTTAGTTATCCATTGAGTAACTATTGGTAGTGGGGTGATCTTCTATATTGGAGAGTCACCATTGGTTAGTTGTAGACAACCAATATCATATGAAGACCACACAAACTCATGCCATCCTTGGAGAACATGGGCCATTATATGAGATGCATACAAAGAGATAATTGTTGGAGGAAGGAACATGTACATTTTGGCATTGTTCTATTATGATAGGATGAGGAGACAATTCGACTTCCCACTGGGTGTTCCTTGACCAATGCCAATCCATTCACATAGGCAAAGGTTTGTTCAGAGGCCTAGAACCACATCGAGACCCACACATGATGTCATAGAGATGAACGATTCAGATGTAGAGGAGGGACATGATACACCTATACCACACACTAGTGCTAATGAATGCATAATGAGGGAGTATCTTAGATACAATAATGTGCATAGAGTGAGACTCATCTATCTGAGAGACTACCCTTCAAGAGACTTGAAACCATGCTTTAGAGTAGAGCATGTGATAGTTTTAGATGAGGAGGAGGAGGATGATGAGTAGAGAGAGGATGAGAAACCAAGAGCCATGTTAGATTAGGCACCCATGAGTGAGGACCACAAAGAAGTTGAGGAGGAGACTATAGAGGAGATGGATACTACCTATCTAAGGGGACAACCAAAGAGAGCCTCATAAAAGAGACCAAACCTGAGGGAGATCACCTATTGAGAGAGTGGAGAGAGTAGCCAATCCATGCCCCCAATAGAATCCTGATGTAAATCCCCATAGATTCTAGCTATTGACAATTATGAATATACAAAAGGATATCCAAGTATGAAAGATTGATATTATTTAAAATTAAAAGTGTTATGTTTAATGTATCATATTATTAATGTTATTAAAATGTACTATAGTTGGGATGAGTGGATGGAGATTCTTTGTGAGTGAAGTTGTGAGAGATATTTATTTAGCATCATAGATACCATCATCTTCATAAGTCAAATATGGATCTCAAGGAGACCCATGGTGACACAAGAATCTATTTGATCTAGTAGAGGTAGAGATGCATTTGATAAATGAAGAGAGAGATCAACTCCAATGGGAGTTTCCAGAGAGCCAATGTGAGCTATTGGAGATATGAGAAGTGATTTAGGGGATGCAAAGTTCATCAAGGATCCATTCATGGTCCATGATATCCCATAAACCATCATCCACACCACATCCACCATCTTCTCACCGTGGTCATGAGGGGTTAGGGAGTCACCATCCCATGGATGAAAATTGATTTGATATTTATTATGTATGGTTTGGGATATAGGGAAAATTTTGAACAGTGCTAGTGACATTTTGATATATATAGATTTATGATGTTCATGTTTGATGTATATTTCTTCTTTTAATGTCCTTATGATTAATTTTGAAATCAATGCTATAAATATAAAAAATGATATACATGTGACCTAATCAAAACCTATCTTTTTATTAAATACAACAAAGGTGATGTGATATGCTTATGTAAATAGATGAACATGTAGTCTAGCTAACAAAGTTAACTAGACACTAATCTATTGAAATGAAAAGTATGGAATGAAAATAAAGTGTGCAAGTATGTCACAAGTAATATCATAACCAAAATGATTAACATAATTTACACATAAATTGAAGACCAAAATAGATACATTTTTGTCCAGAATGAGGCAATATATGAAAACACCAAAGATAATCCTAAACTGTTAATACATAATTCTCTAATGCGAAGATACCAACACAAATAAAGTTTAGAGTAATGAAATGAGAGAGAGAGAGAGAGAGAGAGAGAGAGAGAGAGAGAGAGAGAGAGAGAGAGAGAGAGAGAGAGAGCATATAATTTATGGGTTCCTTAAGGGGTATGCTGTCCATATTGGCTATTTTATATGCACCAGAGCCATATTAAAATTCTATTATGATGTAAAGATCAAATTAATTAGGACCAAACTTTCCTCTTCCTTTTAGGTAGAGTATTGATATTGCATGGATTATCATAAATAACCAAATCTCCCACCAAGAAAGATCGTTCAATCACCTTATTATTATATTACTTTATTAAGGAAGTGTGATATGCTTGAATCTATTCAAGGACATTAATGTGTTGTTCATCCAACCTTTCAAGATGTTGAAGATGTTGTTCTCTCAAAGTGTCATTATCATTGATGCCATTAAGGGAAACCCTTAATGGAGGTATTTCCAACTCTAAAGGTGTAATTGCACCCATTCCATAAACTAAATTGTAAGGGGTTATTCTTGTTGTGGTACAAAAACTTGTCTAATAATCCCATAAAGCACATATCAATTAAGTGTGCCAATCCTTAGCATGTTTGTTGACATTCTTCCTAAGAATTTTCACAATTATCTTATTAGATAACTTAACTTGACCATTATATTTTGGGAAGTAGTGAGTAGGAAAGAATTTCTTGATATGATATTTATCCAAGACTTTTGTTACTTGTATTTGAAAGGAGTACCAGTATCATATATTATTGTGGATGGAATACCAAATCAAGTGATAATATTTTTTAATAAGAAATTACAAATGATGTCAACTATATTATAATGAAGAGGAACCACCTCTACCCATTTAGTAAAGTAATCCATAGCAATAATGTTGTAAGTATGTCCTTGAGAAGAAGGAGGTGATATTTAGCTAGTGAGATCCAAGACCCAAAGGTTAAAAGGCCATGAAGCTACCTGAGAGTGGAGTTCAAGTGAGGAAGTGTGGATGATATTATTGTGATGTTGACATTGAAAAACATATTTTGACAAAAGAAAATGAGTATTGTGAGTCATAGTTTTCCAAAAATATCCCATATGAAGAAGCTTGTTAGCAAAGGATTTTCTGCCAAAATATCTGCCACAAGATCCTGAGTGAGCCCCTTATAAATCCATGGGAGTCTCAGTTTTGTCAAGACATCAGAGTAGAAGACCATTGTAAGAGTGTATAATAAGAAAATTATCAAGGATTATATATATTGTAGAAATTGTACAAATTTGAGCTCTAGTATTTCTTGTTATAGATTCAAGAAAAGTACCATCTTGTAAATAATGAAAGATGTGTGAATACCATTCATCTAAATTAAGACTAATGAAACAATTATCATTACTATAACATGATGAGATAGTAGGACTCAAAATTTTAGGTATGGTGAACTGATAACAGTCAACATTGTCCTCTAAAGAGATAAGAGAAGTTGGATTTTCCATACCATCTACATGTCTATTATCCTTACGAGGTCAAGAGGAAATATAATAAGAAGAGAATTTACCAAGTAAGATTAGGGAAAGATCACAATATTGAGTCAAATTAGAATGATTAACTTGATAGATTACATTAATCTATTGCACTATTAATTGTGAATCCCCAAAGATATGTATATTCTTCACCTTAAGGGATAAAGCCCCTTTCACTCTAGGGATAAGGACCTCACATTCTACAATGTTGTTAGTGTAAGAAAAGTTGATATGATAAAGGTATTGGTTTCTTTGAAGGAGATACAAAAATAGCACCAACACCAAATAGAATTCTACATGTAGATCCATCAAAATACAACTCTCATGTATCATTAGTTTCAATAGGAAAGACAAATTTGTTAGGAAAAGTTATAGGATTACAAGTTTTAGTTGGTGAAGGAGATTTGGAAAAATGGTCGGTCAAAGCTTTCCCTTTGATTTCCTCTTGACAAAAAAAATTTAAATCAAATTCACTTAGCATCATAACCCATTTGACCAAGTGTCTTGAAAGATTAGTTTTTGATAAAAGATGTTTCAAAGGATCAAATTTTATGATGACATTGATTTGAAAATTAAGAAGATAATACCTGAGTTTCTGACAATAAAAAAATAAAGCAAGGAATTGTTTTTATATTGGAATATATCAAGTTTCATAATTTATAAAAGTACCACTAATGTAATATATTGGTCATTCTTTTCGATTTTGATCATGTTGAGCTATGACAATGGACAAAGCATTAGGAGAAGCATAAGTGTACATGAAGAAAGGTTGATTGGGTTGAGCGGGTTGTAATATACAAGTATTAGAAATATATCATTTGAATTGTTCAAATTATTTGTGACAATCAATATTCCATGAGAAAGTAGTATCCTTTAAGAAAGAAGTAAAGGGAATCATACAATCTGCCAAATTTGATACAAACTAGTGAATAGCTTGTATTTTCCCTTGTAAACTACAAAATAGTGATATGTTTTGAGGAGGTGGCATATTGAAAATGGCTTCAATCTTTTCAATGTCTATTTCAATACCCCTATTTTAAATTATGAAACCAAGAAGTTTTCCACTATCTACACTAAAAGAACATTTTTGAGGATTCGAGAACATGTTGTATTTACAAATTCATTCAAATATTTTTCTAAGAGTAATAACATGATCCTTACGAGAAATGGACTTGGTAAGAATATCATAAACATAATCTTCTAGAATATTATTGATGCAATCATGAAAAATAAGTGTCATAGCACATTGATATGTAGCACATGTGTTTTCCAATGCAAAGGGCATAACAACCCCAAAAAAGGTTCTGCAAGGAGTGATAAAATAAATTTTGTATTAATCTTGAGGGGGAATAGAGATTTCATTACAGCCATAGAAACCATCCATAAAGGATAATAAAATATATCCTAGTGTAGAATCCACAATCATATCAATGTTCAGAAGTAGGAAACCATCTTTTAAAAAGGCTTTATTTAAGTCTCAAAAATCTATACACATTCAAATTTTATTCTCACCCTTGGATACAACTACAATATTTGAGATCCAAGGAGATTAATTGATGAGATGAATAAAGCCAACATCAAGGAGTTTTTCAATTTGTTCCTTCACAAGAAAATCAATTTTGGGATTAATCTTGCAATTTTCTATTTTAGTATCTTTTCATTAGGAAGAAGGACAATGCTATGTGTAATTTTTTTGGGATCAATGATAGGTACATCATAATAAGCCCAGGAAAAGACATTAGTAAATTTAAGAAGAAGAGAAGTAAGCTCTTTTTGTTCATCATCATCTAGAAAATTTCCAATCTTAATCACTTTTCCCACATTTTAAGGATCCATTTACACATCAATGCTATCAATAATCAAAAGATTGATTTATTGAGGGACATCCATAGGAAAAGGGAATTCATGTATGTGTTCATAATTATCATCTTTTCCAAAGTATGCTTCAACATTAAAACAATAAGGAAATCATCAATTGTGATGATAATGAGGGATATCATCATATGTGCTCAATAATTTGGCTAAATCATCATCATTACTAAAAAAATCAAAAGAAGGCTTAGCATCAAAATAAAAAATGTGAGGATTAACAAGTTTCAAAGGTGATAAATATATAGTATTAACATTGAGAGTAATATTTTGTGGTTTCTTATAAGGATTAAATACTAATCCATAATAAAATTCATGCCCCTCATTTCCTAAGGGTAGTTGAATTCCTTGTTCATGTTTTCCACATCCATTCACACTGAATCCTTATTTTTGTAGTAAACGATAACTAGGACCATAATGAGAAGCCATATCAGAAAGAGTCAATGGATCCTCATAGGTCACTATATCATAACAATCAACCTTAATAGTTTCTAAAGATTCATTAGGATTAGAAGCAGTAACAAAATTGTTACTAAGCTCAGTGGAAAGATAAGTTTTTATTGTGGATTCTTGATCTAATTTTGATTGTTTAGATTGTAATGTTGGGAATTTGTATTCTCCAACATAATTTGATGTAAAATCTAAGGATCCCCAATCGCCATCCAAAAGGACACTAGTAGGAGGAGGATCATCCTTAGGCTCAAAATATTTTTGTTCTTCAATAGACATAGGTTTATTGTTTTATTTAGTATGAAAAAAAATATTCATTCTATCATTTGCAACAAGTGTCTACATCAATTTGTTGTAGATAAACTTGAATTTATGATGCAAAGTTGAAGGAACAACATGCATAACATGTAACCAAGGTCATCCTAAAATAATATTGTAGTTAAAAGGTCTAGGCATCACATGAGTAGGAGTGGATAAAATAACTGGATCTACCTTAATAGGTAATGTGATAATACCAAATGTTCTCTTAGAAACATTATTAAAGCCACAAATGGGAATAAAATCAAACTTAGTGGTTGAAATATCAGATTTTATTTCATGCAACAGGTCAATGCTACAAACATTTAATATGGACTCATTATCAATTAATATCCCACAAATGAGATTACTATTGATAAGGACAACCACCATAAGGGCATCATGTTGATCTTGAACTTCTTTATAAGGTAAGTCATCTTGAGTAAACACAATTTGAGCTTGAACATGGGTAGTATGCATACATTCTAAAAAGGAATTGATGTTGTCCTATGAAGGTGGTGGAGTTGGAAGAGTGGTTAAATATTTTTTCAATGCTTCATTGTATGTAGGATAAGTTTGAAGAAGTTCCTAAAGAGAAATATTGGTAGGAGTAGCACATAACTGATCTATTAAATCGAACACCTTTTCAAGATTAGGGGATAAGAGTGGTGCTAGATGAAGCACAAGTTGATAAGGTGGAAGAGAAGTAGGAACAAATGGATTAGTATATTGAGGATTATTTCTTGTGCAATAAGTGTGAGTCACCACATGATAATCTTTAATAAACTCTAAAGAACTCCTAGCTTTTTATTTTACAATTATAATTGGATTATTCAGAGTTTCAAAAGAACTTGGTTGATTGTATCCTTTAATTGTAATCATAGTTGTAGTGAAAATTTGAGGATTTGATTGATTATACCCTCTAACCATAATCACAGGTGTAGTGAAAATTTGAGGACTTGATTTATTATATCCTTTAACCATAATCACATGTGTGTTGGTTATTATAGGTTTGTGTTCAACCAAATGAAAAACTACTTTAGGTTTTTCAATGTTGAAAAATATAGTTACTCAAAGGAAGAAAACCAAGAAACTTTTGGTAAAAGGATTTTTGGGGAGACATAGAGGAAGATTGAGTAGAGTTGAAGTTATCAAGCACTCCATGTGACATAACAAAATCATTACTACTATATGGCCCCAAAAGGTTTTCAACACTATGAATACTAAATGAGTCCAAAAACTTATCAATAAAGAAATAATACATGTTGGAAACAAGATACTATTGACAAAGTGAATGCAATAATTTTTTGTATTTTTCAAAATATGACTGAAATGCAAGAAAGAAAAAGAGAATAATTTTTTTTTTTTCTTTTTATGGTTTTAAGACACACACAAATAGTAGATATAACTAATCACACAAAAGGTGAATGCATAAAAGAGTAAATCCTAGATAGGTATAGTAAGAAAAGACATAAAAAGTAAATCTAAACACCAAACCACAATGTCTTTATTCGTAAAATTGAAAAATAAACACATACAAGATCTAAATTTGCACAAAAAAAAGGTATGATGCATGAAAGGGATGGGTGTTGGAGGTGTCTTCATTGATGTCAATATATCATAGGAATAAAAATGATGTCAACATGGTAGAAATGTTTAGAAGAATTGATTAGGAGATTTATTTGTTGAACATGTTAACTGAGTTGTTGTGGGATAGTTAGGAGAACATGTTATTCATAGGTCCAATAAGGTCATGGTATTGAATATATGAAGTTAAACATGTGGGAGATAGTTGATGGAGGTCAATAATTTTTTCACTCCAACTTTGAGAGGAAGATATGAAGATTTGAATATGATTCAAGCTAAGAGTTGGTGTCTGGTAGACATAGTGATACATAGTGTTGATAGAAAGATAGAAAATGGTTTGGTGTGCTGAATCAAGATTGAATCTATTGGAGCACACTTAGGAGTGTGTTTAGGACATACTCAAGTGTCCTCAACTCAAAAGGTTAGTACTTCATAGTTTTGCATGGCATAATTCTATTGTCACAGAGGTTGGAGTGAGTGTTCAGAAGGAATAGGTGAAAAAGTGTTGACAAATCCAATGAATGTAATGGATTTGTATAGACGAGTATTTTTAATGATGTTAAAGGATTTTATTTATGTATGTTCTTGATTATTTGGCAATATTCATGGATTAGAAGGATCTAATTGGTGGATATTTTGGTCAATAATAATATTTTTTTATTATTATCTTTGTTCTTGGTTGACTAGGTTGGTAAATCATTTTTTGCAAGTGGTAAATCATGAAATCGAAGAGATTTATGATCTCTAGGTGATTGCTAAGTGTTATTATTTGGTTGATGGTTAGAGATGAGTTTTAATGAGACATTTGGCATGGTGATTTAAAAAGAAGATGAGTTAGGATTTGTAGACCTAATTCTTGATATATGTGATGAATTAGGGAAAATCCAATTGCAGATCATGGATGTGGATGCTAGAGGGTTCTAGAAGAGGAAGAGAAAAAATAAGAGATAAAAGAAGAGGTTCTTCAAGAGGTTGAACAATGATTTTCATTGTGCTATATTGGATCTTTATCAGACATGAGATATATGTCATTCTCATAGCTCACAAAAGGTTTAGATCATTGGAGTGATTAGATTGTAAGATAGTGTGTCTTCCTTAGAGTTGGAGCCTAGGGGTTATTCTTTAAGAAGTGAGGTCTAGGAAATGATCTTGAATGCAAGTGCATTCCCTATTATTGTAATAAGCTTATACTTCTAACATGGTAATTTTGTTTATTGTGGGTAATCAACCCCACCTTAGTTTTTCCCCTAATAGGGTTTTTGTTAGCAATAGTCCCAAGAGATAATTGAGAGGGGGGGGGGGGGGGGGGTGAATTAGTTATCTACAAGATTCAAATATTTATCCAATTAAGTATACTTAAACATAAAGAATAAACACAATGAAAGAACAATTGAACACAACACCAATATTTTGGTTACGGGGAAACCCAAATAGCTAAAAACCCCGGTGGGAATTGATACCCACTAATATTATGTACTAGTGTATAAAATCCAACAACCATAATAAACTCCAACAACCATTCTATCTGCTCTACTATGCACGCAACTCAATCTGAGACCTGCCTAAAAAAATAAATGTAGATGCACGCTACACATTGTCGGCTCTACCAAAACAACTGGAACTTTCTCTATAATCTAAATTAACTCATGCGGTCTTAACTAAACATCAATAAAAATTCTCCAAGCTTACATCCAAGGGCACATACCCTCAAGATAGGTGCAACTCAAGAACCAATAAAATCTCTGTCGGCTCTTTTGAACAAACACAAGAAACTACTACTGGTGAATAACGATTGCATAACTTCACTTGCGTTCATCATCAGACTATGCGTCCATAACTAAAACATCACTAAAATGTCTTCAACACATATCCGAGTGCACAAGGCTCCATGATAACTTTACGGACAACCATATACAGAATACTGTATGTTACACTGTTAGGAACACTGCTGACACTAGCTGTAACATAACTATTTGTAATAATTGTTAACCTCTGCACCCATGATATCATGTTGATATCATGTCCATGCTACATATACTAAAAGCTTACTACATAAGACTTCCACACATGCCACTTTCCATATGTTGTCATCAATGACAAACATACAGTTAGTATTGGCCTATTGGCAAATCTCCAACAATCTCCCCCTTTGGCATTGATGGCAACATGTGGAATGAAAAACCACCACCAACCCAAATGAACATTTCTTATATAACATTCTCCATTTCCTCTTCAAAACTCCCCCAAAGATGAATCCTCCATCTGCTGCAATATTTTCTAATATTTTCCATTTCCTCAACTGTACTGCTATCATAATTGAATGTTGCTTCCCCTTAGTATATTAATCCTCTTTTTACTTCTATTTTTCATGACTCTATATATACTCCTCCTTTGACATCAATGACAAAGGGAGCCATTCATTTTAAGCGCTAGTACTACTCTTGAGGTAGAGTAGTCAACCTTGCACCAGTTCCAAAGGACTGATGCCTTTCCTTCTTTCTTCTAAGTAGAAACAGGCAAGGGAATGACTCCCAACTTCTCCCTAAGATACTCAAAAGTATCCTTAGGCAAGGGTTTTGTGAATATATCTGCCAACTATTCTTTAGTACTCACATAGTCTAGCTTGACTTCTTTCTCTACCACTTTCTCTCTTAGGAAGTGATACTTGATCTCAATGTGCTTTGTCTTTGCATGCATCATAGGGTTCTTTGACATATTGATAGTGCTCATGTTATCATAGTGAATAACAATAGGATAATCAATCTAAATTCCAAAATCCTTCATCATCTGTTTGATCGAAACAATTGTAGAACAATTCAAGGCTACTGCAACATACTCTACTTCTGCTGTTGACTGAGAAATACAATTTTGTTTCTTTCTTGTCCAAGTGACAAGTCTATCACCAAGAAACACTGCTCCACTTTAAGTAGTCTTTTTGTCATCAACACATCCTTCCCAATCTACATCAGTGTACACATGAAGCTCAACATTTTCTGAATTAGGATACCATAGACCATAATCTATAGTGTCTTGCAAGTATCTGAATATTCTGTTTACTTCCATGAGGTGACTTTATTTAGGCTTTGTTGCAAATCTTCCCACTATGCCAACTGAATTGGAAATATTAGGTCTAGTCTGAGTAAGATATATGAGTTTACCAATCATAGACTTATACAATGTTATATCTACAACTAGTGAGTCATCTTCAATTGTAAGCTTACATCCAGTGATCATAGGAGTTCCTACTAGCTTGCAATCATCCATCTTGAATTTCTTTAGTATTTCTTTCACATACTTTGATTGATTAATGAAAATCCCTTTTTCAGTCTATTGCACATTTAGTCCCAAAAAGTATTTGATAAGACCAATCATACTCATCTCAAACTCATTTTGCATTTCTTTGGAAAATTTAGCATTGTGTTTTTCATTACCTCCAAAGATAATGTCATCAACAAATATAGCTACAAGAAGCAAACCTTTAGATGTCTCTCTAATGAATAGATTACAATCTACTACTCCTTTCTTGAATCCAATCTTTGTTAAGTATCCATCTAGTCTCTCATACAATGCTCTAGGGGCTTGCTTAAGTCCATAGAGGGATTTCTTTAATCTGCATACCATATTAGGTCTGTCTGATAAATTGAATCCTTCTATCTACTGAATGTATACTTCTTCTTTCAAGTCTCCATTCAAGAATGCTGATTTGACATCCATTTGATAAACTTAGAAGTTTTTAATCTAACATAGGCTAGAAACAACTTAATAGCTTCTAATCTACTCATAGGTGCAAATGTGTTTGAATAATCAATGCCTTCTCTTCACACATATCCTTTACATACTAATCTTTCTTTGTTTCTTACTACTGTACCATCTTCATTCATCTTGTTTCTGAATATCCACTTTGTTCCAATCACATTTTTATCACTAGGTCTAGGGACCAATTCCCAAGTGTCATTCTCAACAATCTGATCAAGTTCTTCTTTCATAGCATCATGCCAATCTGAATTATTACATGCATCTTAAACACTTAAAGGTTCAATTTGAGATAGTAAACATACCACTTCATTGCTAGTTGAGTCCTTTGCTTGTGATCTTGTTAAGACTTTGCCACTCTAATCTCCAATGATGTATTCCTTGGAATGATTTCTTGATGTAAATTTTGGAGCTTTAGGTGATGCTGACTCATCAACCTTAGGAGTATTTTATTCACTTGTCTCAGGGTCATTGAATAACACATCAATACTATAAAACATTTCTTCAATAACTGTCTCACTATTAGAGGGTCTAGGTTCTTCTTCAATCATTGGTGAGTAGTCATGATATATTTCTTGAATCATAGAATTTTCATCAATCTTAACATGAGCACTTTCAATGATCTTTTTCAATCTTAAATTGAAACATCTGTAAGCTTTACTTTTAGTAGAGTAACCAAGAAAAATACATTCATCACTTCATGCATCAAACTGGCCTACTGCTTCATCCCTCTTGATGTAGCACTTGCTTCCAAAGATTCTGAAGTATTTTACTTTGGGAACATTACCAAACCATAGCTCATCAGGTGTTTTGTCTGTGCCGGGTCTTAATTGAATTTTATTGATGGTATAGACTACTGTATTGACCACATCTCTCCAATAGGTGTGTGCAACTTTTCCTTCTATCATAATGGTGCACGCTGTATCAAGAATGATCCTATTCCTTCTTTCTGCAATTCCATTTTGCTGAGGGGTTTTAGGTGCACTTAATTTTCCCTTTATGCCATCTTCTTTGTAGTACTCATAAAATCTGTCAAAGGTGAATTCTCCTCCTCTATTCGATCTCAAACATTTTATCTTTAGTCCAGATTCATTCTCAACCTTAGCTTTGAATATTTTTAACTTCTTGAAAGCTTTTGACTTATCTTTTAAGAACACAACCCACATCATCCTAGTATAATCATCAACAAACAAAATGAAATACCTTTCACCATAGTATGATCTTGTTTGAGTTGGACCACATAGGTTTGTATGATTTAGATCCAACTGGTTCTCTGCTAAATTCTACTTGCTCTTGAATGAATTTCTCACATGCTTCCCCATCACACATTCCCTACCTATAGTATCAACTGGCTTTTCTATGCTAGGTAGATCTCTTACTGCCTTTACATTGCTTAACTTCACTATTTTATCAAAATTGATATGACATAGTCTTTTATGCCATAACCAATTGTCATCAACTTTAGCGAAAAAACAACTTACTTCTAAATTGAGTTGAAAAACATTACCTCTTGTCTTTGTGTCTGATGGAATCATAACACCATCTTTTTTTTTAATGATGCATTTTTCATCTTTGAACTCCAACTGATATCCTTTTCCAAGTAACTATCCAACACTGAGAAGGTTATGTTTCAAACCATCAACATAAAGAACATCATCAGTACTGTTCTTTCCATCCAAAGTGATGGCTCATCTACCAACTATAGGTTTACAAGTGTTGTCTCCAAATCTGACCATACATCCTTAATATTTGTCCAAATGAACAAAAATGACTTTATCACCTGTCATGTGATGTGAACAACCACTGTCTATAATCTAGTCTATCCTTATGTTAGCTTGTGAAATCAATGCCAGCTCTTGATTTACTTTATCATCTTTAGGAACTGACTTACTATTCATCTTGTCTACAATAGCAATGAATCCAATTTCTTCTTCACCTGATTCTTCATCTGAAACTCCATCTCCAGCATAGTAGCATTCCTTAGAATACTTGGGCTTGTAATCCTTTTCAAACTTTTTAGCTCTAGTGGGACACTTAGATGCAACGTGACCAATCTTATTACATGAAAAGCACTTAAATGGTAATTGACCTTCATATTTTCCTTTTCCTTTCTTTTCTCTTTTGGAAACCATAGCAATAAAATCATCTAGTGTTTCATCATCATCATCAAAATTACCAGAAGTGTTTGCAGATTTCTTACCATGAACTGTTGCTTTGAAAGTTGTTTCACTCTTTGGTTCTATCTTCAATCTTGAAATCTCAAAGGCTGAGATCTTGCTGATCAAGGTATCTCTCTTGAAATTTGATGTAAGCTACATGGTCTCATCAAGGATGTTGATCTTGCTTTCATATTCTAGAGTAAGAGTAGTCATCACTTTATCCATAATGTCCTCTTTTGATATCTCTCCACCATTGTTCCTGATTCCAGCAACTACTTCATTAATCCTCTGATTATAAGCTCTAATGTTTTCTTCAGGAAGCATCTCTAATGCATTGTATCTTTTCTTCCATGTCTTTCTACGTGCATCCTTTGATTGTTTGTCTCCTTCAAATGTGTCTTCTAGGTGCTTCCATATTTTGTGGGCTGTATCTAAATTTTTTACTTCTGAAAATTAACCATCAGATAGGGCGCTGATAAGGGCTTCTTTAGAAATAGCATTATAATGAAAGAATTCCTTTTATGTGTCAGTAGCATCATCTTTTCCAAGGTCTTCTAAGGTAGGAATCTTGGTTGCTTTAATGGTTACATTATAAACTTCAAAATTAATGCACTGCAAATGGGTCACCATCTTGTTCTTCCAATCAAGATAATTCTCTCCATCAAACTTAGGAATTTCTTTCCTAAAGTATGCCATCTGATCAACCTCAAGCTATTAAAATTTCTCTCTGACGCACTTGGCTTTGATACCAATTGTTAGGAATAGTCCCAAGAGATAACTAAGAGGGGGGGGGGGGGGTGAATCAATTATCTACAAGATTCAATTCTTTATCCAATTAAGTATACTTAAACATAAAGCATAAACACAATGAAAGAACACTTGAACACAACACCAATATTTTGGTTATGGGGAAACTCAAATAGTTAAAAACCTTGGTGGGACTTGATACCCAATAATATTCTGTACTAGTGTATAATGATCCTTGCTAGAAGACCCTTTACCCTGGTAGGAGTAGCTTTGCAATATATTAAGTATAGTAGACCTGGTCAAGGTTCGGACCTTGTTAGGAGTCTTTTACAATTGTCCCTATTAGGGAAGAGGACACACTATCTGAGAGCTCACTACTCAAATGGGCGAAGGCTACAACCTTCTGAATAACAAATACACACTATATCTGGATCTTGGTGAACTACGCTTTGACCTACTATCTGGATAAGTTCTAATGAATAGCACAAGTACTTGACTTGGTCACATAGACCTTCTTCTGATGGCTCAACACTTCACATAATCTGCTTTGCTCTTCTTAATCAACCATGAACCACACTCCAACAATCATAAATGACTGCCTATAAATATCTTTCCTCCAAATGATATAATCAAGTCGGCCTATTAGAACCACCTTGAAATCATATTAGAGAAACCATAATAAACTCCAACAACCATTCTATCAGCTCTACTATGCCCGCAACTCAATCTGGGACTTGTCTAATAAAATAAATGTAGACGCATGCTACACACTGTCGGCTCTACCAAAACAACTGGAACTTTCTCTATAAGCTGAATTAACTCATGCAATCTTAACTAAACATCAATAACACTTCTCCAAGCTTAACTCCAAGGGTGTGTTCCCTCAAGATAGGTGCAACTCAAGAACCAACAAAATCTCTGTCGGCTCTTCTGAACAAATATAGGAAACTGCTACTGGCGAATAGTGACTGCATAACTTCACTTGCGTTCATCATTAGACTATGCGTCCATAAATAAAACATCACTAACATGTCTTCAACATATATCCAAGCGTGCAAGGCTCTATGATAACTATACGGACAACCATATACAGAACACTATCTGTTACTCTGTCAAGAATATTGTTGACACCAGCTGCAATATAACTATCTGTACTAACTGTTAACCTCTGCACCCATGATATCATGCTAATATCATGTCCATGGTAAATATACTAAAAGCTTACTATATAAGACTTCTTCACATGCTACTTTCCATATGTTGTCATCAATGACAAACATACAGTCAGTACTAGCCTTCTGGCAAAACTCCAATATTCCATGATAAGAATATTGTGTCAACTTGTGTGGATGTGTTTATGACTTGTTTATGCATGTATGTTTTACATTCCTTTTATTCATGTTAGAATTAAGGGTACACAAGTTAAGGGTTTGAAGTTTAAGTAATTGGTAACAACTAATTCACCCCCTTCTTAGTTGTTTTTTCCATAATCTAAAAAATGGGTTCCCAAAAATGTATAATAGAAAATGGGATGAAATGTAATGAGCTGATTACATCCAAAATTCTTTTTTACATTGGAATACAAAAACCTCCCTTTCATGATTAAATTTGATTGGCATGACCATGGGAATAAGGATGCCAATGTGGGATCTATACCTTGAAAGGTTACTTTTTGGAAAAGAAATATGATTGTAAATGACATATCTACTATATGAAATTAAGTACAAGGAAATAAAATTAACAAGTGCATTTGGAAATAGAATGAGGGAAATGGTACTTTGGAATCTAAATCTAACTATTGGTGGAACCTCAGATCCTATTGTAACTCCAAATCTAGTAATCTGAGACTTGTAGCTTCACTCTCTTGAAATTTCATACAAAATTGGGAGGGACAAGTCAGTTCTCAACATGTACGCAGGGACAAGTCAGCCTCTCAATTTGTACATGGTATTTTCTGAACAAATTTTTTATGTGATTTTGTCTCTAAATTTGCAACTAAATCCAGATTGTCTAAAATTATAGATCTAATAAATGGTGTGTGTGTGTGTGGATATATAGGGGTTTTACTTGGTCAAACTTTTTTTTTTGTGATTCCCGCATCTATGGGTAGCCATTAGAATAGATAAAATGTGTAGTTCTCATGAATCTTGAGTATGTATAAATTGTTAATGAGCTAAGATGCATAAGAAAATGCCTATATCTAACCCTATGTGTGATAGAGTGAAACCCTAGCATAGAAATGAAATCAATGTTTGATTTAATGCATACAAATAAATGTGTATATATGAAGCACCAATGCATAGATATGAAACTAACAGGGAAATCATGCCCAACCATAACTAGAAAGATCACTCCTAGCTATCCTCGTGATCTATTTAAAACTCCATGATGATGTAGATGATGTATTGAATGTATTGAATACTTTAAAGAGAATGTAGATTCTTGATGTAGATGGATATAGAAAAAAATCACTTCAAAGGATGTCACCAATTTGGGGCATCCACCCTGCAATTGCTTGTTTCCATCAAATTGGGGCTTTCACCTTGAATTTGATTTCATGTTACCAAAATGAGGTATGAGGGTTGATTTTATAGTAAAATTGGGAAACAAAATTAAGAAGGTCGACTGTAGACTTGGAAACCCCACAAATGCTTCATGATAGATCTTGGCCCCAAATCTAGGCACAAGATCCCATGGACAAGTAAACTTGTCAACTTGTCCCACCTGGAATTGGCTTAAATATGGTTGGTGGGTCACAATCAGTCCACAAGTGGTAGATCAGGATATACATCTAATTACGATGTTGGGATTGAATTACGAGGCCATAACAAGGTGATATAGGGCCTAGGAGATGAAATGAATTTTGTGATTGGAGGGAAAATAGAGGACACCTAGAAAAAAAGGTCCTACCTTAATTTTGCATAATTTTGAAGGGATTAGAGGGCCCATATTTGAATTAGGTATGAATTAAGTGCAATTATGAAGTCCTAGAATGCAATATATAATGTAAATATAGTAATGCAGGTGATAAACAATAATTAAATTATAGGTCACATACGTGCTTACAATTTAGGATGATACAGGATCAATATTAATTAGCAAGTTAAATAAAGTAAATTTATGATACCTAACTTAAATGCAAGCTAAGACATAAATAAACTTAACATATGAATATGTTCCCACTGATGAGTAGATAGGAAATAACCTCATTCACACTAACACCCCTCTTTAAGTGCAACTTAGGGAGTGAAATTATTATGCAATTAATGCAAGATGATGATGCACTATTCAATACACATGTTACAATATGGGTCCAAAAAAATAGTCCATGTTAGGTACCCTTGCACAACTAATCATGTAACTAATATGACATAGTCATGAAAAGCTTAGATTATAAAAGAGGATAGTCCAACCGTGCAACGAGATTCACACAACAGAAATAAAAATAATAACAACAATAATGAACTGAGAGAATACAAGATCAGATGTTTGCATTAACACAAGGTCATGAAATTATTGGTAATTGGCTAGCAACATTCAAGCTTAAATTCTAGGCTTACATGTTTGATTACCCAATAGAAATATAGGCTATCCTTGAAATAGAACCTTTAAGAGGTTACGTATCTTAGAAATAATTTTCTAAAGATCAATTACATAAATATATAGAGCCTTCAAAAGAAACATGTTGTCCAAGAAAGATCACATTTTTCTAGGTAAGGAAAATATTACATGCAAAATAGGTTATGACCCAAATCATATAGAAATCAACAGTCACGCTAAGAAATATGACACACACCTATAGGTAGGTCAAACAAAATCTCAAGAACATCTAAAGATGCACTAAAAAGCTTCACAAATCATAGAATTTCCTTGCATGATTGGAAACCTCAAACACAACCATTAGACATGAAGAAAAAATGGGTCTGAGAAAGAACCCAAGATATCTCCACTGGGAAGTAATGGTTTGATGTGATCTAGTTAGAAATCATTTGAAGGAATGCCATAGAAATAGATAAATTGACAAAATAGTAACAAACTAAAAAAAACTTTGGTTGATGGAATATTGCTAAGAATCGAAGATGCTCCTACATCAGATACCCAAGCTTATTGAAAAGTAAGCCTCTCACTTTGATGATAAAGGAAAACCAAGATGGACTATCTCAGCATAAGAAATCGATGAAGAATCCTCAACTGGTATTCCACTTCACAATATACTCAAAGTATCATCTTCCTCTAGTGCTTCTACCAACTCTGTGATCCAAAATCTCTTCAAGGTCATCCAATCGCTTCTTAAGAAACTTATACTCCAACTCTGATCCACTCTCATTACCACTAAATTCTATCTCATGATACTTATATAGATTTTTAATGTTGAATATAGGTGATATATCCATAGTCTTTTCTAACTCAAATTCATATGCATTCCTTCAACCAAATTTCCTCAAGATCTTATAAGGTCCAAACTTCCTCATCTTTATCTTATTGTATGTTCCAACTATAAATCTTCCCTTCCTCAAATATACCATCATTTCATCTTCTACTTCAAATCCCTTATGTCTCCTTTTTTCTTCTACCTTTTCCTTATACTTGTAGTTCTTTACTTCCAAATGTTGTCTGACCTGATCATGTAATGGCTTCATGTGATCCACAAACTCTTTTTCTTCAGCACTCATTTTTTCTTCATGAAGGATGTCCCTCAATTATAATACTCCCTTAGGATTCACACTTTTAACAATCTCAAATGGTGTTTTCCATGTACTCCTATTCACTAAATTTTTATATGCAAACTCTTCTTGAGAAATGACTAAATCCCAATTACCAATATTCTCTATAACCAAACATCTTAACAAATTTTGAAAAATTTTATTTACTACCTTTTTTTCCATCAATTGTATATAATAAATGTAAACTTAAATTTTTTTAACTAGAACATTAATTAAGAATATAATAGTGCTAAACAAGATGAACAAGATAGACAAAAACACCATACAACATAGATTTTTTTTCTCAAGGAAAACCTTGTTAAGGGAAAAACCTAGGTGGGGATGGAACCCACTAGATAGTGCACTAGTATAGAAATGTCCCTATTAGGAGACCTAGCCCTATTAGTAGCTGATACAATACATCTAGTACAATAGTCCCTGTTAAAGGGTAGAACCCCTATTAAAAGGTCCTTCAACCCTGTTAGAGGTTGATGACAACAAAAGGCACCCTACCCGACCACACTTCTCTAACAAGAAGGTTAAACCCACCCTCAAGACTCACTATCCAAATACAATGAAGTGAAATTATTGTTTAAATGATTGAATTGACTCATAGAAACTTACTTTCCTTTATAGTTCCACTCATACCTCTTCTCTTTAGCTTTCCCCTTATTGCATTTCTTGCATGCTCAATTACACATACCTCCCATACATATTCATCATATTATATTAGAGAATTTACTCTCCTTTATAAGAGTTACAAGTATCAATTAGGTCATCTTGTTAAGGCTTCCCAAATGCACAAAAAATTACATTACACAATACTAAGGCACATACAATACCTAATACAAATATAAAACAATTATAAATATTAATTTACGTGTCAAGATCCACAATTAACTCTTGACAATCCATGGAATACGTTACACCATGGAGTCGACTCCCAAAAGCAATTATCCAAGTTCATATGCTAGTTCTATTGTCAGCATGACCCAATCAAACCACAAATCCTAGAGTGTACTTCATCCTATTTTTTCTTCCATGCCTAAAGATTGCATTAGATAATTCAATCTCACAACCAACTTATTGTCAAAACTCAGCAACTAACTCAGTCAAATTCCCCATCTTTGTCTTATAACCAGTCTTCACCAAAATAACTGTAACTCACTCAAATCATCATATGAAGCCATGTGACCTTATACATAAGGTCTATACATCTGTAGAATGATAAAATTGAGCTCACATAGCTTGAACTTCCATACATTATCCTTACATCACTATCCAAATTCCTGTAGCAACTAGAAACACAATCTATCTGATATACCCATCTCAAAATTGAAGTATATGTCATATGTTGACATCAATCACAAAACCTAAAGAGAAACAACAACAAAAATTCCAAAAAATATCTAACAATATCCCCCTCTGGCATTGATGGCAACATATGAGTGAAAAACATCAACCCAAAAGCATTCAACCCAATAGAACCTTATCAATACCATCAACAATGGTCCCCCTAAGATAGTAGGAGGTTTTTCACATAACTCTGCCCCCCTTTAAAATAAATGGAAAATGGTGCCAATGGTGCCAACTATGATTAAACAAATGTCTCCCCCTATGATGTAGGTTTTTCAAATCTTCATGCCTACATGGTGCATGAGCACCTATACAAACACCTATGAACACCTTTGGATCTAGTGGAGTTAGTGGATCTACAGGGTCCCTAAAATTCAATTGGGATCTCTTGAGGCCTATTATGGCATTTTGTAATGATGTAAATGGAAAATGTCCTAGAAGTCTTGGTAAGGACTTAGGACCAAAATCATGTAAAATGGGTCAGTAAAAAACCCAATGGTTTAATTAGGGTCCAAGATTTCTTGGGAAAGGTTAATTATGTCCTAGGGATTGAATCATCGAAGTTTTGATAAGTTTTATTGAATAAAACATCAACTAACATGGGTTAACAATTCAAATATTTAAATGTTAACAACTAGTTATGTTTTGATGGGAAATGATGTTTAGGAGTCTTAAACAAGTCTAACTACTTCCCAACCACTTTGGATTGGTTGAGGAAGTTGAGAGATGTTTATAAGACATTGTTAGATGTTTGGGATGAGAGAGAAGTATAGACTGGTGAAGCCATTGTACAGACTGTACCCAGAGAATCAATGAAATTTGTGTTTCTATTGGATTTATTGTTGTTGTTTGATCATCCAAATGTATTGAGGAATGATTCAAAATTTTTTTTGATCCATTTGTAAAGGATTCCATACTATGAAATCAATTTTATTTGCAAAGGGACTCTGACAGTCTAGTCTTCCATTGTTTTCTTCAAGGAAAAATGATATAACCATCCCCATACTATTGTAACTATAGCTTGGGGATGGATAATTAACTTGTACATTATGTTATTATGCCTAACATTGCAAGGATAAGTGGATAGATGCAAGTGATTAGTCTATTGGTCAACTTGTTGTGATTAGAGGCATGAAATAGCCTTGAAAGGTGTGGCTATGGAGAAGCAATAGGAGATCCATCCATTGAAGGACCCAATTTTATTCTTGAAGTCATTTGAGGACACAAAAGTGAAGGTGTAAAAGCTCTCAAAAGTTGGAGGAAGCTTTGGGAAGTGTGACATTGCGCTAGCCCTAGCTTAGAAGGGTTTTTGGGTCACATTTGGGGCTTTTATGCTTGCAAAAGTACAAGATCCAAATTGATTGGATATTTGGGGGATTTGAGTCATATCTTGAGACTTTTAAAGGTTTCATGGTGACTGTGTATGTTTAACACATACTTCCTTTGCTAAATGCATGGGTTTTACCCTTAAAAGTAGGCCACAATTAGGTTTTTGGTAGTTTGGTCCAAATTACCTCACTGCAAGGTTTTATTATGTTATAGTATGGTGAAAAGGGTATGCAAAAGTGCAATGTGTTGATTTCATCCTATGGGAAGTTTCAAATTTATCCTCAATCTTGTACCGCTGGTGACCTACTAGGAGGGGCAATTAGGCCTAGTAGCTAGTTTGAACAATTTACTTGTTGGGAGTTTCTTATAAGCCTAAAATTGATTGAAACTTTCTAAAAACACCTTGTTTAACCCTTTATCATTCACCTTTGGCATTCATAAGGTTCTTGAGTCTTTTGGAGGGTACTAGCTATTTGAGGTGTCTTGGAGACTAGTGGGCTTGAATTGCCTAAACCACTCAAATCGGTCCTCTCTTGAGAACCTGGTCCACCCCATCTACTACCCAATCTACATCAAAGTGGTATTAGAGCCTAGGAGTATCTAGGTTGAGAAGATTGTATCTTGGTGTCTTGACAGTACTTGATCCTTTGTTGAGACCTTGGAGAAGTTCATTCCTCCTTGACTGTTCCAAAGTTGATCTATACCTCAGAGATGCTAGAAGGAGAAGAGGATGGGATCCCTCAGAGGGTCACAAATGTAGAGCTTTCTAAGTTGGTAAGATAATAGATGAAAGATAATAGAAGGCTAAGAGAACTTTAAAGGTTGACAAACCTTGTGAAAAAAAAAGGACATGGACAAGACCATGAAGAAGAAGAAGAACATGCAACAATAAGAGAACCAGTTGATCTTGAGGATGAAAGATTGGAAAGAATCTTGAAGGTTGATCTTGGAGTCTCTAAGGTAAAATTTGAACTTCCTATGTATGATGAGCTTTTATTGGATTGGTTCAGTGCTCTTGAAAATTGCTTTGATTGTGAGGATGTTGAGGATAGAATGAAGGTAAAGATTGCAAAGTCTAGAGTGAAAGGACATGCATTATTATGGTGGGATAACTTGTAGGATGACAGGATGAAGAAGGGTTTGTCTAAGATCTCATCATGGCCAAAAATTATGGAAAAGATGAAGGATAAGTTCCTTCTTGAAGACTATAAAGTCCTATTGTATAAGAGGATGGAAGGACTAAAGAAAAAGGACATGGACATCCCTAAGTATACAGAATAATTTCACAAGCTTGACATCAGGGCATCTCATGATGAAGAAGTGGAAGAGAAGGTGGCTAGGTATCTTGGAGGGTTAAGGTACAATATCTAGGATGAGATGAGCATGACTACACCTAGAACCTTGAAAGAATGCTTCAAGTTGGCTATGAAGGCTGAGGATAAGCTTAGGAGAAGGAAATAAAGGCAAGGTAATCCAAAAGGGAAACCAAGAAAAGCCAAAGGATTGAACCAAAGCCTAGATAAAAGTGAGAAAGGTAAAGAGAAAGTCCTAGATCTAAGAGGAGAACACAAGAGTAGTAGGGGAAAATATTTTCCTGGGAAATGCTTCAAATATTGTGAAGATAGTCATCCATTTTACAAGTGTCCTCAAAGAGAAACTAGGAAGAATTAACGACAGACCCCCTGTCATGCCGTGTGGCACCGTCGAAGCGGTGGTCCCCGCGGGGACCTTAAACTAATAGGGCCGCGACCCTTTGACTTGCATAAAGAAAATTTTAAATTTGTTTAATTTTTTAGTTTATATTATATGAAATTTATAATAATTAATATTATTAATATTAATTATTATAAATAATAATTATTAAATTAATTATTATTTATCATAATTAATATTAATAATATTAAGTAATATAAATAATACTTATTAAATTTTATATTATTAATTATTAATTATGTTAATTAATATTTTATTAATTAATATAATTAGTTTTTAATAATTAATTTATTTAGTTTGTTATTAATTATATGAATTTAATGATTTTAATTAATATAATTATTATTTAACCATTAATTTAAATTGAGATTTAATAAGTATATTGAATATTAACAATTAATATAATTATTTTATATGAACAACTTATTTATCAAAAATTGAAAGATTTCATTAATTAATATATAATATGAATTAATATAAATATTTCTTAATCAATTATGCACTTGTTTAAAATTATTTAATTATTAAGGGGTTATATGTATGGCCTATTTAAGTGAAAATTATAAGTTTATATTATAGTGGTATGTAGATTAGATGAAACTCAATTTTACGATTAATAGAATTGTTAGGTCATTGTGGGAATCTTGTCAATTTAAATTAGTGAATATCTTATTGGGATGAACTAGATCTTGATAGTCCACCTGGATCTTAGGTGAGTCCCTCGTTATACTTAGGGGTGAGCATTGTCAATGACCCCTCGTCATGCTACCCCTCAACCAATGGTTAACCATTCCCCCTCTCGGGTTTAACCACATAAGCATTTGACAACTGTTAAACTTAGACTTATAATGGCTTTTTAAAAAAAAAAAGAAGTTGGTGTTCTTTTTAGTGCAAATTTATGGGCATGACAAATGCTAGGAAGGTCACTCTAGCTCATGGAGAGGAAGAGACTAATGACAAGCCAACCAGCCTTGTTTTAGATCCAATCACTGAAGGAGATTTTCTCATGGTGAGAAAAGGAACAAGGATGCAACAACAAAAGAAGTTAGAGGTATCAATTTTTAGGATAAATTGCAATAGTTATGGAAATATTTGTAAGATGATTGTTGGTTCTGGTTCTTTTGATAACTTTATGTCTTGTGAAATGGTTAATAAACTTAATTTGCATACATTTCCAATTGATAGACCATATAGAGCATCATGGGCTAGTAGTGATCAAAATATTATGATCAAGGAAAGGGCTTATGTTGATTTCTTTATTGGATCTTATAGTGGTAGGGTTTTGTGTGATGTGGTTCCCATGACTTGTTGTCACATAATCTTGGGAAGACCATGGGAGGCCTCAAGATAGACCATTCACTATGGGTTGGAAAACACCTATGTTGTGCAAAAGGATGGAAGGAGATACACCCTCATACCCTTGCCTAACCAAGTTGTTGAAGGAGGTAGGAACATCATTGTGTTTGGGGAAAAGACATATGTTAATTTGTATAAGAATGTGGATCAGAGATCTATGGCATCAAATCTAAAACAAAAGACAACCTTGTTGGTGGTAAAATCTAGCCTTTGTGACAGTCATGAAGGGCTGAATGTGAAGCACCAGATTGAGAAGCCACATGGAATCTTGGTTGGAAGTGTGTGGTGTCCTATGGTATCATAGAGAAAGGGTGATAGCACCATATCCATGTAGGATGAGAGTAAGGGTCTATTTGATCCTAAAATGAAGACAAAGGAGCAGTTTGTGAAGGAACAAAATGAAGTCCTTCCCAACTAGAAAAACACAAAGTCATCATGGATGATAACAAAGATAAGGTTTTGTTTTGTGTTTCTAATACCTTGGATGTAGGTACTAAGATGATAAAAGATTCTAAGTTTATGAAGAAGAGTTGTAGACATACCTCTAGGAGGAAGGGTGGCAACAAAAATAAATTCTTGCACTCTTGGGGAAAAGAGTCATTTTGAAGGTGGGGTGCATGGTGCAGGAGCACCTATCCAAAAATCTATGAACAACTTTGGATCTAGTGGATTTAGTGGATCTACCTGGTCCCTAAAAGTCAATTAGGATCTCTTGAGGCCTATTATTATATTTTGTAATAATCAATATGATGTAAATGGAAAATGTCCTAGAAGTCTTGGTAAGGACTTAGGACCAAAATCATGTAAAATGGGTCAGAAGTAACCCAATGGTTCAATTAGGGTCTAAGATTTCTTGAGAAAAGTTAATTAGGTCCTAGGGATTGAATCATCTAAGTTTTTCTAAGTTTGGTTGAATAAAACATCAAATAACATAGGTTAACAGTTCAAATATTTGAATGTTAACGACTAGTTATGTTTTGGTGGGAAATGATGTTTAGGAGTCTTAAACAAGTCTAACTTATTCCAAACCACTTTGGATTGGTTGAGGAAGTTAAGATATATTTATTAGACATTGTTAGATGTTTGGGAGGAGAGAGAAGTATAGACTGGTCAAGCCATTGTATGGACTGTACCTAGAGAATCAATGAAATTTGTGTTTCCTTACATGTTTTGAGTTTTTATTGGATTGATTGTTGTTGTTTGATCATCTAAATGTATTGAGGAATGATATAAAAAAAATTTGATCCATTTTTAAAGGATTCCATACTGTGAAATTAATTTTATTTGCAAAGGGATTGTGACAGTCTAGTCTTCCATTGTTTTTTTCAAGGAAAAATGATATAACCATCCCCATACTATTGTAACTATAGCTTGGGGATGGATAATTAAATTTTACATTATGTTCTTATGACTAAAATTTCAATGACAAGTGGATAGATGCAAATGATTAGTCTATTGGTCAACTTGTTGTGATTAGAGGCATGGAATAGCCTTGAAAGGTGTGGCTATGGAGCAGCAGTAGGAGATCCATCCATTCAAGGACCTAATTTTATTCTTGAATTTGTTTAAGGAAATAAAATTGAAGGTGTAAAAACTCTCAGAAGTTGGAGGAAGCATTGGGAAGTGTGACATTGTGCCAACCCTAGTTTGGAAGGGTTTTTGGGTCACATTTGGGGATTTTATGCTTGCAAATATCCAAGATCCAAATTGATTGGATATTTGGGGGATTAGAGTCATATCCTAAGACTTTCAAAGGTTTCATGGTCACTGTATATGTTTAACACATACTTCCTTTGTTAAATGCATGGTTTTTACCCTTAAAAAATAGGGCAGAGTCAGGTTTTGGGTAGTTTGTTCCAAAGTACCTCACTGAAAGGTTTTATTATGTTATAGTATGGTGAAAAGGGTATGAAAAATTGAAATTTTCTTATTTATTCCTTCAAGAATTTTTAAAGTTATCCTCAAGTTTGTACCGATGGTGACTTACTAGGAGGGGCAATTAGGCCTAGTAGCCAATTTGAACAATTTACTTGTTGGGAGTTTCTTATAAGCCTTAAACTATTTGAAACTTTCTAAACACACCTTGTTTAACCCTTTATCATTCACCTTGGGAATTTGGAGGGTACTGGCTATTTTAGGTGTCTTGGAGACTAGTGGGCTTGAAGTGCCTAAACCATTCAAATCAGTCCTCTCTTGAGAACCTAGTCCACCACATCTGCTGCCCACTCTGCATCACTACAACATATCAATTGCTATGTTCATAAGCAATTCATCAGTTCAACCTCTACAACTACTCCCCCTAAGGATTAGGACTGAGGATCAAGTCCAGGAGAATAATTAAGCTCTGATAATAAATGGACTAATGTATTCCTGCATCATTTAATTGTCACAAGGTGGGGCCATCACCCCAATAATACCTTTGAGATACTCAACTGTCTCTTTTGGAAATGATTTTGTAAAAATATATGCAATTCATTCCTTTGTGCTGATGTATTCCAATATGAATTCCTTTTTTCCAGCTTTTTTCTTTCAAAAAGTGAAATTTAATTGATATATGCTTTGTCTTAGAGTGTAATAATGGATTATTTGACATATTGACTATACTTGTGTTATTGCAGTGAATAACAATAGGCTCTTCAATGCTTACTCCAATAAGTTTTAGCATCTATTTTAGCCAAACAATCTAAGTGCAATTAATAACAATAGTGCAATATATTCTAATTCAATAGTAGATTGTGATATACAATCCTTCTTCTTTCTCAACCAAGAAACTAATCTCTTCCCAAGAAAGAAAGCTCCTCCACTTGTGTTTTTTCTATCATCCACACTACTTGCCTAGTTGCATCAATAAATGCATGTAAAGTAAAGTCATCAGATCTGTCATACCACAAACTATAGTCCAAGGTTCCTTTCAGATATCACAATATTCTTTTCATAGAGAAAAATGAGTTTCTTTAGGTTCAACTTACAATCCTCCAATCCAAACTCTTTCAATAATTCCTTAAGATACTTATTTTGAGATAATAAAATTCCATCCTTACTTTGAGTGATTTGAAAACCAAGAAAAAATTTCATTTATCCTATCATAGACATATCAATTTCACCTTTCATCTCTTCAATGAATTTATTACTCATAACATCATTCCCACCAAATATGATATCATCAACAAATACCTCAACAATTAAGATACCATCAAAATTAATCCTTAAATACAAATTACTATCAACATTACCTTTTTTGAAACCAAGATGTAATAAATGCCTGTCCAATCTAGAATACCATGCCCTTAGTGCTTTCTTCAAGCCATATAATGATTTCTTCAGTTTGTATACTGTATCTTCTTGATCAACTAATGTGAATCCATTGGGTTTCTCTATGTAGACTTCCTCTTCAATTTTTCCATTTAAGAATGAAGGTTTGGCATCCATCTGATAAACCTTAAATTTTTTATGAGTTGCATAAGAAATAATTAATCTAACAACCTCCAATCTAACCACAGGTGCAAAAGTATCATCCAAGTCAATACCTTCTTACAGTGAGTATCCTTTACAAATTAGTCTTTCTTTATTTCTTACAACTTCACCCTAATCATTCATCTTATTCCTAAAAGAACATTTAGTTCCTATAACATTTTTTTCTCTTAGGTCTTGGTACAAGCTCCCAAGTATCATTCTTCTAAATTTGATCTAGTTCTTCTTGCATTGCCTTAATCCAAAATTCATCTTTACGAGCTTCATGAGTAGTCTTAGGTTATACTTGTGAAATTAAGCACAATTTATTTCTAACCTTTGACCTTATCATCACACCTTTGTTTACATCTCCAATCATTTTTTTATATCAGAATGGTTCATTGATACATACCTTGGTGTTTTATCAGAACTATTCTACTTGCTACTCTTGATTCAATTCTGAATTGTAGAAGCCAAACTACCTTCATTATCTAATCCATCATCACATTCTTTGCTAAATCTAAAATTTCTCATTAATCTTCACATTAGCACTTTAAATTATCTTTTCGAATTTGAGATTGTAACACCTACATGCATTACTCCTATTAGAGTATCCAGGATACTCCTATTAGAGTATCCAAGAAAGATTCCTTCATCACTTCTAGCATCAAATGTACCTAGTTCATCATCCCTTTTAATAAAGAATTTACTACCAAATATTATGAAGTATTTAACTATAGGAATGTGACCAAACCATAACTTATATGAAGTCTTACCAGTATCATGTCTGATCTAAACTCTATTCAATGTATAGAATATAGTTCTAACTTCTTCCCTTCAATGCATATGTGATATCTTTCCTTCAAGAATCATAGTCCTAGAAGCATCAAGAATGGTTTTATTTCTCCTTTCTACTATGCCATTCTACTGTGGTTTCCTAGGTGAATAAGTTTGTCTATATATCCCATGTTCCTCACAATATGCATTAAACTTATCTAATGTGAACTCACCAACTCTATTAGACCTTAATAATTTAATCTTCAATCCTAATTCATTCTCAACTTTTTCCTTGTAAATCTTGAATTTATCAAAAGCTCCATACTTTTCTTTAAATATAAAGACCTACACAATTATTGAATAATCATCAATAAAAATCATAGAGTACCATTCACCATAATATAACCTTGTTCTTGTATGTACCAGATCCAATCTCCATTTTTTTGAATAAGTCTTGCTCTGAAAGCTAGTCCTAGTTTGTTTTCCCATAACACATTCTTTGTACAACATGTTAGTAGCCTTCACAATCTTTGGGAAATCTCCGATTGCATTAGTGTTATTTACCTTCACAATGTTATCAAAATTTATATGACATAGCCTCTTTTTCCATTACCAACTTTCATCTATCTTCACAACAAAAAAACTTTCTTCAAATGAAACACATTACCTTTGGTCTTAGTCCCTAATGCGATTAGATTTCTTGATTGATCTCTGATAGTACATTTTAGATTCTTGAATTTTAGATGATAACCTTTATCCACAAGCTATCCAACACTCAACAAATTATGCTTTAGTCCTTCAACAAAAAAAACATCATCAATATTATTTTTATCATCAATAGTTATAGATCCTCTTCCTATGACCAAGTGTAGTTATAGATCCTCTTCCTATGACCAAGTGAGTAGTGTTAACTCCAAATTTGACTACACCTCCATCATACTTGTTAAGTTGCACAAATTTGTCTTTATCATCAGTCATGTGTTGAGAATATCCACTATTTATAATCCATTTAGATTTATTTTCTACATGTGAAACCAAAGTTTTTTCTTCATGAATAGGATCTTCATCTTTAATAGAAACAAACTCAATATCATCTTCATCATTCATAGATTCATCATCAGAAGTACCCTCACTATAAATATAACATTCCTTAACATATTTAGAATTCTATGGCCTAGGCTTATACTTAGGAACTCTTGTAGGACATCTAGAGGAAAAATAACTTATCTTATTGCATGAAAAACACTTCAAGGGTAATTTCCCTGCATACTTTCCCTTACCTCTATTTTCCCTCTTTACGACCAGGGCTACAAGCTCATCCAATCTCCTTTCTTCTTCCTCTATTTCTCCCTATTACTTGGCTTATTATCCAAGATCTGCATACTTCTCACTTCTATTGGTGCTTAAATTTTTTATTATCATATTGTTATCCTTATGAACAATAGCCTTAAAAGAAGATTCAACTTTAGGTAAAGCATCTTGTAATTTAGAGGTTTCAAATGTAGATAACTTACCAATAAAAGCCTCCCTTTTAAATCCCTTTGTGAGTGGTATAATATCTTTACTTGTCATTGTTAGGAATAGTCCCAAGAGATAATTGAGAGGGGGGGAGTGAATCAGTTATCTATAAGATTCAATTCTTTATCCAATTAAGTATACTTAAACATAAAGCATAAACACAATGAAAGAACACTTGAACACAAAAACAATATTTTAGTTATAGGGAAACCCAAATAGGTAAAAAACCCTGGTGGGACTTGATACCCAATAATATTTTGTACTAGTGTATAATGATCCTTGTTAGAAGATCCTTTACCCTATTAGGAGTAGCTTCACAATATATAAAGTACAGTAGACCTAGTCAAGGGTTAGACCCTGTTAGGAGTTTTTTACAATTGTCCCTATTAGGGGAGAGGATGCACTATCCGAGAGTTCACTACTCAAAGGGGCGAAGGCTACAACCTTCTGAATAATAGATACGGACTATATCTAGATCTTGGTCAACCGCTCTTTGAACTACTATCTAGATCAGTTCCAATGAATAGCACAAGTACTTTACTTGGTCACATAGACCTTCTTCTGATGGCTCAACACTTCGCACACTCTACTCTGCTCTACTTAATCAACCATGAACCACACTCAAGCAATCACAAATGACTACCTATAAATATCTTTCCTCCAAATGATATAATCAAGTTGGCCTATTAGAACCACCTTGAATTCACATTAGAGAAACCATAATAAATTCCAACAAACATTCTGTCAGCTCTATTATGCATGCAACACAATCTGGGACTTGTTTAATAAAATAATTATAGACGGACGCTACACACTGTCGACTCTACCAAAACAATTGGATCTTTCTCTGTATGCTGAATTAACTTATGCGTTCTTAACCAAACATTAAAAATGTTTCTCCAAGCTTAAATCCAAGGGTGCATACCCTCAAGATAGGTGCAACTCAAGAACCAATAAAAACTTTATCGGCTCTTCTGAACAAACACAGGAGACTGCTACTGGTGAATAGTGACTGCATAACTTCACTTGCGTTCATCACTAGACTATGCGTCCATAACTAAAACATCACTAAAATGTCTTCAACATATATCCAAGTGCACAAGGCTCCATGATAACTGTATGGACAACCATACAAAAAACACTATCTATTACTCTGTTAGGAACACTACTGACACCAGCTGCTATATAGCTATCTATACTAATAGTTAACCTCTGTGCCCATGATATCATGCTGATATCATGTCCTTGATACATATACTGAAAGCTTACTGCATAAGACTTCCACACATGCTACTTTCCATATGTTGTCATCAATGACAAACATACAATCAGTACTAGCCTACTGGCAAATCTCCAACTATCTCCCACTTTGGCATTGATGGCAACATGTGGAATGAAAAATGACCACCAACTTAAATGAACATTTCTTATATAACATTCTCCATTTCCTATTCAAAACTCCCCCAAAGATGAATCCTTTATCTGCACCAATATTTTCTAATATTCTCCATTTCCTCAACTGTACTGATGTCATAACTGAATGCTGCTCCCCCTTAGTATATTACTCCTCTTTTTACTTCTATTTTTCATGACTCTATACATATACTCCCCCTTTGACATGAATGGAAAAGGATGCCATTCATTTTAAGGACTGGTACTACTCTTGAGGTAGAGTAGTCAACCTTCCACCAATCCCTGAGGACTGATGCCTTTCCTTCTTTTTCTAAGCAGAATCAAGGAAGGGAATGACTCCCAACTTCTCCTTGAGATACTCCAAAGTATCCTTAGGCAAGGGCTTTGTGAATATATCTGCCAACTGATCTTTAGTACTCACATAGTCTAGCTTGACTTCTTTCTCTACCACTTTCTCTCTTAGGAAGTGATACTTGATCTCAATGTGCTTTGTTTGTGCATACATCATAGGGTTCTTTGACATATTGATAGTGCTAGTGTTATCATAGTGAATAACAATAGGATAATCAATATGAATTCCAAAATCCTTTATCATCTATTTGATCCAAACAATTGTAGAACAATTCAAGGTTGCTGCAACATACTCCACTTCTGTTGTTGACTAAGAAATAAAATTTTGTTTCTTGCTTGTCCAAGTGACAAGTCTATCACCAAGAAACACTGCTCCACCTGAAGTACTCTTTCTGTCATCAACACATCCTTCCCAATCTGCATCAGTGTATACATGAAGCTCAACATTTTCTAAATTAGGATACCATAGACCATAATCTATAGTGCCCTACAAGTATCTAAATATTCTCTTTACTACCATGAGGTACTTTGTTTAGGCTCTGCTCCAAATCTTCCAACTATGCCAATTGCATCGAAAATATCAGGTCTAGTTTGAGTAAGATATATGAGTTTACCAATCATAGAGTTATAAAATGTTGTCCACTACTAGTGAGTCATCTTCTTTTGTAATCTTGCATCCAGTGATCATAGGAGTTCCTACTGGCTTGCAATCATCCATTTTGAATTTCTTCAATATCTCTTTTACATACTTGGATTGATTTATGAAGATTCCTTTTTCTATCTATTGCACATTTAGTCCCAAAAAGTACTTGATAGGACCAATCATACTCATCTCAAACTCATTCTTCATTTCTTTGGCAAATTGAACACTGAGTTTGTCATTACCTCCAAAGATAATGTCATCAACAAATATAGCTACAAGTAGTAAACCTTCAGATGTCTCTCTAATGAATAGATTACAATCTGCTACTCCTTTCTTGCATCCAATCTTTGTTAAGTATCCATCTAGTCTCTCATACCATGCTCTAGGGGCTTGCTTAAGTCCATAGAGGGCTTTCTTCAATTTGCATACCATATTAGGTCTGTTTGATAAGCTGAATCATTCAGGATGCTCAATGTATACTTCTTCTTTCAAGTCTCCATTCAAGAATGCTGATTTGACATCTATCTGATAAACTTTAAAGTTTTTGACTCTAGAATAAGCTAAAAACAACTTAATAGTTTATAATCTACTCATAGGTGCAAATGTGTCTGAATAATCAATGCCTTCTCTTTGTGCATAACCCTTACATACTAATCTTGCATTATTTCTTACTACTGTACCATCTTCATTCATCTTGTTTCCAAATATCCACTTTGTTCCAATCACATTCTTATCACTAGGTCTTGGGACCAGTTCCCATGTGTCATTCTTAATAATCTGATCAAGTTCTTCTTTCATAGATTCATGCCAATCTAAATCATTACAAGCATCTTTAATAATTAAAGCTAGTTCAATCTGAGATAGTAAACATACCGCTTCACTACTAGTTGAGTTCTTTGCTTGTGATCTTGTTAAGACTTTTCCGCTCTGATCTCCAATGATGTCTTCCTTGGAATAATTTCTTGATGTAAAATTTGGAACTTTAGGTGATGCTGATTCATCAGCCTTAGGAGTATTTTCTTCACTTGTCTCAAGGTCATTGAATAATACATCAATACTATCAAACATTTCTTCAATAACTATCTCACTAGTAGAGGGTCTAGGTTCTTCTTCAATCATGGGTGAGTAATCATGATGTCTTTCTTGAATCATAAATTTTTCATCAATCTTTACATGAGCACTTTCAATGATCTTTTTCAATCTTAAATTGAAACATCTATAAGATTTACTTTTATTAGAGTAACCAAGGAAAATACCTTCGTCACTTCTTGCATCAAACTTTCCTACTGCTTCATCTCTTTTGATGTAGCACTTGGTTCCAAAGATTTTGAAGTATTTTACTATGGGAATACTACCAAACCATAGCTCATAAGGTGTTTTGTCAATGCTGGGCCTTAACTAAATTCTATTGATTGTGTAGGCTGCTGTATTGACCACATCTCTCCAATAGGTGTGGGCAACCTTTCCTTCTATCATAATGGTGCACACTGTATCAAGAATGATCCTATTCCTTCTCTCTACAATTCCATTTTTCTAAGGGGTTCTAGGTGCACTTAAATCTCTCTTTATGCCATGTTCTTCGTAGTACTCATAAAATTTGTCAGAGGTGAATTCTCCTCCTCTATCCAATCTCAAACATTTTATCTTTAAGCCAGATTCATTCTCAACCTTAGCTTTGAATATTTTGAGCTTATCAAATGCTTCTGACTTATCTTTCAAGAACACAACCCACATCATCCTAGTATAATCATCAACAAACAAAATCCAATACCTTTTCAAATTTAGGTCTATATGAATCAAATCTAACTTGTTCTCTGCTGAATTCTGCTTGCTCCTAAATGAATTTCTCACATGCTTCCCCATCACACATTCCCTGCATATAGTATCAATTGGCTTTTCTTTTCTAGGTAGATCTCTTACTACCTTAACATTACTTATCTTTACTATGTTATCAAAATTGATGTGACATAATCTTTTATTCCATAACCAACTATCATCAACTTTAGCAACAAAAAAAGTTGCTTTTGAATTGAGTTGAAAAAAATTACCTCTTGTCTTTGTGCCTGATGCAATCATAACACCACCTTTGTTGTTAATGATGCATTTGTCATCTTTGAACTCCAATTTATAGCCTTTTCCAAGTAACTTTCCAACACTAAGAAGGTTATGTTTCAGACCATCAACATAAAGAACATCATCAGTACTATTCTTTCCATCCAAAGTGATGGCTCCTCTACCAACTATAGATTTAGGAGTGTTGTCTCCAAATCTGACCATACCTCCCTTGTATTTTTCCAAATGAACAAACCTACCTTTATCACCTATCATGTGATGTGAACAACCACTTTCTATGATCCAGTCTCTCCTTATATCTGCTTGGGAAATCAATGCTAGCTCTTGATTTACTTTCTCATCTTTAGGAACTAACTATTCATTTTGTCTACAATAGCAATGAATCCAATTTCTTCTTCACTTGATTCTTCATCTAAAACTCCATCTCCAACATAGTAGCATTCCTTAGAATACTTAGGCTTTTAATCCTTTTTGAATTATTTAGCTCTAGTGGGACACTTAGATGAAAAGTGACCAATCTTATTACATGAAAATCACTTAAATGGTAATTGACCTTCATATTTTCCTTTTCCTTTCTTTTCTCTTTGGAAAATCATAGCAATAAAATAATCTAATGTTCTCTCTTCATCATCATCATCAAAATTACCAGAACTGTTTGTACATTTCTTACCATGAATTGTTGCTTTGAAAGTTGTCTCACTCTTTGGTTCTGTCTTCAATCTTGAAATCTCAAAAGCTAAGATCTTGCCGATCAAGGTATCTCTCTTGAAATTTGATGTAAGCTACATGGTCTCATCAAGGATGTTGATCTTTCTTTCATATTCTGGAGTAAGACTAGTCATCAACTTGTCCATAATATCCTCCTCTGAGATCTCTCTACCATTGTTCCTAATTCCAACAACTGCTTCATTAATCCTCTGATTGTAAGCTTTGATATTTTCTTCAAGGAGCATCTTTAATGCATTGTATCTTTTCTTCCATATCTTTCTACATGCATCCTTTTCTTGTTTGTCTCCTTCAAATATGTCTTCAAGGTGCTTCCAAATTTTATGGCCTGTATCTAGCTTTTTTACTTCTAAAAATTCACCATCAAATAGGGTGCTGATAAGGGATTCTTTAGCAATAGCATTATGATGAAACAATTTTTTTTTTGTGTCAGTAGCATCATCTTTTCCAAGGTCTTCTAAGGTAGGAATCTTGGCTACTTTGATAGTTACATTAAAAAATTCAAAAGCAACGCACTGCAAATGAGTCATGATCTCATTCTTCCAATCAAGATAATTCTCTCCATCAAACTTAGGACTTTATTTCCTCAAGTATGCCATCTGATCAACCTCAAGCTATTAAAATTTCTCTCTGAGGCACTTGGCTCTAATGGTAATTGTTAGGAATAGTCCCAAGAGATAACTAAGAGGGGGTGGGGGTGAATCAGTTATCTACAAGATTCAATTCTTTATCCAATTAAGTATACTTAAACATAAAGCATAAACACAATGAAAGAACACTTGAACACAACACCAATATTTTGGTTATGGGGAAACCCAAATAGGTAAAAACCCCGGTGGGACTGGATGCCCACTAATATTCTGTACTAGTGTATAATGATCCTTGTTAGAAGATCCTTTACCCTGTTAGGAGTAGCTTTACAATATATTAAGTATAGTAGACCTGGTCAAGGGTTGGAACCTATTAGGAGTCTTTTACGATTGTCCCTATTAGGGGAGAAGATGCACTTTTTGAGAGCTCACTGCTCAAAGGGGTGAAGGCTACAACCTTCCGAATAACAAATACACACTATATCTGGATCTTGGTGAACTGTGCTTTGACTTGCTTTCTGGATTAGTTTCAATGAATAGCACAAGTACTTTACTTGGTCACATAGACCTTCTTCTGATGGTTCAACACTTCACACACTCTGCTCTGCTCTACTTAATCAACCATGAACCACACTCAAGCAATTACAAATGATTTCCTATAAATATCTTTCCTCCAAATGATATAATCAAGTTGACCTATTAGAACCACCTTGAAATAATATTAGAGAAACCATAATAAACTCCAAGAAACATTTTTTCAGCTCTATTATGCATGAAACATAATCTTGGACCTGTCTAATAAAATAATTATAAATGCATGCTACACACTGTCAGCTCTACCAAAACAACTAGAAATTTCTTTGTAAGCTGAATTAACTTATGTGCTCTTTACCAAACATTAATAACATTTCTCCAAGCTTAAATCCAAGGGTGCATACCCTCAAGATAGGTGCAACTCAAGAACCAATAAAAACTGTGTCGACTCTTCTGAACAAACACAAGAGACTACTACTGGTGAATAGAAACTGCATAACTTCACTTGTGTTCATCACCAAACTATGCATCCATAACTGAAACATCACTCACATGCCTTCAACATATATCCAAGCGTGCAAGGCTCCATGATATCTGTACAAACAACCATACATAGAACACTATCTGTTACTTTGTTAGGAACACTGCTGACACCAGCTGCTATATAATTGTCTGTACTAATAATTAACCTCTGAGCCCATGATATCATGCTGATATCATGTCCATGCTACATATACTAAAATATTATTGCATAAGACTTCCACACATGCTACTTTCCATATGTTGTCATCAATGACAAACATATAGTCAATATCAGCCTACTAGAAAATCTCCAACAGTCATGACCTCGGTGTCATATGCAAGTGTCAAAGATCTCAAAATCTTCACAATGATTTCATCTTGTATAATAGAAGATCCTATATTTATGATTCCATTAACATTCTCTTTCAGTCTCTGAACATATGCTCTAATAGAGTCATCTTCTTAAATCCTCATGTTCTAAAACTTTTTTTTCCAACATTACAACTTGGCCTATTTGGTATATTTGTCTCCTTCATATAGTGATTCCAACTTTGTCTAGATCTCATGTGCCAACTCAAGATCCTTGACCTCTGTAAATTCTTCCTCAGAAAGTGCACTGATTAGGACTTCTATAGAAATCATATTGCAAGTGAATTTCTTCCTTTCACCCTTTGTACTATTCTCCAGTTCATCCTTAGTCTTGAAATATTCTTTTTTCTTTGTAATCAACTAGTATTCAATCCCAAAGAAGATCAAATGATTTCTCATATTGTTTTTCCAGTTGTCAATATTTTATCTATCAAATTTAGGACTGTCCATCCTATAGCTTTCCATTCTAGATCTCCTAAAGAAGTTAAGATTTCTCCAAGAGGACCAATAGTTCTGATACCAATTGTTAGAAATAACAAGCCACACCACACAAATAAGAGGGATGGGGGTGAATAAATTGTGTATAAAAATTTTAAATTTAAAACTTCTAAACCAGAACATTAATTAAGAATATAACAATTCTAAACAAGATGAACAAGATAGACAATATCACCATAACACAGATTTTTTTTTTCTCAAGGAAAAACCTTGTTAACGGAAAAAATCATGCAGGGGCAATAAGGAAGACAAAGGACCACATGAAGACATCATGGAACCATGATGATGGCATGAAGCCATTAGAAACAAATAAGATCAATTAGAATGTATTAAATCCTATCATGGTGTATGGGGGCAATAATTTTGTATAGGTCCTAAAGGTCTTGATAAGGACCTTATGACTAAAATGCCTTGCAAGTGGGTCAATAGAACCCTAGGAGTCTAAGAAGGGTCTATAGGAGTTTAGAGATCGTGAATAATCTAGTGGCATCAAAATATACTAGTTCAAGAATAAGTTTTAATGAAGGAAAATTAATTTGACAATTCAAATTTTTGAAAAATAATGACTAGTTAAGGATTTGGAGGGAATTTAGTTTTAGAAGTCTTTAGCCTTAAAAAATCTTTCCAACCAATCCAAATAGGTTGAGGAAGTTGTAATGAAGGTTTATATATTGGAAACATCATCAATGTATGACAAAGTAGAGCAAGATGTATAGACTGACTGGAAATCCAATAAAAATACTATTTTTACTTCTTTTTTTTCATGTTGTCTTTGCATTTATAATTCCTTGTGTTGATCATTGTAAGGTTTCAAATGTATTAAGGGTTAATTAATAACTTTTTAAATATTGGTGAATGTTTTAAGACCTTTTGTAGATCAATTTACATAATTAAATGCCGACTATCATTTAAAACCATTGTTTTCCTTGTGACAATTGATAGTTTTATGAAGAGATGGTCATTCCATGAATGATAAAGACCCAATTCTCATGGAATGAAATTTTTCTAACATGTATTACCTTTCTAATGTGTTAATGTGAAGTTAAAGGGGAGAGAGTAGGTGATCACCGAGATAGTTTGGGGAAAAACTAAGGAAATTACTTGGTATATAGCATCAGTACACAATATACCTTAACAAGGGGTGATTTTTGTGATTGAAGGTGTCTATAACTATTTAATAAAAGGTGAATCCATCATCAATTCATTGGATAAGTGATTGGAAGTGATACATTGGAGAAGCCCTAGTTTTGAGGGATTTAGAGAGCCAAATTAGGGCTTCCATATTGGAAGAGACCTTAGGGTTGATTTGACTTGATAATAATTTGATTGAAACCATATTATAATACTATTGAGAGTCTTGAAGTCAGGGGTTAAGTTTATGATATAGTTTCATTGGAAAATGACCTCATTTTATGCCTAGTGATAGGGTACAGTTTGGAGATATGACAGTTGGTCCAAAAAAACATCATATGAGATTTATATATGTTGGAGAGTGGGATAAAGGGTATTAGGATATTTATTTATTTTTAAAAGTTATTTGGGAAAGTGTGGAGTAAAGAACCCATTTTGTTCATTGTAGGGCTAGTAAGGGGCTCTAGGCCTAGTTGAGGGAAACTAAGAGTTTGAAGAGTTAGGTGGTTTTGTAAACCTTATAACCTCTTGAATCCATTTGTATTCAACCTAAGAAGACAAAAAAAATCATCATTTTATATTTGGAAAGGTGTTTGATCATTTGAGACCATTGAGTGGCTTTAGAGGCTAGTATGACAAGAGCCTAAACCTCTCAAATTTGAGACATTAACAGTTGAGACCAAATCCACCACACACCTATGCATTAGGTGGTATCAGAGAAAATTAATATATCTTTGTGGGAGTAAGAGAAAGAAAAATTGGAAGGTATGGAACCTGATAACCAAATGGAAAGAGAAATAAATGAATTGAAGGAAGCCCTTGAAAATGAGAAGAGGGAAAATAGAGATCTAGAAGAAGCCAAGGAAAGAGAAGAAAGGAAGACAAGAAGGGAAAGATTAAAAATGATATAGAGGATAACATTGGAAAAAGAAAAAAGAGAACCTAGTAGGGAAGAGGTTCATAAAGAAAACAATGAAGGATAATATGAATACATTAAGGGACAAAAAAGTAGGGGTCATGGAACTAAGGAGGATCCTAAAGAAAGAAGGTTCATGAGATTGATTAAGGTAGTACAAGGTAATGGTGGAAAGAATTAGGTTGATTTACTGATCTATCAAGGAAAGATGGATATAGAAGAGGTGCTTGGATGTGTAGAAGCACTTGAGAACTACTTTGACTTAGAATATGTAGAAGATGAGAAGAAGGAGAAGTTAGCTAAGACAGGGTTAAGGGGAACAACCCTTACATGGTGGACCAACATTCAAAATGATAGGATAGCAAAGGGATTGAATAAAATTTCAAATTGGGAGAGGATGAAGACAATGGTGAAGATTCAATCATTCCCATTAGATGGCAATACAAATTAATATGATGAAAAATTTGAAGCAAAGGGACATGGATATTATGTCCTACACTACAAAATTTCACACCCTAAGCATTAGGGGAGGAGTAAAATATGAGGATGAGAAGGTCTCTAGGTACATCAATGGCCTAAGGTACACGATATAGGATGAGATAGGGTTAAATGTTCCAAGCCATAGGAGAATGTTTTCAACTAGTAGTTAGAGTAGAGGAGAAGTTGAAGAGGAAGAATGAGAGACAAAGAAATAGAGGAGGTGTAGACATGAGAGGAAGATATGGAAAAAAAATGTAGATTTTTAGAAAAACAATGAAAAAGACAAGGGAAAGGAATCCACATCAGATTAGAGAGGAGGATACAATCATAGAGGTGGAAGATTTGGAGGAGGAAGAGGAAATGGTGTCTTCATAGGTAGATATTTTCATTTCAATGAAGTGGGGCATTGATCCTTCAAATGTCCTAAGTGGAATGAAAAAGATCAGAAAAAGGAAAGGAGAGCACATCTCATACAACAAGAGGAAGAGAAGACAAAACCTACATTGGATTATCTAGAGGTAGGAGAATGTCTTTTAATGGGAAGAGGAAAACCAGTACAACCAACACCACACGTGAGTATATTCAGAACAAATTTCTTGACAAAAGGTAAGGTATGCAAACTTATAATTGATTCTGGTGCACATAGTAATTTAGTTTCTTATGAATTTGTAAAAAAGTTAAATTTGAAGACTTTTTCTCATCCTAAGCCATACTATGCAACATCGATTAGTGAAGATCAAAACCTTTTGGTTAAAGAGAAAGTTCATATTGATTTTTCAATTGGTGCATATCAAGATAATGTGTTGTGTGATGTACTAAATATGAGTTGTGGACATATAACTTTAGGGAGACCATGGAAATGAGCTAGAAGAACTATGCATGATGGATATTTAAATACTTACATGGTGCATAAGGGTAACAAGAAGTATGAGTTACAACCTTTGATTGGTAAGGACATGGAGAATATTATTATATGTTTTGGAGATAAGATTGTACAGGGTCAGAGAAAGCATGACACTAGTTGGTAGAAGAATATTGGATTGCATAAGAATAAGGGGAATAATAGTCTTAAAAAGGAGGGACTTTGGGACTTAAAATGCAAACAATTGGGGACCATTAATTATACTGTTATTTGAGATGGTGAAGGATGAAGGTTGTAAGAAGTTTCAGATACATCAAGTGAAGGAAACAGGGGCAAGAATATAGTCCCCTTACAAGCAGAAATTTCCTAGAAGAGGACATCAAAATCATTGTTTTTTTTTCTAACAAATTGTGAGATGTGAACATAGGTTGGAGAGGCATGAGACAGGTGACTTTAGGAGACTTTTGGATCTCTCAAAAGTGTATGAAACCAAGACATGTTCAGAGTGGTGGATGGAAGACACTACCCAATTCTTGGGGCAAAGAATTGTTTCATTCTTGGGGAGTATGGTGTAGGGGAACTAAGGAAGAAAAAGGACCACATGAAGACATTAAAAAAATATATGATCAATTACATTATATTAAATCCCATCATGGTATATGGGGGCAATAAATTTGTACAGGTCCTAAAGGTCCTAATAAGGACCTTAGGACTAAAATGCCTTGTAAGTGGGTCCATAGAACCCTAGGATTATAAGTAGGGTCTATAGGAGTTTGGGGATCATGAATAATTAAGTGGCATACAAATATACTAGTTTCAATAAGTTTTAATGAAGGAAAATGCATTTGTTAATTTAAATTTTTGAAAAAGAATGACTAGTTAAGGATTTGGAGGGAATTTAGTTTTAGAAGTGTTTAAAATTAAAAAATCCTTGCAACCAATCCAAATCAGTTGAGGAAGTTTTAAGGAAGGTTTATATACTAGAAAAATCATCAATGTACGACATAGAAGATCTGGATGTACGGACTGTGATTGGAAATCCAACAAAAATACTATTTTTACTTTTTTTTTTATGTTGTCTTTGCATTTATAATACCTTGTGTTGATGATTGGAATGTTTAAAATGTATTAAGGGTTAATGCATCACTTTTGTAACATTGGTGAATGTTCTAAGAACTTTTGTGCATCAATTTACATAATTCAATGCTGACTGTCATTTAAAATCACTATTTTCTTGTAATAGTTGATAGTTTTATGAAGAGATGGTCAATCCATGAATGATAAAGACCTGATTCTCATGGAATGAACTTATGAAAAAATGTATTATACCTTTATAATGTGTTAAGGTGCAATTGAAGGGGAGAGAGTAGGTGATCATTGAGACGGTTTGGGGAAAAGTTAAGGAAATTTCTTGGTATGGAGCAGCAGTAGACAATCTACCTAACAAGGGGTGATTTTTGTGATTGAAGGTGTCTAAAAAAATTTAATACAAGGTGAATCCATCATCAGTTCATTGTAGAAGTAATTCGAAGTGGTACATTGGAGAAGCTCTAGTTTTGAGGGTTTTAGAGAGCCAAATTAGGGATTTCCTATTTGAAGAGACCTTAGGGTTTGTTTGAATTAATAATACTTTGATTGAAACCATATTATAAGATTTTTGAGAGTATTGAAGTCAAGGGTTAAGTGTATGAATAGTTTCTTTGGAAAATGACCGCATTTTACGCCTAGTGATAGGGTACAGTTTGAAGATCTAACAGTTGGTCCAAAACAATATCATATGAACTTTAGGTATGTTGGTGATTGGGATAAAGAGTTTTAGGATATTGATTTAGTTTTAAAATTTATTTGGGAAAGTGTGGAGTAAAGAACCCATTTTGTTCACTACAAGGCTAGTAAGGGGCTCTAGGCCTGGTTGAGGGAAACTAAGAGTTTGAAGAGTTGGGTTTTGTTGTAAAGATTATAACCTCTTTAATCCATTTGTGTTAAACCTAAGAAGAAAAAAACCTTCATCATTTTCTATTGGGAAATGTGTTTGATCATTTGAGACCATTGAGTGGCTTTAGAGGCTAGTAGGATAAGAGCCTAAACCTCTAAAATTTGAAACATTAACACTTGAGACCAAATCGATCACACACCTCTACATAAAAAATCCCTAGTGGGGATGGAACCCACTAGATAGTGCACTAGTATAAAAATGTCCCTGTTAGGAGATGTAGTCTTGTTAGAAGCTGATAAAATACATCTAGTATAATAGTCCCTGTTAAAGGAAAGAACCCCTATTAAAAGGTCCTTCAATCCTTTTAGGAGTTTATTTGAACAAAAAGAACACTTTTTGAGCACACTTCTCCAAAGAGAAGGTTAAACCCACCTTCAAGACTCACTATCAAAATACAATGAAGTGAATTTATTGTTCAAATCACTAAACTAGTTTACACAACTTACTTTCCTTTACCATTCCATTGAATTGCACAAGGAATGATCATAGATTCCACTCATACCTATAATTTTCAGCTCTAATCCTATTACAATTCCTGCATGAACAATCACACATACCTCCCATACACATTCCACACATTACATTAGACAATTGCCTCAATTAGGTTGGCATGTTAGGGCTTCCCCAAGGCACAAAAATTGCATTACACAAGGCTAAGGCATGCACAATACCTGATACAAATATTAAATAATTAAAAGTATTAATTTACATGCCAAGATCCATAATTAGTGCTTGCCAATCCAAATCCATACACTAGCAGTGTCATCAACATGACCCAATTAAGCCAAAAATCCAAGAGTGTACTCTATCCTGTATTTTTCTTCCATGCCTAAAGCTCGCATACCACAATTCCATCTCGCTACCAACTTATTCTCAAAACTCGACAACTAACTCTATCAAATTCCTTGTCTTTACCCTTGTAACCAGTCTTCACCGAAATAAATGTAACTCACTTAAATCATCATATGAAGTCATGCAACCTTAGGCATAAGGTCTATACATTTTTAGAATGATGAAAGCAATCTTGCATACTCTAAAATATCATACAATGTCCTTACATCCATGTCCAACTTCCTACAATAACCAGAAACACAATCTATCTAATATAACCATCTCAAAACTGAAGTATATGTCATATGTTGACATTCATGAAAAATCCTAAATAGCAACAACAACAATAATTTCAACCAATATTTAACACCATCGATCTATGGATGAAATTTAGGACTATACTTCCAATCAGTATTCATCTTCTTCCAAAGTGTCTTCCAAAAATAACGAACAAAATTAGTATCTTTGTTCGAAACAATGCTCTTAGGTAACCCATGCAATCTCACAACTTCCTTGAAAAATAGATCTACTACATGTACTGTATCTGATGTCTTCCTACAAGGTATGAAATGAGCCATCTTTGAAAATCTATCTACAACCACAAATACAAAATCATTACCTCTCTATGTCTTCGACAATCCATGTATAAAGTACATGCTTATGTCTTCCCAAGGTCTATTTGGTACTAACAAGGGTGTATACAATCCCATATGCTAACTACTCCCTTTTGCAACTTGAGAAAATCTGCAGCTCTGAAAAAATTTCCTTACATCCTTATGAATTTGAGGCCAAAAATAATTCACTTACCAAAGGTATTTTCTTGTCAATGTTAAAGTGTCATGCTAATCCTCCAATTTTTTTTTTTATCTCTAATCAGATTATTTCTCATTGAACTTCTAGGCACACACAACTGATTTCCTCTAAATAACATATCCTCCTAGATGAAATAATAGAATCACTTGGTTTGGTCCACTATAATAGGTTCTTTACAAGCTTCCCAAGGTTTAGAAAAATTAGGGTCTTCCTAATACAAGGTATTCAATTCATCAAATTCTAACACTTCAACTCTCATCCTAGTCAAAAAATTCATTTTCCTACTCAAAGAATCAATAGGTATATTTGACTTCCAACTCCTATGTTTTAGAACAAAATTATAACTCTACAAGAATTCAACCCATCTCATATGCCTCTAATTTAAATTACCTTGATTGTTCAAATATTGCAATGCTTGATGATTGGTATACAACAAAAGTCATTATGCAATAGATAATTTCTCCATTTGTTAACTTTAAATCCTTTTGGTCACCCCTTATTGTCTTATTCTTAGGAGTACAAACTGAACTAAAATTCCTAATGAGCTTTTGGTGGAAACTAGCCGATCCATGAAATGATTTTACCTCTCCAAATCCTTTAGGTGCTGTCCATTCAAAAATTGCTTTTAATTTCTCAGGGTCTATCTTTAATCCATATACAGATATAAAAAATCCTAGATATAGTATCCCCTCCTTCATGAGAGTAAACTTCTTGATTTTTATCATCAACTTCTATTCTCTCAACCTCTATAGTACTTTTCTCAAATGCAACAAATGATCTTCTTTTGACTTACTAAAATTTAGAATTTCATCCAAATATATAATCATAAACTTACCCAATAATTTTTTCAATACTTCATTCATCAACCTCATGAAAGCACTCAACACATTGGTAAGTCTAAAATATTTTACCAACCATTCATACAATCCTTTATTTGTCTTGAATACAGTCTTCCACTCATCACCTTCTCTAATTCTGATACGATATTATCCACTCTTTAAGTTGATCTTTGTGAAATATCTAGCTCCACTCAAATAATCATTATGTCATCCATCCTAGGTAAAGGAAACCTATACTTCACTGTGATTTGGTTAATTTCTCTAGAATTAATATACATTCTCCATTCTCCAATATTGTTAGTTGTTAATACCATAGGTACTACATAAGGAATCCAAATTTCTTTGATCAAACCATTCTTCAACAGATCTTGCACTTGTCTATTCAACTCCTCATTATCTATCTAGGGTGTTATTTAATATGATTCAGTTTTTTAGGAAACTAGCTCTTGGAATTAGATCCATGCAATGATTGATGCTCCTTAGAGGTGGTAATACATTAGGTACATTACCTAAGATTATGTCCTCATAATCTATCACTAACCTCTTAATTTCCTTAGGTTGTCCTTCCTCTGATCCCAAATCAGAATTCTTAGGGATCAAAGCATAACACACACTTTCACTCTTCAAACCATCCAAGACCTCCTTCCTTCAACCAAAAAAATTCTAACACTAGTAAAAATATCATTCTTAGGAGTCTCTTCTATAGACAACAATGCTCATTTCCTTCCATTAGCAACAATAATATATATATATATATATATATATATATATATATATATATATATATATATATATATATATATATATATATATATATATATATATATATATATATATATATATATATATATATATATATATATATATATATATATATATATATATATATATATATATATATATATATATATATATATATATATATATAATTCCTACCATCATGCAATTCTTTTCTATCCTACTCCCATGCTCTACCCAACAAGATATGAAACAAATCCATATGCATAATATCAAATAGAACTTAATCATGATAAGATCGAATCTTAAATTTCACCACACATTTTTCAGTTGCCAAGACCTTATGATAATCTCAGATCCATACTATCTGATAGGGTTTAGGATGCTTCAATATCTGTAACTTCAATTTTTTCACCAATTCCTTTGAAGCTAGGTTACCTAAGCTACCACTGTCAATGATCACTCTGCAACATTTTCCATCAATTTTGCATCTTGTCTTGAAACAAATATTCATTTATTTTATTTTATCCAAGTCCTTGTTCTAATCTACATAAGATATTCCTAATCCAAAGGATTTTACTCTTTGAAACCTTCCCCACCCTTTCATTGTTGTCTTTTTTCATGCCTTTTGTTCAAATTTTCCTCAACCCACAGGGCATATTGATAAGCCTCTTCCACACTCTGAAACTTGAACAAATAGATCTCATCTTGTATGGACACTCTCAATCCATTGAGATACCTTTCAACCCTCTCAACATCATCCTCGATATGTCTATATTTGATATCTGACTTGTAGATTTCCTTGGTGTACTCCTTTACAATAGATTCATTTTGTTTTAGGTTCTATAATTTTGTAAACTAATTTACTTGGTAATCAACATGTAAGAACTTTTCCATCAACTTATTTAACATCCTATCTCATGATTTGATCTTTCCTTAACCTCTCCTTTTTCTATTAGTCTACAAATGTTCCCAACATAATGATGCACATGTACTCTCAACTTTGTACAAGAATATTTTACCTTTTCTTCACTTGTACCTTTAAAATTAAATGATTTCTCCATCTCTATGATCCAATAAAGAAATGCATCTAAATATAATTTTCCATCATAATTTGGTGGATTGAAATGTGGTCTTGCATTTACCCTAGTTGGGACTCTTAGAAATATGTCATCTCCTTGATTGAGTTTTGGTTTCACTTCTTCATCTACTTCTTCTTCTTAATCACTTACATCATCTACATGTCAACCTCTTCTTTGGGCCCCTTTGACAAATTCTTATCGTGCTACAATCTACCTTAACATGTCCAACACTACAAGACTTGCATCTCTCCTTGCTCCACCTCTAGCATTTCCTCTCCAAGCCATCTTGTGAAAGTCCTTTGCAATTGTAGGTCAAATCCTCACTCTACCACCCCATAACAAAGATTTATAGGGCTTCACAATCTAAGGAAATAGATTTCAGCTACCATAAGAATGAAACTTTCTTTGATACCAATTGACATAGTCACAATAAGAAGATCCTAAAAGAGGACAGTCCAACCATGCAACAAGAATCAAACAATGGAAACAAAAGAAATAAAAACAAGGGACTGAGAGAATGCAAGATCAAATGTTTACATTAACACAGAGTCATGAAATTACATATAATAGGCCAAAACCATGTAGGATTACATTTGAGGTATAAATGATTGATTATCCAATGAAATTTTGGGCTATCCTTCAAATAGAACCTTCAAGAGGTTTCCTATCTTAGAAATAATTTTCTAAAGACCATTCAGATCAATATATAGAGATTTTGTTAGAAACATGTGAGCCAATAAAGATCACATTTTACCAGGTAAGGAAAACGTAACTTGCAAAATAGGTTAAGACCCAAATCATAAGAAACTCAACCATCACACTAATAAATCCAGGGCACACCCATAGGTATGTCAACCATAAGCTCAAGAATATTGGATGATGCGCCCTGAAGCTTCACAAATCATGAAATTACCTTGCATGATCGAAAACCTCCAATGTAGCTATTAGACATGAAGGACACATAGGTCCAAGAAATAATCTAAGATATCTCCATTGCAAAGTAATAGATCAGCGTGTGAATCCAGAAAAAGGTAAAATATGATATCTAGAACATGCCATGAGGTTCACAATAGAAAACAAGCCAACTCGAAGGAATGCCATGTAGAAAATAAAAAAAACTGATAGAATAGGATGTTCAAACTGAAAAGAAATATTTTTGGTTGATACAAGATTTCCAAGAACCTAAGATTCTCCTACATCATAATATCTCACAAATAGAGAAAAGGAGAAACCCCACATGACCAAAATCCTCTCAAAAAAAGAAATAATTAAAATCATATATAATTAGTAGACGAAGTGATGTATGGAGGTATCAACATCCATATCCCCCAAGAACTACATATATCACAAGAAATCAAATGGTATCCTCTCAATAAGAGGGTAATAAAGAGACTAATAATCTCACCATAATAAATGATCTCCTATAAGAATGAAAAGTATTTGAAAATAAGATGTCATGCATACAAACAACTTGTTTGTCTTAGGAAAGAACAAAGCCATGAAAAAATGCAACAATTCTCCCCATTTAGAAAATGGTGATGATATCTCTAAAAACTTTTCATGTCTTCTATAATATAATGAAGCCATAAATTAATATGTCCCATCTAGTGTATAGAAATTGGTGAAAAAAAGCTCAGTATACTAGTTGACCGGTTCACCCAAATTTTATAAAAGACATGTTTAGTGGTTAGATTGTTCGCCACTATTTTTATGTAATTTCACTATGGTAGCCAGGTTCTTCACCCATTTTTCTATTGTATATTTTACTCTTTTTTGCCATGAATTAAGGAAGGGTGTATTTATCGAGGATCACCATTCACCAAAGGCCCGTTGTCCCGAGTGAAAGTTTTATTTGCACTAGGACCCAATTCGCCATGCATCATACACAATCATGTCCCAAATTCCCACCCTATTTGCCCAATCAATTACTTGAAATTACGCGGGGTTCACCAAATATTAGTTTTTATCATATGAAATTGTCAGCCCCTTCACCAAAATTTGAAATAAGCATTTGTGTATAAGGATAGTTTCAAGAGATTTAGTAGTGCAAAAATTCAATTGATTCTATTTCTGAGCTCAAAATTGCAATTGGTAGCGAATCAGAATAACTACGAGTCCATAGTATCTTATTCAAGTAAAATTTTATTGCAGCCTTAATTTGTTGGAGATGTCACAGTCAAAGTTAAATAGGAAGAGGACTATTGAAGGTGGAGATTTCCAAGAGAGGCTAAAAAAATGCATAAATATATCTTCATACTTTGGTGGGGGCAGACACAATGGTGTTGGTCAAAGTGAGGAAGGTACATCATCAGAGGAACCTATACAAATTCAACGTTATGAACCTACATAGGAGTCTATTCAACAAATTGGGGATCCTAATAAATCTGGTGACAAAGCTGCAGAACCTGATATCTCTAATGAAGATGACCTTAAAGATAAATTTCAATTAAATAACCAATTACAGGATGAATCGATCAACTTTGGTGATGATGATGGTTCAATTAATAGTAACACTAAAGGGAGAGGAAAAGAAAAAGAAAAAAATGATCATCAATGGGAGATGTCTAGGAGATTTAAATTTGATTGGGTGGAAAAGTATCCATTCATTGAACCCATGGACAATCCAATTGTAGGTGAGCTTCCGCTAGAATGCAGATGTACGATTTGTAGTTGGAAGTATAAAAAGGAAAAGTCGTTGCAGCTTAAACTAGACACCATAGAGAAACATGTTGGTAAGGTTTACAAAACCTCAACTGTAGATGGAAAGGAAATAAAAGTGGTAAGATATAAAACAAAGGAGCAATATCAACATAAAAGTAATGCCGAGGAATTTTTTTTTTTAGAAATTTAAGAAAAATCCTGGTGAAGTTCAAGGTTCTATTAATGCTATTTTTGCAAAAGCAAGTGAAGTAGAAGAATGCAGAAAAGCTATTCAATTATGTAATGTTTTCCATATTTTGAGCAGAGGGCATCCAATGATAGATTATCTAGAAATGAGTGGTTTGTTACACTTTCTAAAAGTTCCTAACTATCCTATCACTCATTGGTCAATAAACAGTGGATGGGAATGGGCAAGTTGTATTGCGCAGGTTGAAATAGAGGATGTATAGAGAAAAATAAAAGAGTCAACCTTTATTGTGTTGTCCTTAGACAAAGTTATAGCAATAGATAATATGTCATGGGTATGCATGCATGTTTATACTATACAGAATAATGTCCCCCAACCACATCTACTAACTATTGAAAAATTGAGGGACAATGTGGCATCATAAAGTTTATTTCAATTAGTAAAGAGACATTTAATTGAATATGGAGCTATGGATGAATTGACAATAGCAAAGAAGTTGATCTATGTTGGAGCAGATGGAGCTTCAGTAATGCAAGGTCAAAGGAATGGTCTTTGCACAAAGATGCAAGCTTCTTGTTCACCTTATGTTGTTAGAATTCACTGTATGGCCCACAGGATGAATCATTCTTTTAGAGTTGTGAAGAAGTTTCCTTTAGTAAAAAAGGTTGAAGATTTAGTAAGAGAGTTGTACTCATATTTTTGTCGAAGTCCCAAATGTTTTAGGGAATTTCAGTACTTTGTTGATGGAATTACCAATGGAAACAAGCTTCTTAAAGATGTTGATACCAGATGTATCTCTTTGGATGGACCATCGCATTGAGTTTTTTCTAAATATCAATCTTTGATTGGACTGATGTACAAAAATTGGGACAATGTAGAAAATTAGAGAGGTGGCGACCTAATTTGGAGGTTAAGCAATATAGAGACACTTTTGACTTTAGCATCTCTTCTTCCCATGCTAGAAGAAATGACATTCATTATGAAAAAATCCCAGCAAAGATCCATGTATATTGCAAAATATGCTTACTTGCATAAAATGTCACGCCAAGCCCTCGATAGTCTCTATCAAAATGACCCAAATTTATCCAATGAAAGATTTAATCACTGGCAAAAACTAACAAATTTGGACAATCCTGATAATTATTTAAAGATCGTTAAAAATGGAGATTTATGTGTTTGTGTAAGGGGATTTCAGATACCAATGTACTATAGTGCCCCAAAGAAGCAAGCTACAAGAGTTACAAGGGAAGAGTTTACCAAGATCATTGAGTCTATAGCAACTAATGCAATGGACATAGCCTTTAAAGTTTCCTCTGAAATAAGATCCTGATTCCTATATGAACAACTACTTGAGGCCATGGGAATTGTGTTTCCTCAATATTGGTGCCTAAACTCTAAGGAAGATTATCGTAATAGGCTATTGATTTTGATAAAGGAATTTTGCAAATCTATAGAATTCAATGGAGTGACGATCAATGGAATTTTAGATGAGGGTCTTCTTAGAAAGCAATTAGGCACTTTTTGAAGGACTATGAAACATCAATATCAATTAATCCATAACCCAAATGAAGAGGGCTCGACAACAAGGTTTTGGACAGAACTAAAACATAGCACAATGTTGTGTTGAGAAATTTTAGAGTTCTTCAAGCTTGCTAATCTATGCCAAACCATGATATTGGGTTCAGTGGAGGATGTTAGAGTTTTTAGTGCTTTGGGCTTCCTGAAATTAAATCTAAGAAACAAGCTAGACAATAATTTGGAAACATGCTTGAGGGTCTACACATCTAGGTATGATGTCAATAATTTTCCTTATCAAAAAGAAATTGAAATATGGAAGAAAAGATGCAAAAGAAGAGGGTTGGGAAACACCATTAACCAATCTCCGACTCTGAGTGGGAAAACTATAGGTGGTGATAGGAGTCCTAGAAGTAGAGGTCAGAGTGAAGAAGACACAAATGAAAATGAAGAGAACAATGAACGAATTGGAATAACAAAATTAGATGATGATGACAATGTAGAGATGAATTGGAAAATTTAGGAAATTTCTGCTAAATTAGCAATAGAAATCAATAGGTATTTTTTGAACTTATTAACTACTATATCCTATCATTCAATGTTCATTTTAGAAAAGAAAGAATTTATTATGTTTCATCATTACAATTTGAGAACAAAGAGTATTATTATTGTAGTTTGTATCCTATCATCAATGATCATTCAAATATGAATTTGAAATTCCTGAATGAAATTTTGTATTCCAATAGCATATAATAGAGTAAATGAACTAAGAATAACTGAATAAATTAGAGTAACTCAATATACATTGAATTGGAAAATATGAAAATTAGATAGAGCATAATTTGTTTTGTATTCCTTTGCAATATATTACAATTTACAGTAGTTCAAAATTCAGAGCAATCTTTGTAGGCCAGTCCAAACATCCTTTGATGGCAGAACAATTTGGTTCATAGTATAGTCACACTCCTGCAACTTCATTAGCAATTCATATTTGGAAGTGTGAGTTGACAACACTATTATTTCTAAAACTCCATTCAAAGTTCTCACTGGTTTGATGAAATCCATGAATGTATCAGGAGATATGTCTCTAGGAAGAAAGTGTAAATCAATATTTATCTTGTCCTGCAACCTTATTTTGTAAGAATCTCTTCCAATGAACTTATTTGCGTCAAATCCCTTAGGAAAACCAAGAATTTCTAAATTATCTTACCTTTGTTCCATCTTTGTGATCTTCTTCTTAGGTTTTTCATCCAATTCCTATGCTTCCCATAGCTTCTCACATTTTTGAATGATACTTGATACCTTTACTGAGGCATCAAGGTAGGTGCTAATTCCCTTGCTTGATAGATAACTATCACTCTTGCTGTAGAGTTGTTGCATACTATCTTTTGCTTTCTTTTCTTTTGTGACAACATCCATGTTCTGTTCAATGTTCTTATGGAGCTTCAAATAACATACTCTCATAATTCAAAGCATTTCAAACCACTTACACAAGCTATGAGACATCCCCAATATTTGGCCCCAAATGTGTTCTTTTGTAATCTTCACTAAATTATTACTAGTATTTGTTAAAGTTTGAATTGTATTATTGGCCTTCTTTAGTTCTTCTACCATTTTTTCATAATTATTTTTCTCTTCCATTGCTTTGTGTTCCCAATGATTGTCTTTATCCACCTAAGAGTCTAATTTCTTTTGTAATTCCTAGTTGGAGGCAGAATTACTCTCCATAGTTTTAAATAACTTTTATGAATTGACTCTTTCTTCCTCTAGTTTTTCACTAATCTCTACCAATTTTCCCCTTAGTGCCTTCATCTCTATCTGCTCCTGTTCCTTCACTACTACCTCTACATGTTCCTGCTCTATATTTGCTGATGTAGAGGTCAATTTTTTAATCTTTTTCTGTAATTCTTTCAAACTATTCTCTGAAGATTTCCTCTTTGCTTTTTCATTGGCAATGTCTATCTGTAACTTTTCTATATTTTTGTCGATCTTTCTTTTCTCTATTTCCAAATTTAGCAGTTCATTGTAGACCACTTGGTTTGTAGACTTTGACACATTGATTTTGTCCACATTTTTAACTTTGGAAAAATCCATTTGGAGAGTGCTAACTTGAAATTCAGAAGCATCTATATCTGACTTTCTAGTGGGTTTCCATCTCTTTTTGGTGGAATAACAACCATGAACTCCATCATGTCTCTATTTGGGTCACATGTTGGAAAAACCCTATTGGATGCAGGTTGTTCCTCTACAACTGCAATAAGGGCACCAGTCTGCAATGTCTTCTTTATCTCCTTATTCTTGGTTGTTGTTTCTGAAAATTTATTATAGAAATCTTTGAAACAAAAATCTGGTGTTGTAGAAGGATTTGAATTTTTGAAAGGTGAACCAGAACTTGCAATGCCTATTAATGTAAATAATTATATTTGAGGATTTAAACTTCTAGAGGGTTTTGCTGAACCTGAAATTGCAAACAATTCTTTAGGATCGAGTGTCAATGTTCTGGAAAACTTTTACTTCTTGACACTATCTTCTTTTATGGGATTCTGTGTAGATTCTACTGGCCTCTTTAGAGAGGGAAGTTGTTGTATAAGTTGCCCAGTCCCACTAGCACTAGTGCCACTACCAAACCTAGTAGCAGTAGATTCCCCAATCCCACCCATGGCAATGGATGTTCTTGTGGGCATAGTGGTTCCTGATGAATGTAATGGGTCCACTGATCCAAACCCAAGGTCTGCACCATGATCATGATCAATTTTTTGTGTCTCAATTGTATTCTAGATGCCTTCTCTTGTTGGACCCAAACCACCACCTTTATAACCCATTTTTTCCACAATGATTACCCCTTTTCTATATACTTGTTTCTGGTAGTCGCTGACTCTACTCTGACTCCCTAGAGTAAATGCAATTGGTGGATTATCATCCTCATTGTCTAGATCACTACTGTCGTATGTCATGGTAGGATGCTCCAAATTCCATAATTTTCTAAACTATATATCCTCTTCTATGTCATCCAGATCTGCACTGGTCTTTGGTTCACCAAGATCCTTTCTCATACTCCAAAAATCATTCATTTTCATTCTAGTCCATTTTCTATCCTTACAAGCTTCTAGTATTTTTATGTTTGATGGATGAGCAACTTTTTCTTAGAAATTGTAGGACATCCTAGGATGTACAATGCCCTAGTTTATTGATGTCATAATTTGTGATGACAACTATTCAACTAAAATTTTTTCCTCAGTAGAAACTTTCTCCATCTCTTTTGTAATGTCATCCCAGCTATCCTTGTTTTTCAACTTCTCTAGCAATGGTTGACTTTCATGTTGAAATAAGTTTGTAGAGTTATTATTAGCAACAAGCATTGTTTGAATGACGTTGAGTGGATCATACTTCCAGTACCACTCTAAATCAAATTGAAAAAATTCTAAATTTTCTTTTGCCACTTTGAATGCCTTTCTCTCAAATGTTAACCCTCCAATTGAGAAAGGTAAGGAAGGGAATATTCTCTTCTTCGACTAGCTAGCGAAAAGTCTATTTGTGCTCTCTAGTTGTACTACATATTCTACTACAAACACCCTATCTTTCACATGCATTGGAAGTTTGTGGGGTTGTAGTTCTGAACCGTAAAACCTTAGCATAGTGTATTCTTCCATTAAGTACCAGTCATCTAATTAAATTATGCTTCCAAGTTGGATGCAATCCCTACATGAAGTAGACAATCTGGGCATTGGAATGCTTGTTATTTTTTTGTACAATGGTGCCAAAAATAAGTCTACAAAATTACTATAATTCCTTCTGTTATCATACATCCTTATCTAAGGTGTCCAATTATATATTGGAGTGTCTATCCCCCTCTGAATTTCAAGCTTGTTTCCATTGCTCATTAATATTGCAGCATGCTTGGCTAGCAAAAGATAACACACGTAGGTTGTGAACCTAAATGTCTTAGAATTGCCTCTTTTAATCAATGCTAATTGTTCTTGCATTGATTGAACCACGTGTCCAACAAAATCATATCGTACTGGTTCATTGACAAAATGGATATCCCAAATCAATTAAAGAATGATAGCACCCACTTCCCTATTGTTTTCCAGTCCCAAGAAAAATTCTAGCGAGGATATAGTATCTTGAACCCATGGCACAAAAATGTTAAAATCATAAGGAGGCTTATGGTTCTCACCAAATGAAGCCTTTGCCTCTACAACTATTAGACCCTTTATAAGTGAATCTTTTACATTTGGTGGGACTACCTCATATTGCTCTGCCAAGGATCCTAGGTGAACATGGACATTACAGTTTTGTCGGTCAAACCCTAGGTTTAACAAACTGAGAAATTCTTCCTGAGTTATTGATAAAATTTCTTCCTGATTTTTTTTATTCGCAATTTCTTTTCTCTCTTCATCATAATTTTCTTCACAAATCAAGACAATTTATGGGCAAGGGAAAACTTAGGGTAACAACATGCGACCCAAACCAACATCCCACAAAGCAACTTTATTAATTTTTGCACCTATCGCTGGATTAAATTTTATAAATTCAGACCTCTTTGGCCCATTTTCCTTACTGCACAATGTATGTTTAATTTCTATAACTCTCCTTTCATCGTCGATAATAGGATCATAAACATCATGATACTCATCAGTGAAACCAGGGATTTCTACTAGTTTTCTGCAATCTATTAAAGTTTTCCCATTTGCTTGCCCTTGGCCTTGAGTTTTCTCTTTTCCCATTGTTTTTCGGAAGAATGAAAAAACATAGAATCACATATATTTACTAAAAAAATCATAGATAATAACTAACTAATTAAGAAACCCCAATTTAAGAAAACCCCAATTGTACATGCAAGAATTAAAATTTCAAAATCAAGTTAAACTAAATTTTTGACATTACAAAATTGGGATGCATCAAGCTAGATATCTTACACAAAATTAAACTTTGAAATTTGGATAGATAGAAGTTAGAATGGCTAAGGCTCTCACAAATTATAGTCTCAAAATCTTCAACGATCGTTCAACAGTTCTTTTTAGCTCTGCTACTACGATTCGATAGGTTTTTAAAAAGGAAATGTTAAAACCCTTTCTTAAATGTAATGGTATATACTATAATGGTAATGTAATATTTCTAAAACATACTACATGTAATGTAATCTTTTTGATGAATTACATGTCAACGTCTCACATTTCTAGAGAGATTTTTTAGAAAAGGTTTTTGAAACCCATAGTACTTCTGAAATACAACTTCAATCGTTCATCTCTCGTAATCCAACGATTGTCAGGATTTTAAAATATTAATAATTCAATACACACTAATGAATATAATCATTAACTATATTCACTTAGAATACCTTATCCATGAAATTTGAACTAGTCACCATTAATTGATAAAGTTTGGAAACATTTAATTATTAGATGATGTTAAGAATAGTCCTAAGAGATAACTGAGGGGGCGGTGGGGTGAATGAGTTATCTACAAGTTTCAATTCTTTATCCAATTAAGTATACTTAAACATAAAGCATTAACACAATGAAAGAACACTTGAACACAACACCAATATTTTGGTTACAGGGAAACCCAAATAGGTAAAAACCCCGGTGGGACTTGATACCCACTAATATTCTGTACTAGTGTATAATGATCCTTGTTAGAAGATCCTCTACCCTATTAGGAGTAGGTTTACAATATATTAACTACAATAGACCTGGTCAAGGGTCAGACCCTGTTAGGAGTCTTTTACAATTGTCCCTGTTAGGGGAGAGGGCACACTATCCAAGAGCTCACTACACAAATGGGCAAAATCTACAACCTTCTGAATAACAGATACACACTATATCTGGATCTTGGTGAACTACGCTTTGACCTGCTATCTGGATCAGTTCCATCGAATAGCACAAGTACTTTACTTGGTCACATAGACCTTCTTCTAATGGCTCAACATTGCGCACACTCTACTCTGCTCTACCTAATCAACCATAAACAACACTCAAGCAATCACAAATGACTGCCTATAAATATCTTTCCTCCAAATGATATAATCAAGTTGGCCTATTAGAACCATCTTGAAACCATATTAGAGAACCTATAAAAAACTCAAATAAACATTTTGTTAGCTCTATTATGCACGCAACTCATTCTGGGACCTATCTAATAAAATAAATGTAGACGCACGCTACACACTATCGGCTCTACCAAAACAACTAGAACTTTCTCTGTAAGTTGAATTAACTCATGTTCTCTTAACCAAAAATTAATAACACTTCTCCATGCTTAAATCCAAGGGTGCATACCCTCAAGATAGGTTCAACTCAAGAACCAATAAAATCTCTGTCGGCTCTTCTGAACAAACACAGGAAACTGCTACTGGTGAATAGCGACTACATAACTTCGTTGGCGTTCATCATCAAACTATGCGTCCATAACTAAAACATCAATAACATGTCTTAAACATATATCCAAGCGCATAAAGCTCCATGATAACTATACAAACAACCATACATAGAACACTATCTATTATTCTGTTAGGAACACTGCTGACACTAGCTGCTATATAACTGTCTATACTAATAGTTAACCTCTGCGCCCATGATATCATGCTGATATCACATCCATGCTACATATACTAAAATCTTATTGCATAAGACTTCCATGCATGCTACTTTCCATATGTTGTCATCAATGACAAACATACAGTCAGTACTGGCCTGCTGGAAAATCTCCAACAATCTCCCCCTTTTTCATTGATGGAAACATGTGTAATGAAAAATCACCACCAACCCAAATGAATAATTCTATTATAACATTCTCCATTTCCTCTTCAAAACTCCCCCAAAGATGAATCCTCCATCTGCTGTAATATTTTCTAATATTCTCCATTTCCTCAATTGTATTGTTGTCATAATTGAATGCTGCTCCCCCTTAGTAATGCTGCTCCCCCTTAGTATATTAATCCTCTTTTTACTTTTGTTTTTCATGACTCTATATATAATGCCCCTTTGACATCAATGGAAAAGGGCACCACTTAGTTTAAGCACTGGTACTACTCCTAAGGTAGAGTAGTCAACCTTCCACCAATCCTTGAGGACTGATGCCTTTCCTTCTTTTTCTAACCAGAATCAGGGAAGGGAATGACTCCCAACTTCTTCCTAAGATACTCAAAAGTATCGTTAGGCAAGGGCTTTGTGAATATATCCCCCAACTGATCTTTAGTACTCACATAGTCCAACTTGAGTTCTTTCTCTACCACTTTCTCTCTTAGGAAGTGATACTTGATCTCAATGTGCTTTTTCTTTGCATGCATTAGAGGGTTTTTTTTTTTGACATATTGATAGTGCTAGTGTTATCAAAGTGAATAAAAATAGGATAATCAATTTGAATTCCAAAATCCTTTATCATCTACTTGATCAGAACAATTGTAGAACAATTCAAGGCTACCGCAAGATACTTTGCTTCTACTGTTGACGGAGAAATACAATTTTGTTTCTTGCTTGTCCAAGTGACAAGTCTATCGCTAAGAAAAATTGCTCCACCTGAAGTACTCTTTTTGTCATCAACACATCCTACCCAATTTGCATCAGTGTACACATGAAGCTCAACATATTTGAATTAGGATACCATAGACCATAATATATAGTGCCCTGCAAGTATCTGAATATTCTATTTACTGCCATGAGGTGACTTTTTTTAGGCTCTACTATAAATCTTCCAACTATACCAACTGCATTGGAAATATCAGGTCTAGTTTAAGTAAGATATATGAGTTTACCAATCATAGACTTATACAATGTTATGTCTACTCCTGGTGAGTCATCTTCTTTTGTAAGTTTTCATCCAGTGATCATAGGGGTTCCTACTAGCTTGCAATCATCCATCTTGAATTTCTTCAATATATCTTTCACATACTTTGATTGATTAATGAAAATCCCTTTTTGTGTCTGCTGCACATTTAGTCCCAAAAAGTACTTGATAGGACCAATCATACTCATCTCAAACCCATTCTGCATTTTTTTGGCAAATTCAGCGCTAAGTTTGTCATTACCTCCATAGATAATGTCATCAACAAATATAGCTACAAGTAGTAAACCTTCAAATGTCTCTCTAATGAATAGATTACAATCTATTGCTCCTTTCTTGAATGCAATCTTTGTTAAGTATCCATCTAGTCTTTCATACCATGCTCAAGGGGCTTTCTTAAGTCCATAGAGGGATTTCTTTAATCTACATACCATATCAGGTCTGTTTGATAAGGTGAATCCTTCAGGCTGCTCAATGCATACTTCTTCTTTCACATCTCCATTTAGGAATGCTGAATTGACATCCATCTGATAAAATTTGAAGTTTTAAACTATAGCATAGGCTAGAAACAACTTAATAGCTTCTAATCTACTCATAGGTACAAATGTGTCTGAATAATCAATGCCTTCTCTTTGCGCATAACCCTTACATACTAATCTTTCTTTATTTCTTACTACTCTACCATCTTCATTCATCTTGTTTCTTAATATCCACTTTGTTCCAATCACATTCTTATCACTAGGTCTTGGGACCAGTTCCCAAGTGTCATTCTTAATAATTTGATCAAGTTCTTCTTTCATAGCATCATGCCAATCTGAATCATTACAAGCAACTTCAACACTTAAAGGTTTAATCTGAGATAGTAAACATACCGCTTCACTACTAGCTAAGTTCTTTGGTTGTGATCTTGTTAAGACTTTGCTGCTCTTATCTCCAATGATGTATGCCTTGGAATGATTTCTTGATGTAAAATTTGGAACTTTAGGTGATGTTGATTCATCAGCCTTAGGAGTATTTTCTTCACTTGTCTCAGGGTCATTGAATAACACATCAATACTGTAAAAAATTTCTTCAATAACTGTCTCACTAGTGGAGGGTTTAGGTTCTTCTTCAATCACGGGTGAGTAATCATGATATCTTTCTTGAATCATAAATTTTCATCAATCTTTACATGAGCACTTTCAATGATCGTCTTCAATATTAAATTTAAACATCTATAGGATTTAATTTTAGTAGAGTAACCAAGAAAAATACCTTCATCACTTCTTGCATCAAACTTGCCTACTGCTTCATCCCTCTTGATGTAGCACTTAATTCCAAAGATTTTGAAGTATTTTACTATGGGAACATTACCAAACCATAGCTCATAAGGTGTTTTGTCATCACTAGGCCTTAATTGAATTCTATTGATGGTATAGACTACTGTATTGACCGCATCTCTCTAATAAGTGTGTGCAACTTTTCCTTCTATCATAATGGTGCACACTATATCAAGAATGATCCTATTCCTTCTTTTTGCAATTCCATTCTGATAAGGGGTTCTAGGTGCACTTAACTATCTTTTTATGTCATGTTCTTCGCAATACTCATAGAATCTGTTAGAAGTGAATTCTCCTCCTCTATCTGATCTTAGACATTTTATCTTTAGTCCAGATTCATTCTCAACCTTAGCTTTGAATATTTTGAACTTCTCAAAATCTTCTAACTTATCTTTTAAGAATGCAACCCACATTACCCTAGTATAATCATCAACAAACAAAATGAAATACCTTTCACCATAGTATGATCTAGTTTGAGTTGGACCACATAGGTCTGTAGGAATTAGATCCAACTTGTTCTCTGCTGAATTCTGCTTTCTCCTGAATGAATTTCTCATATGCTTCCCCATCACACATTCCCTAGATATAGTATCAATTGGCTTTTCTATGCTAGGTAGATCTCTTACTACCTTAACATTACTTATATTTACTATGTTATCAAAATTGATATGACATAGTCTTTTATGCCATAACCAACTATCATCAACTTTAGCAACAAAACAACTTGCTTCTAAATTGAGCTGAAAAACATTACCTCTTGTCTTTGTGCCTGATGCAATCATAACACCATCTTTGTTGTTAATGATGCATTTTTCATCTTTGAACTCCAACTAATAGCCTTTTCCAAGTAACTATCCAACATTGAGAAGGTTATGTTTCAAACCATCAACATAAAGAACATCATTAGTACAGTTCTTTCCATCCAAAGTGATGGCTCCTCTAGCAACTATAGGTTTCAGAGTGTTGTCTCTAAATCTGACCATACCACCATTGTATTTGTCCAAATGAACAAACCTACCTTTATCAATGGTCATGTGATGTGAACAACCACTGTCTATAATCCAATTTGTCCTTATGTCAGCTTGTGAAATTAATGCTCGTTCTTGACTCTCTTTCTTATCTACATGAATTGTCTTGTTATTCAATTTGTCTACAATAGCAATGAATCTAATTTCTTCTTCACCAGATTCTTCATTTGAAACTCCATCTCCAGCATAGTAGCATTCCTTAGAATACTTAGGCTTGTAATCCTTTTTGAATTTTTTAGCCCTAGTGGGACACTTAGATGCAAAGTGACCGATCTTATTACATGAAAAGCATTTAAATGGTAATTCACCTTCATATTTTCCTTTTCCTTTCTTTTCTCTTTTAGCAATCATAGCAATAAAATCATCTAATGTTCTCTCTTCATCATCATCATCAAAATTACCAGAACTATTTGTAGATTTCTTACCATGAACTTTTGCTTTGAAAGCTATCTCACTCTTTGGTTCTGTCTTCAATCTTGAAATCTCAAAAGCTGAGATCTTTCTCATCAAGGTCTCTCTCTTGAAATTTGATGTAATCTGCATGGTCTCATCAAGGATGTTGATCTTGCTTTCATATTCTGGAGTAAGAGTAGTCATCAACTTGTCCATAATGTCCTCCTTAGAAATCTCTCCACCATTGTTCATGATTCCAACAACTGCTTCATTAATCCTCTGATTGTAAGCTCTGATATTTTCTTCAGGAAGCATCTCTAATGCATTGTATATTTTCATCCATGTCTTTCTGCACACATCCTTTTCTTGTTTGTCTCCTTCAAATATGTCTTCAAGGTGCTTCCAAATTTTATGGGTTGTATCTATCTTTTTTACTTCTAAAAATTCACCATCAGATAGGACACTGATAAGGGCTTCTTTATTAATAGAATTCTAATGAAACAATTCCTTTTGTGCATCAGTAGTATCATCTTTTGCAAGGTCTTTTAAGTTAGGAATTTTGGCTGCTTTGATAGTTACATTAAAAACTTCAAAAGCAACACACTACAAATGAGTCACCATCTTGTTCTTCCAATCAAGATAGTTCTCTCCATCGAACTTAGGACTTTCTTTCCCAAAGTATGCCATCTAATCAACCTCAAGCTGTTAAAATTTCTCTCTGATGCACTTGGCTCTGATACCAATTGTTAGGAATAGTCCCAAGAGATAACTGAGAGGGGGGGGGGGTGAATCAGTTATCTACAAGTTTCAATTCTTTATCCAATTAAGTATACTTAAACATAAAGCATAAACACAATGAAAGAACACTTGAACACAACACCAATATTTTGGTTATGGGGAAACCAAAATAGGTAAAAACCTCGGTGGGACTTGATACCCACTAATATTCTATACTAGTGTATAATGATCCTTGTTAGAAGATCCTTTACCTTGTTAGGAGTAGCTTTACAATATATTATGTATAGTAGACCTGGTCAAGGATTAGACCATGTTAGGAGTCTTTTAAAATTGTCCTTGTTAGGGGAGAGGACACACTATCTGAGAGTTCACTGCTCAAATGGGTGAAGGCTACAATCTTCTAAATAACAAATACACACTATATCTAGATCTTGGTGAATTGCACTTTGACCTCCTATTTGGATCAGTTCCAATGAATAGAAAAAGTAATTTACTTGGTCACATAGACCTTCTTCTAATGGCTCAACACTTCACACACTCTTCTCTGCTCTATTTAATCAACCATGAACCACACTCAAGCAATCACAAATGACTGCCAATAAATATCTTTCCTCCAAATGATATAATCAAGTTGGCCTATTAGAACCATCTTGAAACCATATTAGAGAAACTATAACAAACTCAAATAAACATTTTGTCGGTTCTATTAAGCACGCAACTCATTTTGGGACCTGTCTAATAAAATAAATGTAGATGCACGCTACGCACTATCAGCTCTACCAAAACAACTGGAATGTTCTTTGTAAGCTTAATTAACTCATGCACTCTTAACCAAACATTAATAACACTTCTCCATGCTTAACTCCAAGAGAAGATACCCTCAAGATAGGCACAATTCAAGAACCAATAAAATCTCTGTTGGCTCTTCTGAACAAACACAGGAAACTGCTACTGGAAAATAGAATTTGTGTAACTTCACTTCCGTTTATCATCAGACTAAGAGTCCATAGCTAAAACATCAATACCATGTCTTAAACATATATCCAAGTGTGCAAGGCTCCATGATAACTGTTTGGACAACCATACACAAAACACTATCTGTTACTCTGTCAGGAACACTGCTGACACTAGCTGCTATATAATTGTTTGTACTAATAGTTAACCTCTATGCCCATGATATCACATCCATGCTACATATAATGAAAGCTTACTGCATAAGACTTCCATGCATGCTACTTTCCCAATGTTGTCATCAATGACAAACATACAGTCAGTACTAGCCTCCTGGCAAATCTCCAACACAAGAAACAAAAGTGCAATGCAAATTTTTTATATTATATAAGGCAAAATTTCACTAAAATTCAATGATGCCCATAGGCCATATCTATTAACAATTCTTATAATCAAAACAAAAAATAAAAGCACTTCAAATTTCTTAAAACATTTTCATATTTTATTTTTCAACATATATGATTACAATTTATATCATTTCAAAAACCCTGGTAAGCTACTACCACCAAAGGGAGACACAGTAGAGGTACTAGAGACTAGGTAGACTCAGGGACTATCTGAATGAGGCTCCCTTCCTTCTATGTGGAACTTTGAAGAGAGGATAATCTCAAAGAATTCTTGTAGCCATCGATAGTCGTCAGTTTCCTCTAGCAGGTGCCACTTTCAGAGGAAATCCCTCCCAATCTGTGCCCACTTTTGATGATGTGTGAGCTGCTCAACATCAAGGTTCAGTAGAAGTGGTTGCCTAGGCACATTTAATCCTGGTTATAGAATCTTAGGAAAATCATTTTCCCAAGGAATTCCAAACCCAATTTCTGAAAATATGACAACATGCACATCGTTGTCAAGGTACTCTTCTTTGAAAAATTTCCTTAGAAGCATGATAATATCCACCTTTCCCCCCAGGTCCAACAAAGATTCCAAGAACTAAGATGAAATGTTAGTGATAACTCTATACCTATTTTCACTCTCTAAAAATTCACATCCTAGCACCATCCTTATAGCCTCCTTGGTGAAAGCTCCGAACTTCGTAGCAACAGACACCAGGATTGGGTCTGTGACCAGGCCCCAAAAGGCCTTCTGATCCTCCAAGGCAATGCATCTTAAATGATTTGGAGTGTCCATTGAAAATAAAATTGATATTAGTATTCTAATTTTTGACAAAAATCAAAGAGAACCTAGCACTTGCAGACTATTTTAACAAATATGCTTTCACAATCGTAAATTAACGAAGATCGGTCTATTTATAAGTCTTGGTTGAAATTCTTTCTCTTCCCTAAAGATGTAATTAATTCACAAGATAAATGGTAACTGTACTTCAAAAATCTCAAAATCTTTCATATTTAATGCAATAGTGGATGAAATTGGAAACAACACTTATGATAAGACATTTGCTATCTTGGGAATAATGAAGGCTGAAAGGATCGCATCATGCAGGTGGAAATAAAAATTCTTTATTATAAAAAAACTTGAAACTTGTGCCCACTCCACATAAACAATAAGAAAAGTACATTAGATGTGAAATGGTGATAGGAAATGAAGCTTTACCATTGATGTAAGATTATCGAACAGTCAGAAAACAATGTCCTTAGATGACACATGATGTTTTCATTTAAGCCATCTAAGAAAACATTAATTCACATTACTTCAATTGATGTCATGACTCATCTACTCATCACCATTAATTTATATTTCTATCTAATATTACTGAAGATTTCCAAAAGAATTCTTCTTTTTTGGTGTCAAAAAACTAGGTCACAGACTCACACATCCGTTGTATTACAACATATCAATGATCAATCATACCACATGTCATGATTCTGCTGAGATTTTTCTATAAAGATTATGAAGAGAAACAATAGGCCTGAAATTCACCTTTGGCTATTGATAACTTGTAATCGAATGGACGTGTGAGTCTGTGATGTCATAGTGATGGGACCCGATGCAACTTCAACATCAAATCAGAACTATTGGATTAAGAGAGATGAATGGTGGAAGGTGCATTTCGGATGGAATGTGGTGATATAACTCCTTTACTCAAAAATCTCTCTAAAATCATCACACGTGTCATTCTTTAAGAATGAAAAATCAGGAGAATGAAAATTTAATAATTATTTCCAATTATTAAATCATCATACCAACTATACAACTATTGTATTAAATTGTTAAGTTTAAATGCATTTTTGAAAAACATTCTCCATGATAAATAAATTAATTACAATATTTGGAAAATAATTTCTCCATAATTTATCAGTATAAGGAAGTCTGATTCACCAATTAAATTAATAATTTTCCTATTAAAAACATTTTTAGTCGCCATATTTTTATAAAAATGGTATACATTATTAAGAAATTTTCCACCAAATATCCATATTTTGAAACACAATTTGCCATCAATATTAAAAAGTTTCCCTCCAAAAAACATGTGATTCACCACGAATTTATACTTTTTAGGAGGGGGGGGGGGGGTTTCTTAAAGTTATCCCTGGTGGAAATTGATGTAGAACAAGCTCCACAAATAAATATGACTACCAAATCTATTATGAAACAGGAGAGGTAACACCTCAAATGTGTATGTTTTCCATCATATATTGAGAAAGTAAGATGGATCCTTCACACATTCAATTAGTCTCTCTTCATATGAAATATCAATACAAGAGATATCTCCTCTCATAATGAGATTGCCTTCTACAAAAAATATTGGAAGCACTTTGTGGAGTAAAAATAGTGTAATTGAAAGACCAAATAATCTATGTAGAAATACTAGAGAACTCTTGCTCAGAGGTATCGAGAATCAAATTAAGGAAACAAAATAAGTCTTGTTGTGAAGGATCTATTGGAAAACTATGAAACTGGAAAAATGTTAACATCTATGATGGACCAAGTAATTTGATAATGATATGGAATTGAAACAAAGTACAAAGATCAAAATAGCATATTCCCAAGTGACATGATATCCATGTAACACATCAGGGACTAATTTGGTGATTTATGATGATAAAACATGCTTGGGGTAGAATCTAGAAAAAGCGTATAGACAAAAAGTAGAGGTCCTTGATACATTTCTAAATCCGCAAGAAACACAAGAATCATAGATCATGGAAAAAAGATATGAGTTGGGGAGTCAAAAGTGAACATATGACTTTAATTAATAAAAAAAATGTCAAATAGAAAATATAAGAAAATAAATTTTTCTATTGCAAAGTTAGTGGAGTGATATCTCATTTGAGAATTTTCAACTTTATATGCCCAAGCTATGCTCATTAGAAAAAAATGTCACCTATAAGGAGACAAAAGGGTCTAAAGAGGCCCCATTCCCCTTTAAGAAGTTGAGGTTAGTTCTTACTTGTCCATATGATTGTAGCACTAGATGGGGGGCAAAAAGGCCTTTTACCCATTGACCGCTAATAGAGCAACATGTGGAAGCAAATGATGACACAATGGTGGTTTGCAAGTGGCAGTTGGAAAAAAGTGGGTACAATAGTTTTTTTTTTTCTAGTGAAGGTAAGTGAGAATTCTAGTAGAGGACAAAACTAGCAGTTGCACATTTTTGAACACGTGTAACGTAACGTCGACAGGTAGTATTGTGAAAGTTGTAGGGCGAAGAGGAATGGTGGATTCTATAAGAATAGAAGTGGAAATGTGAAGTTTTTTGTCAGTAAATGTTTTGGTATTGTTAGTTTGAAATATTTGTTTATATTTTCTAAAATGGTTTTTGGTGGGAATAATGTATTTTTTCTTATTAATTTTTTACTTGTAGTAATTTAGTATTAGTTATATTAATCACTATATTAGAAAATATCTTTAATATGAAATGAACATATGAGAATAATTAATAGTAATTTAAAGTTGTTACTTTATAAAGTGATTAACTGAAGTTGTGGTAAATCACTATTACTTATATTGACATGTCAAAAAGAAGTGTTGTTAATAATTTTTATTTAGTTTGGTAAATTACTATTAGTTACTAATGACTATATTAGGCAATATTTTCTAATATAGAATGAACAAATGAGTATAGTTAATAGTAATTTAATTAGTTGTTTTTGACAAAATACCTTTAATAAGAAATTAACAAATGAGTAGAGTTAATAGTAATTAGTTGAGCTTTGTAAATGTATTCGGTAATATATTAATTAATTGAAAATTTAGCAAATAGGAAGTATGATAAATTAGTATTAATTATGGTAAATATCTAAAAAGTAAATGTGAAATATAGGATATTTTGTAAGGAGGAATAGTTTTTAATATGTCAAGATTATTAATAGAATTTTACCATAGCTTCTATTAATTTGTGTATGAGAAAATATATTTAATATGAAATTAACATATGGGTGAATAAGGTGAAATAGTATCCACCCTAAAATGTATGGGGGAAATATGAGATCTACTTCTAAATCCAAATTCCCAAAGGAGAGATCCAAATTGATCAACCAAAAGGTTAATGCACAATTGAATCAATCTACGAAGAATATGAAAGAGGAAGAAAACCTTATATTTCTCTATGGATAATATGTGCTTAAAATTTGAAATAATTAAAAAGGTAATTACTAACCTCAAGATAGGACAGATCTAGAAAATGCCAATTTCTGATGTCTGTGTGTAGTTTCGGGCAATTCTGCAACCTGTTTCAGACTGGAAATGCCGAGATGAAGAAAACCTAGAAAACTTTTATCTTTCTAACAGTAGGTAGTCTTTGACCCTGATAAAAGGTCAAAGGCTACATTAATATTTTGAAGGTTGACTTTGATTTTGTTCACAAATATCCAAAGTTCACCGAAAAGGGTATCCAAATCCAAGCTTAGATCCGTAGTTTCACACTTGTACCTACAAGAAAAAGAGGGTTTTTGTTGTTAGTTTGGGGGGTTTGCCTTGGTCAAACCCCAATTTAGTAATTAACCTTGAAATTGAATTGAAATTGTAATATGTATAAACAAAGAAATGGAACTTTTCACCTTGCTTATGTTGAAGTCCTTGTAGAGGATTCGAATTCTCAAATCCACCAGTAGGGATGCTCCAATGGATGTAGAATGAATGTAGGATGTCTCAAATCAATGACATTTGATCTTCAACATCAATCTTGAATGGATCTTTGCATATGAGGAGGCTTGGATGAATGTGAAAGGATGGATCATCAAGGGGGCTCCAAAGAGATTGAATCCTTCAATGGCTAATAATAGATCTCCTTGATGAATGGATGCTTGAACACTTGAATGCTTCAATGCTTGAATTCACTTGCTTGCACTTGAGAGCTTTCTCATGAAATTGCTTGAGATGAGATGGATTGAAATGAGAGAGGAAGGCTTCCTTTTATAGTGATCTAGGGCACAAACCTCTAGAGAAGGCCGACATTGGGGAATTAAATCCCAATTAACCTTAACCCCTAGAAATGGACCCGTATTAAATAAAATTTAAGGATTTACTATTTTGAAACCTGAAATGGCCGATAGGGGGAGAAAGCTAGATACATGAAAAGACCTAATAAAGGCACTTAACATGACCCCAGACTTCTTACTTGGATGGCTAAATTCTCTTATCATGGAAGTGCTTCCATTTTAAGACGATACATTAAGCTCCCACTTTAGCAAGAGTATGGACTCGATGCAAACTCTTGGTAAAGGAGATCAAAATGAATATATAATCTTATCATAATCCAAGGGACAAAGAGAAACCTAAATCCCCTAGGGACTCAAGTCTTTGATGGAATATGGATGAAGTGACTGAGAGGGGGGGGGGGGGTGAATCAGTCAACCATAAAACACTTCACAATTATTTCTTTCCAGATCCCTTAGGATATCTTAATGAATATTATCTGTTTAACACTCGGTAAATAGATTGCAGTAACTTGGTAGATGCAGAGAGTATTAGTAAAATTATCTTTTAGATATTCATCACCACTTGTATATGATTAAGATAACTATTAAGAACACAAGAGACACAGAATTTTAATGTGGAAACCCAATATGGGAAAAACCACCAATGTATCTAGATACTGATTTTCACTTTTCTGAAGTGATGCCCGGTTAGAAGCCAACCCGGTAAAAGGTTACAAAACACACTGTTAGGTGTGACCTTGTTAGAGGATTTAATCACCCTGCTAGGAGTGGCCTGGTAAGAGGTCTTGAAAACAATTCAATGGAATTGTCACCTTGTTAGAGGATTTACAATATGGTTGTTAAACCAACTCGGTTAAGAGATTTAGAATTCACTGTTACAATGATAAAGAGGTAACAATGAAAATGACCTGTATAATAATGCAACTGCCTTGCTGATTACAGATCTCTGTTCTGTATAAGTGTGATCCTTCCTGATCGAATATATCTCTGCTGCTCCTCAAGGATATCTGGTCATCCTTCACAATTTCGCACACACCTTTCCTGCCTTTCTTCTATATATCTTCTTCTATAATTCTTGTTCTTTATTTTTCACATTTGACCTTTTATTTATATGATTTTAGATTTGTCAAATTGGCATTACTTAGTATAACAGTCGGCTGAATTAAGCAAACTTTATTTGCAAAGATCCTTCAAGGGCTGACAGTGCTCGGTGACCATAATGAAATTTTCTACAATCTTTCAGAGACCGAGAGAACTCGGTAAACACTGATAATCCTTTTTCTTTGATAACCGATTGAACTCAGTAGATGCTAGCTTTTCTTTGACAACCGACTGAACTTGGTAAATGCTAACTTTTCTTTGACAACCAACTAAACTTGGTAAATGCTGATTTTCTTTGATAACCGAGTGGACTCGGTAGATGCTGATTTTTAATGCCAGGCAGACTGACTGAGCTCGGTAGGTACTGATTGTTGTGGACTATGACATTGTGTGACATCAAAGACAATACATAATTTGAGTAGCAATTTTCTTCAGACAATTGTTTCCAACAATCTCCCTCTTTGGCATTGATGGAAACACAATATGTCATAGCATAAGAAATTTTGAAAGGATTAGCTCGGTTCAGATTCAAATCTCCCTCTGTCAGAAAACTTCCTTTTTCTTAAAAACTCTTCCTCTGACTATTGAAAATTTCTTGAAGTAATAGCAAAGACATAGTAAAGACACTCCCTCTTTGACAACACATGCCAAAGACAATTCACATATTACTGGTGTAAACTAATGTACCTCAAGTACTGATTCATATGCAATGATTCCTTGAATATGCTGCATCAACTTGTTGATTTTCAATCATGTTCTGGTTGATCATCACTAAAACTATATTTAGTGAGCCTCGCATAGGGGAATGACCCCTAACTTACCTCTTAGATACACAAATGCATCCTTGGGTAAAGGTTTGGTGAAAATGTCTACAATCTGCTCTTTTGTATGAATATATTCTAATTTGATTTCCTTGTCCTGCACCAATTCTCTGACAAAGTGATATTTAATAGCAATGTGCTTGGTTTTGGAATGCATTACTGGATTCTTCAAAATGTTTATTGCACTTGTATTGTCACAAAATATAACAACTGGTTCTTTGATTTCAACCTTCATACCTTGTAATAACTGTTTAAACCAAACAATATTTGAACAATTTACTGCAGCAGCAACATATTCTGCTTCAGTTGTGGATTGAGATGTGCAATTTTGCTTTTTACTGGTCCAGGATACCAGTCTTTTTCCAAGAAAAAATGCTCCACCACTTGTGCTTTTTCTGTCATCAATGTTCCCTGCCCAATCAGCATTAGTAAACACTTTTAAGTCTAGATTGCCTCCAAATTTATACCACAAACCATATTCTTCAGTTCCTCTTAAGTACCTTAAGATTCTTTTGATTGTCATCATATGATTTTCCTTAGGTTTTGCTGAGAATCTTGCTACTATACCGACTGCTAAGGCAATATAAGGTCTTGTATGTACTACATACTACAATTTTCCAATCATAGATCAGTATAAGGTCTGATCTACTTCTTTTGAATCATCATTTTTGGTAAGTTTCAGTCCAGTACACATGGGTGTACCAACTAGTTTTGAATCTTCCATACCAAACTTCTTAAGTATATCCTTAATGTATTTAGATTGAGTAATGTATATACCATTCTTGCTTTGCTGAATTTGAAGACCAACAAAGAATTTTATTAAACCAAACATAGACATTTCAAATTCTTTGTTCATTTGCTCTGAAAATTCTTTGCACTGATCATCATTCCCTGTAAATATAGTATCATCTACAAATATTTCTACCAATACAATTTTGTCATCCGGTCCTTCTTTAATATACAGATTGCTGTTATCATTGGCTCTTTTGAAATTAATCTGAATCAGATAGTTATGGAGTCTTTCATACCATGCTCTAGGAGCTTGTTTGAAACCATACAATGCTTTGTGTAACTTGCAGACCATGTCCTTTTTATCTAGATCAACAAAACCTTCAGGTTGTTCAATGTAGACTTCTTCATCAAGAATTCCATTGAGAAATGCAGATTTTATATCCATCTGATATACCTTAAATCCTTTATGTGCTGCATAAGCAAGTAGAGTTCTTACACCTTCTAATCTTGCAATAGGAGCAAAAGTTTCACCATAATCTATACCTTCTTCTTGAGAATGACCTTTACATACCAATCTAGCTTTGTTTCTAGATACTTGACCGTCTTCATTCAGCTTATTCTTGAATACCCATTTTGTTCCAATTACATTCTTATCTTTAGGTCTAGGTACAAGAGTCCATGTTTTGTTCTTTTGTATTTGTTCTAATTCTTCATTCATTGCTTCAATCCAACTTTCATTTTTCAATGCATCTTTGATATTTTTAGGTTCAAAATCAGTAAGCAGACATGTACCTTTTAGCTTACTTCTTGTCATAGTACCATCTGATTTTTTTCCAATAATTTGATTTGGTGTATGATGCCTTCTGACATATTTGGCTAGTATAGGTTCCTTGCTTTTTGAATGAGTCATGTTGTTGTCTTCTAGGATCTCTTCTTCAGGTTGCTCTGGCTCAGTAGATATTTTCTCGGTAACTTCAGGCTGAGACTTGGTTTGAATTTCTTCCTATGACTCGATTTGAACTTCTTCCTGTGACTCGGTTTGAACTTCTTTCTGTGACTCAGTTACTGTGCTAGGCTCGATAGATATAGTTTCCTCATTGATAGTTGTGTCTGGCAATGTTTCAAGTTCAATGTAAATGAATCTCTTATAGTTTTCAGGTTCCCTTTTGCTTTCTTCTTCAGTCTTTTCTACAAACTCATCAGATTTTACATGTATACTTTCTATGACTTTGTGAGTAGACAAGTTCAGACATTTGTATGCCTTGCTTTTTGCTAGAATATCCTAGGAATATTCCTTCATCACTTTTCATATCAAATTTATTTCTTCTGGATTCTTTTAAGATATAACACTTGCTACCAAATACTTTCATGTAACTTACATTGGGTTTATAGCCATACCATAACTCATAAGGAGTTTTGAATGTGTCTTTCTTCAATTGTACTCAGTTTAAGGTATGAACTGCAGTGCTGATAGATTCCTTCCAGTACTTTATGGCGATGTTCTTTTCTATCATTAAAGTCCTTGCACAATCCATAATAGATCTATTTCTTCTTTCTGCTATTCCATTCTGCTCAGGAGTTCTGGGAGCTGATACCTGTCTTTTGATTCCTCTTTCAATGCAAAAGTTGTTAAATTCATGGGAGATGAATTCACCACCTTTGTCTGATCTTAAGCATTTCAATCTTTTCCCTGTTTCCTTTTCCACTCTTGCCAAGTACCATTTGAACTTTTCAAATGCTTCTGACTTTTCTCTTAAATACATAACAGTCATCATTCTAGAATAATCATCAATGAAAAGAATAAAGAATTTATCTCCAGTATAGCTTTCTATTCCAATAGGTCCACATAAATCAGTATGCACAATTTCCAAAATCTCTTTAGACTGATAGTTCTTACTCTTAAAACTAGTCTTACTCATTTTGCCAATCTGACAATTCTTACATAGACCAGTATCAGGTTTCTTCAAAGTAGGAATTCCTCTTACCTTCTTGAATTTGCTTATTTTCATCATGTTATCAAAATTCACATGACATAACCTTTTGTGCCATAGCCAACTTTCTTCAATTTGAGCAATAAAACATGAATATTCACTGAGATCAAGATAAAATAAGTTACCTTTTGTTTGTTTGCCTGATCCAATGAGTTTTCCGTTTCCATCCAGCAGTCTTGCTTGACTATTCATGAATTCAACCTTGAAACCAGTGTTGATTAGCTGTGCTACACTTAGAAGATTATGTTTTAGTCCTTCAACCCAATAAGCATTATCACATATGAGTTCTTTGGTTAATGAGATTCTTCCTTTTCCTTTTATACAACAAGGTTCATTGTTTCCAAATCTTACATTGCCACTATCACAGTCTTCTAGGTATTCAAATTTTGTCTTGTCACCAGTCATGTGATGTGAACATCCACTGTCTATTATCCATATATCATCTTTGTTTATATGAGAAATAAGTGCCATCTTATCTTCATCATCATCAGATTCATCTTTTATAGCAATAAAGACAATTTCTTCTTCACTATCATCAGAATCTTTAGCCATAAAACATGTTTTCTTACCTTTATCCTTGAATGATTTGAAATTATTTTTGCCATAGTACTTGTGACCTCTCTTCTCTTCCTTGGCTTGCTTGTTTGGGCACCTAGCTGCAATATGTCCAATTTCTTCACATGAAAAATAGATTAAAGGAGTTTTACCTTTATATTTACCTTTCCCTTTAGAGTACTTCTTTGCAAGTAATGCTTCTACAATTTCAAGATCACTATCAAAACTTTCTTCTGATACTTCTTCACTTTCTGACTGAACTTCTTTTATTTTCTTGTTCTTCCTTAGTGAAACCTTGGCCTCAAATGCTAACTCAATATTTTTGGAATTTGGAACATAGTTGTCATACTTGTCTAATTCAAAGGCTGTCAATCTTCCAACTAAAGCATCCAAAGTTATATTGTGGTTTGTTTCACATCTTCTTTCTTGAATAGCTGATACTCTTATTGCATAGATAGGGAGTAATGTTCTGAGTACCTTGCTTATAACAATTTCATCTGAGATTGTTCCTCCAAAGCTCTAATTGCACTAACACTTGCTTTGATCCTTTCAACATATTTTGCAATGTTTTCATCTTCTTTCATATTCATCTTGTCAAACTATCCTCTTAGGCTTTCTGCTTTGGCTCTTTTCACATTTGCATCACCACCATATATTTTCTTCAGTGTGATCTACATTTCATATGCAGTAGTGCATTCTTTAATATCATCAAATTCTTCATAGCTGAGAGCTAATGCAATGTCTATCATCATGGTGTTATGATTCTTTTTCTCTGCAATGTCTTCAACAGTTAATGTGCCAGTAGGAACTGTGTATTCTTCATTAATGTATTTGCATCCTGAATCACCAATGGAAGCTAGATGAAGTCTCATGAGACCTTGCCATGCTGAAAAGTTATCTCTATTGAGCTTTGGAATTTCTCTCTTGTAAGACATCCTGATCTTTAGCTTAGGTCCTTGAAACCCTTCCTACAAACACCAAAAGCTCTGATACCAATTGATGGAATATGGATGAAGTGACTGAGAGGGGGGGGGGGGTGAATCAGTCAACCATAAACACTTCACAATTATTTTTTTCCAGATCCCTTAGGATATCTTAATGAATATTATCTGTTTAACACTCGGTAAACAGATTGCAGTAACTTGGTAGATGTAGAGAGTATTAGTAAAATTATCTTTTAGATATTCATCACCACTTGTATATGATTAAGATAACTATTAAGAACACAAGAGACACATAATTTTAACGTGGAAACCCAATATGGGAAAAACCACCAATGTATCTAGATACTGATTTTCACTTTTCTGAAGTGATGCCCGGTTAGAAGCTAACCTGGTAAAAGGTTACAAAACACACTGTTAAGTGTGACCTTGTTAGAGGATTTAATCGCCCTACTAGGAGTGGCCTGGTAAGAGGTCTTGAAAATAATTCAATGGAATTGTCACCTTGTTAGAGGATTTACAATATGGTTGTTAAACCAACTCGGTTAAGGGATTTAGAATTCACTGTTACAATGATAAAGAGGTAACAATGAAAATGACCTGTATAATAATGCAACTGCCTTGCTGATTACAGATCTCTATTCTGTATAAGTGTGATCCTTCCTGATCAAATATATCTCTGCTACTCCTCAAGGATATCTGGTCATCCTTCACAATTTCGCACACACCTTTCCTGCCTTTCTTCTATATATCTTCTTCTATAATTCTTGTTCTTTATTTTTCACATTTGACCTTTTATTTATATGATTTTAGATTTGTCAAATCAGCATTACTTAGTATAACAGTCGGCTGAATTAAGCAAACTTTATTTTCAAAGATCCTTTAAGGGCCGACAGTGCTTGGTGACCATAATGAAATTTTATACAATCTTTCAGAGATCGAGAGAACTCGGTAAACACTGATAATCCTTTTTCTTTGATAACCGATTGAACTCGGTAGATGCTAGCTTTTCTTTTACAATCGACTGAACTCGGCCAATGCTAACTTTTCTTTGACAACCGACTGAACTCGGTAAATGCTAATTTTCTTTGATAACTGAGTGGACTCGGTAGATGCTAATTTTTAATGCCAGGCAGACCGACTGAGCTTGGTAGGTACTGATTGTTGTGGAGTATGACATTGTGTGACATCAAAGACAATACATAATTTGAGTAGCAATTTTCTTCAGACAATTGTTTCCAATAGTCTTTGTTGACTCCAAGATCACAATAAGAGAGACATCTCTAGAGAGAGAGAGAAAGAGAGGGTATGATTATCTCACCCAATGAGAACTTATGTCCCATTGTGAACCACATAAGAAAATAGCACAACTGGAAAGATGTAATTGAACTGCCTAGTGAATGTGGCTATTCACTAGTCAACCCATCAAGGATTTACCCTTAGGAATATTCTATTCCATAAGAATAAAACCAAAAACAAGAGATCCAATCTTAAGGACACCTCTGACCTTAAGGGATAAAAAATATATATATACTTATTTGAAATTGGAGGGATCAAGAGATCCTAAAATATAAATCCATGCTTTAAGGATTAGTTACTAATCCAAAAAGGGAGAAAAGGTATCTTGAAAAATAATATATGCGTATCAGAAAGTGCGTGTGTGCAACAGGTGAGTAGAGCGTATGCCCCCACGTTATAGTCATTGCTAACACTTTAACAAGAGAAATGGATTTAATGGAAACATAAACAACTCCACTGATTACGTTTCCATGTTGAGATGCCCCTAGATGAAGAAAAATCAAGGGAAATATCATAGAAACATACAAAGAACATAGAAGGGATCTACCTACCATGGGCTCAGTATGATCATAAGATAATATATATATGATATTATTGCAAATGAATTGACATCATTCCCCAAAGAAAGTAGAACTACAATCACAAAGGAGGAAAGATTACATAAGATATATGAAGGAGAATCTTTTCGGACAATGACATGGAGACCAAAAAGAATAAGTGCTACCACGTCTTGAATCCAAGAAGATTACACAAGGAAACATTTACAAAAAATAGCACATTTATGACATAACATGAAATAACATATATAAGAATAGAGATACATATAGAGGAATTGAACAACAGTTTCAATTCCTTTATCACCTTGCACTAACTAAGTAACAAGGATCATATAAAATAATCTAACAACATTTAGAAAACAAATTATAGGAGAAGCATAGTACAGTAGGAAAACACATAACAAAGATACCATGAAGGAAAATCCAATCAAGTGTGCCACCTAATCTCCCCATCTCATTGTATATCATTTAAGGAAGGTGGGTAACTCACAAGAGGGACTATATCCAACACAGTAGGAATGATAGCCAGTTCCAAACAAGGATCCTCTTGAGAATCATCATGTTCGATATTAGGTGTAAGTGTTAATTGTGATGAAAGCATATTAGGTAAATCAATGTCAATGTCAATATTCTCATATTCATCATTAATATCATCAGTATCATCAAGAGTATCTTCTTCATCCAAATTAATCAAAATAGGATCTAAGATATGAATAGAATCATCATAATCATGCATCTTAACATCATTATTAATAAGAACTTCTTCTAACACATCATGCATAGATTTATCCGAAGAAGGTAGAGATCTTTGAAGAATAGAATTATGAGCTTTAGCATGAGCATGGAATTTCTTACAACATTCATTAGAAGATTGATTACATTTTGATTTACTTGAAATAGGTTGAGAACTAGGAGGAACAATCACATGATCCTTCATAGGTTCTTTAGGAAGATCGATAGGATTATCAACAAAAGGAGGAACTTGATTAATAGAACTAGAAGCCGTAGTTAAAGGAGGTATGGAAGGTGTAGGAAAAAGACCACAATTAAGATCCATAGGAGGTATTCTTAATTCAAGAGTCTTATGATGTTTATAAGATTGATATGAATGGAAAAGATTATCAGGTTGAGGAGGACATGAATTAGGTAATGAAGGCAAATAGAAATAAAGAGTAGCACAATCTCTAGGCCTAGAAGGTTGATATAAACTATGATTAACCATCTTCATTTTTTCATCATGGACAAATTTAAGACATTTATGGATAGGTGAAGCAACAACATGCATGGAATTCAACCAAGGCAAACCTAGCTTAACTTGAAATTGATCAAAAGTAGGATCAACAACAAAGGTAGTGTTCACAATTTTTCCAAAAAGTTCAACTAGTAAAGTAATAGAACTAAATGATGGATAAAGAAAACCATTACAAGTCTAAATCCACACATCTGATGTATCATAAGAATCACATTGTAAGCTTTTCATAAAAAGATTTTCTTTAGTAATAACATTGACTAAGGATGTAGGATCAACAAGACAACCATGAGTAGGTTTCTAAGAAATCCTAGAATAGATGTAAAGGGGACCATTAGGAGATTTAATAGTCTCAGAGTCATCAAAGGTAATCAAAATTTCCCAAGGTCTTTTATTCTTAGGTTGTTGTCAAGGTCTAGGTTGAGTTTTCAATTTAGGCTTAGGTTTTGGTTGAGGTTGAGATTGAACTTGAGGTTGAATCTGAGGTTGAGGTTGAGGTGGAGATATAGATTGACCAACATGCTCCACTTGATTAACACTATGATTGAGATCATCCATCTTTGAATCATACATAATTTCCATAGCAGATGGCTAAGAAATGGTATTAGTATCATGCGTAGGTAAAGGATTCATATAGATTTGAAGGTTTTGATTAGGAGGAGAGATAGATTTGCTCCCATTACCATCAAGATTATCAATAGATAAGGCATTAGAATCAATTAAGTCTTGAACCTTATGTTTTAGAGAATAACACTTTTTAGTATCAAGACCATTCTGATGGTGATATTGACAAAAATATTTAGGATCAAATGATTTAGATGCAATTATAGCAGGTAATAGAGGTCGAATAGGAGGTAAAGTAGTCATATTACCAGTTAACAACCTATTCATAATAGCATGTAAAGATTCAGAAAGAGGATTAAATGTATGATTTAATCAAAAAGAAGTGGATGCAGAAGTGGCATTGTGAGATGCAACAACAACTTGATTAGCAACTGCATTTGCTTGTTTATCTTGACATAGTTGTTGAATTTTTTAAATTTGTTTGGATTAGGAGCAGCATCACTTTTATCAAGTGGAACATGAGCCATTGGAGTGTTTCTCTCAAATTGACTCACTTGTAATTGATAATGATGAAGCACTACACAAAGTTGTTGAAAAGAGGTAAATTCAGTAAGTAGAATCTTATCTCTAATATCCTTTTGCAAATTTGAAATAAACATAAGTTGAATATCAATATCAAGAACAAGATAGGAAATCTGAGCATGCAAATGCTTAAATCTATCAATAAATTTAGTTAATTTTTCCTTAGCACTTTGTTTACAATGCATCAAATTAGTCAAAGACACTTGTGGGCCAATATTATTCTAAAATTGTTGAAAAAAGGCATTGGCAAGTTGTGGAGAGGAATCAATGGAATAAGGAGGCAAGGAACAATACCATTGTAAGGCCTTTTCATGGAAAGTTTGAGGAAACAATTTGGCTAAAATCCTATGGTCATGAGCATAATCACTACAAAGGATTTGGAATGTTTTAACACGATGAATGGGCTCTCCTTTTCCACTACAATTCTCAAGACGAGGCATATTGACTTACCAAGGAACATGAGTACGAATAATGTCTCAGGACAAAGGACTTCCCATGTTACATGTAGAAATACTAAATTTATTTTGAGTTAGAGAAGGAAGTTGTTGTTGTAAGGATGACACAGTTTGAGCCAAACTGATGATTATTGAATCATTAGATGAAATAGGAGGAGTATCAACATTAGAAAAACTAGGTATAGTGTAAGAAGCTATAGGAATAGAAGACACAACTGGAGGAGCACTAGGAACTACAGTTGGAAGAAGATTGGAATAAGAAAAAGGAACATTATGATATGAAGGTTGTGATGTAGGAAGGGACACAGGAGGAACGATCATAGGAATAGAGGGAACTGTCACATTCACCAAAGAAGGAGTATAGGTAGGAATACTAGGTAAAGGATTAGAAGAGGGTTCTACACTAGTGATAGGATGAATCAACCCTAATTCTTGAGCTTCTTGAGCTAGAGGTTTAACATTTGAATGCATGAGGTGAGTAATACCACTCAAGAGGTTAACACCTTGATCACTATCATGAAGAACTTTCTTAAGAGCCTTGACAGCTTGAATAGAATCTTGATTATGGTTCTCTTGAATAAGCCAATTACCCATTTTATCAAGTTTAGTTGAAATTTTTTGGACTTGTTTAGGAGGAACTCTTAAAGCATCATCCTCATCATGGGATGATTGAGAAGAGTTTTTCTCCATAATAGGATTGGAATCATGAATAATCAAATTATCATTTAGAATCCTAAGGAAAGGAGAAGAAGATTTAGGATCAAAGGCACCCATGATTCTATGACTTCATCTAACCGAAATGTTATAAGTAGGACTAAATGTAGTAAAGCTCATAAACTGATGCAATGCAAATGAACTAAACTAACGCCAAATATTTTGATTTTATATGAGATGCAAACATATAAAAGGAATCTAATACATGAAAGATCTAACACCATAAAACATAATAAATAATATAATTCCACAAAAGAAAGGAGAGTAAGTATGTCAGGTTCACCAAAATGAATAAGGTGAAATAGTATCCACCCTAAAATGTATGGGGGAAATATGAGTTCCACTTCTAAATCCAAATTCACAAAGGAGAGATCCAAATTGATCAACCAAAAGGTTAATGCACAATTGAATCAATCTATAGAGAATATGAAAGAGGAAGAAAACCTTATATTTCCCTATGGATAATATGTGCTTGAAATCTGAAATAATTAAAAAGGAAAGTACTAACTATTGTCACTAAGGATTGCACCCTATTTTGCTAAGTATTGAACCCAACAATCTTGTGAAACATGGGACTAATCTTAGGCTATGGGTAACCTATCTGAGAATAGACCTCTAGATTAAGGGCCGGCTTCCCTTTGGATCACTTGAAACTTATCTAAACTTGGAGGGAAAAGGGAGAGGAAATGCATGAAATTAAACAACTGCAACTAAAATGAACTAAAGGTGATCCATTGAATTTTGAAGAGAAACCACAATTGAGAATAAGCTTACTCCAATAGAAAAACAAATCTAGCTCACAACTCAATCCCACTTTCTTAACTCTTAATGAAACAAGGTACTTAGAATGTAGAAAAGGAAGAAAAATTCACAAATTTGATATTCTTGATTATACACAAATCACACCACTGAGTTAAGATAAATCCCTAAATATCAACTTGAATTCAACATGTAGATTAATGATATAGAAAAATGACAATAATCTTGCATATGACTTCAAAAGAAAACCCAGAATTATAGGACAATAGGAAGGATCGATTTTTTTTTATTGCTGAAAACAAACAAGTACAATTGTGTATCTTAGAGCTACAACAATCATATCAGAGAGAAAAAGTGAAGCGCTAACCTCAATCACCAAAAGTGAGAGGTATAAAAGCTAAAAATAAGAATCTGCATTCAAACTCCACTACCTCCTAAGAATAGAAAAGTTAGAAAATGGACCCATGAGGCTGCATCATGGTTTGAATGCTAGATTCCTAGATTCCTAGGGGTGAGGAAAGTGGGGCCCTAGAAATAGAGAGTCAAAGATGACCGCTCTTTCCACTAAGTCATGCCTCTAAATGATAATCTAACAATGGTTTATAAAAACACCACTTGTCGATATCATACAATAATATATGTGCAATGACTTATCAATAAAACCTATCCCACTATGTCATAAAAAGAAAATCTAATTACATTAAAAAAGGTCTCAACCAAAATAGGGAGACACATTTAAAAGTAATAGCATTAAAAAACCACCTATGCCCTAGAAAAACTATGGGTTACATAAGTATTTCAAATATTATCAACACAAATAATGGGGAAAATATTCATAAAATAGTTGCAACACATAACCCAAAGTTTGGAGAAAACATGGCATAAGGAAACCTCGACCCTAAAAGAAAGGGGAGAAAAGGAATCAAGCATTATTATTGAAAACCCCTATTCGAAAATGAGGAACTCCTATCATCAAAACCTTCAAACTTGGAAAATGGCAACTTTCCATTCTTACTGGTAGTCTCTCAGTTCAGATTTGGAAACAATAACTTCAGTCTCGGCAACATGTTATCGAGGTAGGCATGCTTGATCTTTGGCATTCTATCTCTATCATTTTCAAGGGAAAATTGATGTTCCTACTATGTGCATTTGATTTTGATATTTGACATCATTCTTGAATCGGTTAGGGCACTCTGAATGTTTATTTCTGCATCTCTCTGCTTATACATTTGATTGTTGCTATGAACTCTACATTGAAGGCCGAAGACCATGTTATATGATGAAAGCTAGGGCATCATGTTTTGAATATATTTGGGCACTGCAAAATGCATTTTATTTTTGTGTTTCAAGTTTACTGTTCCCCTGAGCATCTAGGGCATAGTTTTGATGTGCTAGGGCATGGTACTGTGCTGTTGACATTCATCTTATTTTGATGCTTCTTCCTCTATGTGATTGATTCCCTATGAAGGCACTGATGTGCCAAGGGTATTTGTATCTTACTTTTATTGGAACTGAATTGAATGTAATGGCATGTATATTTGATGTTTGTTATACTCTGTATCTTTGAGGCATCGTGCTGCTATTGATATTCATTTGTTTGCCAGTGTTACCCCATTGACATGGTGATTACTTTATGGGCACTATGGTTCTATTGAACCTGTGCCATGTGCTAGTCTACGGGCTACACTAGGCAATCCAATATTTTATTTCCTTAGCATTGCACACATTCTTATTGGATATGGTTTGCGGGAAGGCTTATGCATTGATGAGGGCACTGCACTTGATTTACTCTATTTGTGATGTCTCAAGGCACTTGTTACAAAGGCTCAGGTCTACATAGCCTGTGAACCTACTGATATTGCATTTGTTGATTTGTGGTATTGACTTCATTGCCTAGTGATGGCATTTTCTAATTGCCCCTTTGCATTTGATATTTAGACTCTTAGAATATCATAAAGCCCGTGAATTATTGAACTAGGGCACTGTATTTTTTTTGTTTCATGTTATATGATCTGCATATGATATCTACTTGTTTGAATGGAGACAAACTATTGATGGAGTTGCATTCATTGATTTTGAGGGCTTTGACATTCATGGCATTATTTGGTTTAACACATGCATCACTGTTTCACCTATGATTCCATCGCATGCTGATATGTTTGAACTGGGGCATTTGTCTATTGTTCTGACAACCCGATGTATTTGGATCACTACTGTTTCTCTTATTGTATATAGCCCGAGAGCATACTAGGGCGTTACAGTTTGTGAACTCACTTCATGCTAGCTCACGGGTTGCTAGGGCATCACATTTCACTCGATGCCTTATTAATTCAAAAGCTGAGAGCTAGGGCACACTATTCAATTCTTTTATGTTATTGTATATAGTTCTGCTTACACTATGACATGTTTATAGTTGATGCTTAGGTTTTACTACATATTGCATCTATATTTTTGAACTGAGGACATCACTGTTGATGTTTTTGCTGTTGCAGCTATTGTTAAATCTTGAATTAGGGCATTATTATTTCAACAACCCAAGAGCTTGCTCACTGTTATTGCACACTGATGTTCATGCTACATGTTATATTTCATATGCTCATGACCATTGCATTTTTTACTACTCTATGTTGATGTTGGCCCACCAAGGATGAAAACGATGCTCACTACCATAACTTCACTGCCTTTGTAGCATATTGATATTATTTCTACATCTAATGTTGTATGCCTGTTGATATGTTGTATTTCACATCCACTATCTTGCTATTGGTACCAATATTCTCAATTGCTTTGATAACTGTGAGCCTGTGAATATATGCTTTGGTTGATCTCTGTGATCCTGTGAACTAGCCCACATGCTGTTTATTCATTATTGTTTAATTGACACCATGCCCTATTATTGTATGGATGAAACATTAATGCTACTGTAAATGCTAGTGTAGCCACACCATTGATGCACCATATATCATTGATATCTCTATTCTATGAGAAGTTTGGCACTTTGACTAATGTAATGGTTAGAGCATGAAGTCCCGCCATTGTATCAAATGCTTATGTATTCTGAATGTTCAAACCCATTGGCAAGATAGGGCATTGCATTTGATTGGCTACTTGGTGCCTTGCTGGTTTATCATGTCATCATGCTCATGTTACAATATACACAATTTCTGCTTTGCACGTTGATACCGGTATTTGATTTATCATGTTATGTTACTTGATTGATCCTCATCGGTGCTGAATCATCTAGATGTTCCTCTTTTGCACTATGGGTGTTTTTGGCCCTTGATATGATCATGATGGAGATCTTGAGGTTTCCCTATCATGATCTGCATCAAGGGCCCGGGTCATTCATGGAATTTATTATTGGATCAGCTTCCCTGTATCTGCACATGAAACAAACATGTTAGTGAAAACATAGTGCCTTTTGGTTTTGGAGCCTTGATACACATGCCTTGAGCATAGCCTTTGTTAGAGGCACATGGCTGAATCTATGTATGCATTCTATGAATATTGTGATACTAGCCATTTCTTAGATCCATTGGATCTAATCCACATCCTTTCTTCTCTTCTTGCAGGTTCCAGATCTCAGGAGCTTCTGAACAGGACTGGGCCTTGGACACCAATACAAGGCAAAGTCTGGTACTATAGTATTTAATTATTTATTTATGTATATCTATACTCATCCATTCAATTCTGATAACGGCTATGGTCACGGGCTATGTGAGCTTAGATAGATGCTTTTCCTTTTATTTCTTTTCTTTTTTGAACAGTATACATGTCACTAATACATGCATGTGTAGATGTAGATGAAGTTCATTCCTCTTTATTTTTATGTACTTTGCAATGAAATGAACACAAATGTTAAGCAAGACCACCTAATAACACAAACTAGGTTATTGTAGCATCATTTAGTAATTAGGTCTCCAAACTAAGGATTAGTAAAAATATGACAACATTCTGGCGACCTCTATGGAGTGCTTTCTTGGTAAGCATCCTAACCAGCTGCCTTAAAGATCCATTGGGCACAGAGTCAATAAGCCTTGACTAAACTTAGTTTCTTTTAGATAACCAATCCTTCTCAACAAAACTGCTAAATGCTAGAGATAACTTCTCTGGCTTATTGCTACTCACACCAAACTAAAACAAACTGAAATCAACTGAAGTGAAAACAACTTGTGCTAGGGACTTAAGGAACACAAAAAGCCATAAAATTCTAACCTACTAATGTACAGGGTAGAAATGAACCTTAGAAACAAGCCTTGAGGTGGATCCCATTCACTAGAATGGGCAGCTCCTCTCCATCCATACTAGCTAGCTAAAAAGCATTATGGGCTTTGCATCCAATCACCATGAAAGGCCCACTCCAAATGGCATCAAACTTAGTATGCCTCCCTGGTTTGTGTTTTGCTTCATCCCACTTGAGGACCCGATCCCCTTCTTTGAAGACTTTAGGTGTGGCTTTCTTGTCAAAGCTTTTCTTCATCTGAGCATGATGAGCCTCTAGGTTCTCCAGTGCCAGCCTTCTTATTTCCTCAAGTTCAACAAGTTCAGCCAGCTTGACTTGCATAGCATCTTCTTCCATAAGATCAATCTCCTTGATTAGACTTAGGGTAGGCAACTCAGTAGACAGAGGGATCCTGGCTTCATTTCCATATACAAGTGTGTAGGGTGAGTTTCCTGTAGACCTCTTAGGTGTTATTCTGTCTACCCACAAGGCCAACTTTAACTTGCTGTGCCAATCCCTCTAGTTTGCTTCTATAGTCCTTTTGATGATTCTCAGCAAGTTTTTGTTTGTTGATTCTGCTTGACCATTACCTTGAGGGTAATAGTTAGAAGAGGTACTCAGAAAGATATTGTGCTTGAGTGCCCATTCTAAAATTTTAGTTCTGAGGAATGCCATAGCATTGTCAGAAATGATAGAATCCAAAGCACCATATCTGGACACAATGTCTTGATAAAAGTTTAGGATAGAGGTTTCATTTGCTTCCTTAAGTGCTATAGCCTCTATCCACTTGGTAAAATAGTCTATAGAAAAAAGTATCCATTTGTGTCCAGCACTGGATGGGGGGTCGATAGGTCCAATAAAATCTAATCCCCATTTTGAGAAAGGCTACTCTAGCTTGATAGGATGAAGAGGGAGGGCTACCAACCTTTGCTTTCCAGAAAATAGAGCATAGTTCTTACATCTCTGTACCAAATCAGAAGCATCCTTGTACAGGCTAGGCCAATAGTACCCAGCTCTCATCACCTTTAGAGTAGTGGTTCTGGCAGCAAAGTGCCCACCAAAACTTCCATCATGAAACTCCTCTAGTACTTTATCTATAGGATTAGTTTCAACACATCTCAATAGGACACCACTATGATCCCTCCTATATAGAACATCATTAATAACAATAAATGGAATGGCCTGGAGCCTAAAGTACCTTCTTTTACTCCTTCCGAGGCCTTGAGGACATTGACCAATTGAGAGATAATGCCTCATCTCTGCTATCTAGCTTGTGCTCTATCTTGCATCTTATTTCATCAGAACAACTTCCTCTTTTTGCTGGTTTGGGTCTGCTATTCTTTCATTGAGTTGCTCACACAGTCCCTTTCCTCTAATTAGCTTGGTCACTTTAATCTAAATGTCATACTCCATGACTTTGGTGACCCAACCAGCCCTCTTATGACTCAGGTCCTAGTTTAGTAGGAAATCTTTTATGCAAGGGTGAGAAACCATCAAGTGCACTGTGTTATTAGACAACAAGTGCCTAATTTTTTTCAAACTTCTCACAATTTCTAGGACATGCTTTTCTACAGGAATGTAATTAAGCTCATAACCATCTAGACCTTGGTTGTAGAAAGCTACTAGTTGTTCTTGCTTCTCAGCATTTTTCTGGACTAACATTGCAGAGATACTATCAGTGTCCACAAAAACATATAGTATAAAATCCTTAGAAAAGTCAGGGTTTACCAGAGTAGGAGCAGATGCAATTGCTTCCTTGACTTCTTCAAAACACCTTTTTCCTTCATTTGTCCAATGAAAGGTTGAGTTCTTCTTTAGCATTTGGGTCATAGGCTTTAGAAGTGCTGCAATATTTGGAATGAACCTTCTCAAGAAGTTGATTCTTCTAAGAAAACTCTGCAGTCCTTTCTTGTGAGCTGGTAGGGGTAGTGCCATAATGGCTTTTACCCTCTTAGGATCAATGGTTGTCCCTTGTTTAGAGACAATGTGCCCCAGTAATCTACCTTCATGGACAACAAAAATGCATTTCTTAGGATTTAATGAAACCCCAAACTCTCTGCACCTCTCAAAAATCTACTTTAGATGAACCAGGTGATCCTTAGTGTCCTTTGAAAAGATAGTTATATCATCTAGGTAGACAAGAAAAAACTTATTCATTAGGCCAACAAACACCATCTCCATGGCTTTCTCGAATGTAGCACTTGCGTTAGATAGCCCAAAAGGCATCTTCTTGTATGCCATGGTGCCCCATTTGGTGGTGAATGTTGTTTTATATTGATCTTCCTCAACCAGAACCTGGTTATAACTAGAAAAGCCATCTAGCAAAGAAAATCTGTCAGAACCTGAGACATACTATAAAATCTATTCCATGGATGGCAATGGGTGATGATCTTTGAGTGAGGCTCTATTAAGATCTCTGAAATCCACACATAACTAGATTTCACCATTCTTCTTCCTAACTAGTTCTAGATTGGAAACCCAAGAGGTGTGTTTGATGGGAAAAATAATATTTGCCTCAATCATTTTCCTCAACTCTGTTTTCATCAAGACCTCTAACTTAGGATTGATAGGTCTTTGTTTCTATCTCACTGGTTTGGCATGGGGTTCTAGCTCAATGGTGTGCTGGGCTAAGGGAGGATCAAATTCTTTCAAATCATAATATTCCCTTGAAAAAACATCACTAAATTCTTGACATAATGAAATAAAGGCTTCTTTTCTGGCTACGTGCATACCTTTCCAAGCTTAAGGGATTTGTCCTTGAGAACTTCCACAGACTGGTAGTTCTCTTCCTTGACTGTCATACTAGACTTGTCTCCTCTGAGCTGATCATCAAAGTTAAATATGGACTCAAGGGTGACCAATCCCTTAGGCAACTTATTACTTTTCAACTATAGTATCTAGTCACTATACTGGTGAACATGTTTGTTTTGGTTAACTCTAGAGAACTCAACGTCTTCTATCAAAAAGTTAAAAATCTGTTCATCATTTTCAAAGACTTGCCAGCTCACTTGATTGTTTGGTATGGATGGTCTTACCATAACCTTTACATGCTGCGAGTTGGGACTTGTGATCTCTTTTGGAATATCATACTCTGCTCCCATGGCAACCAGCTTGTTCGCCTGTTTGTTCTAATTTCTTGGAACAACAACCAGATTAAAAGCATGAAAATATTCTATTAAATCCCAAACCCTGTGCTTATACATCTTAAGTGTATTATTCTTTGTGAGATTAGTGCCACAAATTTGATTGATAACTAATTCACTATCACCTATAACTTCTAGGCATTTGATTCCTCTTTGTCTAGCCCATTCTAAATCATGAATTAACACCTCATACTTTGTTGTATTATTAGTATAGTTGAAGGAAAAATGAACTGCAGAGTAATACCTTTTCCCTTTTGGAGAAATTAGGATAGCTCCTCCTCCCGAACCAACTTTTCTTCCGGCACCATCAAAAAACAACTGCCACAACTCATCACTCTGATTTCCAGAATGTTTATCTTCCTTCTTCATCAAATCTGGAATCACGACCCCCTCTTCATGAATGATATACATTCCAATATGAAAAATCTCCATGTTTCTAAAAGGGTCATCCTCCTTTGAATCTTTTTCAACCCATTCATCTAAGACAACATCAAGAATCCTACCAATAGTGGTCTTAGGTTCAGAATCACTTGGGTCTTGTTCATGAAACATTAGATTGGCATTTATAGGGCTTGGGGTATTCGGTTCCACATGAATTTTTGCAAAAGCTTTAGACTTGATTCTAACGCTAGTCCTATATTTGGTTCTGAAATATAAGTGAGACCAATCAGCTGAAAGATATCCCCCCAACCTAGTAGTGAATTCTCTACTTAGGTAGATAGCAAAGTGAGGAGGTAGGTCTATAATATAAACATCTTGGGGAATGAAAAAATTGGCACATTCATGTAGAGTGAGGCTCAGGTCTTTTATGACTCCCAAGGTACTAACTGATGACCCATATAACTGAACAATAGGCCTGTCTATTGGCTCATAAGACAAACCTAGGAGGTCTTCCAACTGCTTAGAAATCACAGAACTACTAGCTCCTGAATCTATCATAAAATTATGCACCAGGAAATCTCCAACAATAAGAGTTACATAGAAAGGAGGAGGTTTAACCTATGGGGTAATAGTGGGCTATAAGTTGGCTTCTCTGGTTAGCTACTCCTTTTGAGGTGTTTTAGCCACTAAGACCCTAGGTTTCTCTGAAACACTCTCTTGGTTTGATGAAATCTTAGCCAACTCACTAAGTATTAGCTCCTTTTGACCAGGGATTGGCAGGGTGTCCATTAAAGGCACATTGATAGAGGTTTTCTTCATTTGCTCCATAATATTAAAAGATCCCAAATTTACTTTAGACTATCCTTTTGGTGCAACAACCTCTATTTGTGTAGACACTAACTGTATAGTTGCCTTGACTAGTTCTTTAGCCTCCTTAGACTGGCTTAGGACTGGAGCTTGAACTGCTTTTGGTTGTGGATGCACAATAGGAGCTTGCTGACTGGTAGAGGCCACTTGTTCAACCTCTAAAGCCTTCTTCTTAGACCTTGTGTTGGCTTCCATTGGGATGTATTTTGGGTTATCACTTGGTGAAAAATTCACCCCACAAAAATCTTCTTTCTAAAAATTCACCAATGCCACCTCAAGAGTCTGCAACTCGTTTGGAGTAACAACTAGACCTTGCTGGATTTCTGGCTCTTGAACCATCTCTTGCGGCATCATCACACTATTCTACACCATGAGGGCCTAAGCATAGCCATTGGGACACATCCCTTGGATGTGTTGCTGATTGCATGGGTAGCCCCATTGGTATTCTTGTGCCATATTATTCTGAGCTACAAGAACCAACTCTCTAGAAGCACTAGGAGTGTTTGGATTATAAGGATGGCTAGCTTTTTTATTGTAATTTATTTCTTGACCTTGCTGGCCTTGTTGGTATTGGGGCCTGTTGTGCTAGTAATGATTTTGATAGGGCTACTGATAAGGCTGTTGATATGGTTGTTGGTAAGGTTGGGACTGCTATTTCTTTAGACGAACCAGCTCATTAGTAACCATTTGTAAGGCCTTTTTAATCTTCGTCAGATCTTGGGATTGATTTACAACTGGGTTAGCAACTTGTTGAGGAGGAGTTGGGAGAGGTGGAATAGATGCCAAGGTTGGAATTACTTCAGGAATGGGATGAAGCTTAGGAAAAATAGGCATTGGAGGCCTCAAGGCTATCTTTCCTGCTTGGATTAGGCTATTTTTAGCTCTTATGGCAAGATCATATGTTGTTGGTAAATTAGTCCCTCCCATGGATTGGATCATAATAGAGATATCATTGTTAAGGGCTCTTAGATAGTATAGAAAAGCATGCTAGCTTGAAGGTCTAACTGTGGCTGGTATTCTATTCCATGTCCTCTGAAATCTAAAGTTAAAATCCATCATGTATTCTTGGGGTGACCTTTTGATAGTAGTCAAATGCTTAACTAATGAGAGATGGTCTGATATATCTTCAAATTGATTGGTCAAAGCTTGACCCAACCCATCCCAATCATTTATAGAACTAACTGCTAGGCCTCTGAACCATTGCAAAGCTTTGCCCTTGAGTGAAGCTACCAGCAACCTCACAGCCACATTATCCTGAGTTATATTATGAAGGGCACAAAGGGATGCCACATCTCTTATGTGTTCAATAGTTGAGGTCTGATCTTCTTCGGTAAAAATGGGAAAAATCTTAAGGGCTGATATAGGTATGGCATTATGCTGCTACAAATTTAAGGGACTCCCTTGATTGAAGGCTATAAAAGGGTGCTGCCTAGGTTGAGCCATTGGAGGATTTAGGGGAACTTGAATTGCTGGTGCTGCTTGTACAGGTAGTAATACATGTATTGACTGGATTGGGGAAGCACTTGTAGGAATGTGAGTAGGCTTAGGAGTATGATTGGGAGTAAGATTTGCAGATTTTGATGCACTAGCTTGGGCTGCTTTAGACCTCTTTTTGACAGATGACAACTATATATACACAAAAGGATTCTTACTCTGCTTGGTTGGGATCCCACTCATAAGCTTATATACCGATCTATATAAAACACCATTAGAGTCACCAAGTATGATTTCAAAACACTGTCACTGCTCATACCAAATAATAACTTGCATAAAACTTTCTAGGAAATTGACTCACCGAGTCTTCAGTCCCACTGGGCGTGCCAAAAATTGTTGTCACTAAGGATTGCACCCTATTTTGCTAAGTATTGAACCTAGAAATCCTGTGAAACATGGGACTATTCTCAGTCTTTGGGTAACCTATCCAAGAATAGACCTCCAGATTACGGGCCGACTTCCCTTTAGATCACTTGAAACTTATCTAAACTTGGAGGGAAAAGGGAGAGAAAATGCATGAAATTAAACAACTACAATTGAAATGAACTAAAGGCGATCCACCAAATTTTGAAGAGAAACCACAATTGAGAATAAGCTTACTCCAACAACAAAACAAATCTAGCTCACAAATCAATCCCACTTTCTTAACTCTTAATGAAACAAGGTACTTAGAATGCAGAAAAGGAAGAAAACTTCACAAATCTGATAATCTTGATTGTACACAAATCACACCACTGAGTTAAGATAAATCCCTGAATATCAACTCGAATTCAGCATGCAGATTAAGGATATAGGAAAATCACAATAATCATGCATATGACTTCAAAAGCAAACCTAGAATTATAGGAGAACAAGAAGGATCAATTTTTTTTATTGCTGAAAAGAAACAAGTACAATTGTGTCTTTTAGAGCTACAACGCTCATATCAAAGATAAAAAGTGAAGAGCTAACCTCAATCACCAAAAGTGAGAGGTATAAAAGCTAAAACTAAGAATCTTCATTCATACTCCACTACCTCCTAAGAATAGAAAAGTTAGAAAATGGACCCATGAGGCTGCATCATGGTTTGCATGCTAGATTCCTGGATTCCTAGGGGTGAGGAAAGTGGGGCCCTAAAAATAAACAGTCAAAGATGACAGCTCTATCCACTAAGTCATGCCTCTAAATGATAATCTAATAATGGTTTATAAAAACACCACTTGTCGATATCATACAATAATATATGTGCAATGACCTATCAATAAAACCTATCCCACTATGTCATAAAAAGAAAATCTAATTACATTAAAAAAGGTTTCAACCAAAATAGGGAGACACATTTAAAAGTAATAGCATTAAAAAAACACCTATGCCCTAGAAAAACTATGGGTTACATATGTATTTCAAATATTATCAACCCAAATAATGGGGAAAATATTCATAAAATAGTTGCAACACATAACCCAAAGTTTGGAGAAAACGTGGCATAAGGAAACCTTGACCCTAAAAGAAAGGGGAGAAAAGGAATCAAGCATTATTATTGAAAACCTCTATTTTAAAATGAGGAACTCCTATCATCAAAACCTTCAAACTTGGCAACTGGCAACTTTCCATTCTTATTGGCAGTCTCTCGGTTCAGATTTGGAAACAACAACTTTAGTCTCAACAACATGTTATCGATGTAGGCATGCTTGATCTTTGGCATTCTGTCTCTATCATTTTCAAGGGAAAATCGATGTTACTGCTATGTGCATTTGATTTTGATATTTGACATCATTCTTGAATTGGTTAGAGCACTATGAATGTTTATTTCTATATCTCTCTGCTTGTACATTCGATTGTTGCTATGGACTCTGCATTGAATGCCGAAGGCCATGTTATATGATGAAAGCTAGGGCATCATGTTTTGAATATATTTGGGCATTGCAAAATGCATTTTATTTTTGTGTTTCAAGTTTACTATTCCCCTAAGCATCGAGGGCATAGTTTTGATGTGCTAGGGCACGGTATTGTGCTATTGACATTCATCTTATTGCGATGCTCAGTCCTCTATGTGATTGATTCCCTATGAAGGCACTGCTGTGCCAAGGGTATTTGCATCTTACTTTTACTAGAATTGAATTGAATGTAATGGCATGTATATTTGATGTTTGTTATACTCTATATCTTTGAGGCACCATGTTATTGTTGATATTCATTTGTTTGCCGGTGTTACCCCACTGACGTGGTGATTACTTTATGGGCACTGTGGTTCTATTGAACCCGCACCATGTGCTAGTCCATGGGCTACACTAGGGCATCCACTATTTTATTTCCTCAGCATTGCACACATTCTTATTGGATATGGTTTGTGGGTAGGCTTGTGCATTGATGAGGGCACTACGCTTTCTTTACTCTGTTTGTGATGTCTCAAGGCACTTGTTACGAAGGCTCGGGTCTACATAGCCTGTGAACCTACTGGTATTGCATTTGTTGATTTGTGGTATTGACTTCATTGCCTAGTGATGGCATTTTTTTATTGCCCCTTTGCATTTGATATTTAGACTCTCAGAATATCATAAAGCCTGTGAACTGTTGAACTAGAGCACTGTATTGTTTTTGTTTCATATTATGTGATCTGCATATGATATCTACTTGTTTGAATGGAGATAGACTATTGATGGAGTTACATTCATTTATTTCAAGGGCTTTGACATTCATGGTATTATTTGGTTTAACACATGAATCACTGTTTCACCTATGATTCCATCACATGGTGATATGTTTGAACTAGGGCATTTGTCTATTGTTCTGACAAGCTGATGTATTTGTATCATTGCTATTTCTCTTATTGTATACAACCCAAGAGCATACTAGGGTGTTGCAGTTTGTGAACTCACTTCATGCTAGCTCACGGGTTGCTAGGGCATCGCATTTCACTTGATGCCTTATTGATTCAAAAGCCGAGAGCTAGGGCACACTATTCATTTATTTTATGTTATTGTATATAGCCGTGCTTACACTATGGCATGTTTATAGTTGATGCTTAGGTTTTACTGCATATTGCATCTATATTTTTGAATGAGGACATCACTATTGATGTTTTTGTTGTTGCACCTATTGTTAATGCTTGAATTACGACATTATTGTTTCAACAGCCTGAGAGCTTGCTCACTGTTATTGCACACTGGTGTTCATGCTACATGTTATATTTCATATGCTCATGACCATTGCATTTGTTACTACTCTATGTGTATGTTGGCCCACCAATAATGAAAAAGATGCTCACTACTGTAACTTCACTGCCTTTGTAGCATATTGATATTATTTCTACATTTGATGTTGGATGCCTGTTGATATATTGTATTTCACATCCACTGTCTTGCTATTGGTACCAATATGTTGGATTGCCTTGATAACTGTGAGCCTGTGAATATATGATTTGGTTGATCTCTATGATCCTGTGAACTATCCCACATGCTGTTTATTCATTATTTTTTAATTGAAACCATGCCTTGTTATTGTATGGATGAAACATCAATGCTGCTATAAATACTGGTGTAGCCATACCATTGATGCACCATATATCATTGATATCTCTATTCTATGAGAAGTTTGGCACTTTGACTAATGTAATGTTTAGAGCATGAAGTCCTACCATTGTATCAAATGCTTATGTATTTTGAATGTTCAAACCCATTGGCAAGATAGGGCATTGCATTTGATTGCCTACTTGGTGCCTTGTTGGTTTATCATGTCATCATGCTCATGTTACAATATACACAATTTTTTCTTTGCACCTTGATACTAGTATTTGATTTATCATGTTATGTTACTTGATTGATCCTCATCGGTGCTAAATCATCTGGATGTTCCTCTTTTGCACTGTGTGTGTTCTTGGCCCTTGATACAATCATGATGGAGATCTTGAGGTTTCCCTATCATGATCTGCATCAAGGGCCCAGGTCATTCATGGAATTCATTATTGGATTAGCTTCCCTGTATCTACACATGAAACAAAAATGTTAGTGAAAACATAGAGCCTTTTGGTTTTGGAGCCTTGATACACATGCCCTGAGCACAACCTTTGCTAGAGGTGCATGGATGAGTGTATGTATGCATTCTATGAATATTGTGATACCAGCCATTTCTTAGATCCATTGGATCTAACCCATATCCTTTCTTCTCTTCTTGCAAGTTCCAGATCTCAGGAGCTTCTGAATAGGACTGGGCCTCAGACACCAATACCAGGCAATGTCTGGTACTCCAGTATTTAATTATTTCATTATGTATATCTATAATCATCCATTCAATTCTGATAATGGCTATGCTCATGGCCTGTGTGAGCGTAGATAGATGCTTTTCCTTTTAGTTCTTTGCTTTTTTGAACAGTATACATGTCACTGATACATGCATGTGTAGATGTAGATGCAGTTCATTCCTCTTTATTTTCATGTTCTTTGTAATGAAATGAACACAAATATTAAGCAAGACCACCTAATAACACAAACTAGGTTATTGTAGCATGATTTAGTAATTAGGTCTCCAAACTAAGGCTGAGTAAAAATATGACAACACTAACCTCAAAATAGGATGGATCTGGAAAATGCCAATTGCTGATGTCTGTGTGTAGTTTCGGGCAATTTTGTAACCTGTTTTAGACTAGAAATGCCGAGATGAAGAAAACCCAAAATTTTTTTATCTTTCTGATAGAGGGTAGTCTTTGACCCCAATAAAAGGTCAAAGGCTACATTAATATTTTTAAGGTCGACTTTGATTTTGTTTGTAGATGTCGAATGCTCACCAAAAAGGGTATCCAAATCCAAGCTTGGATCCGCAATTCTGCACCTGTACCTACAAGAAAAAGAGGGTTTTTTTTGTTTGTTTGGGGGGTTTGCCTTGGTCAAACCCCAATTTAGGAATTGACCTTGAAATTGAATTGAAATTGTAATATGTATAACCAAAGCAAATGGAAATTTTCACTTTGCTTATCCTTTTAGAGGATATGAATTCTCAAATCCACCAGTAGGGATGCTTGAATGGATGTAGAATGAATGTAGGATGTCTCAAATCAATGGCATTTGATCTTCAACACCAATATTGAATGGATCTTTGCATATGAGGAGGCTTGGATGAATGTGGAAGGATGGATCTTCAAGGGGGATCCAAAGAGATTGAATCCTTCAATGGCTAACAATGGATTTCCTTGATGAATGGATACTTAAACACTTGAATTCTTGAATGCTTGAATTCACTTGCTTGCACTTGAGAGCTCTCTCATGAAATTGCTTGAGATGAGATGGATTGAAATGAGAGAGGAAGGCTTCCTTTTATAGTGATCTAGGGCACAAACCTCTAGAGAAGGCCAACATTGGGGAATTAAATCCTAATTAACCTTAACCCCTAGAAATGGACCCATATTAAATGAAATTTAAGGATTCACCATTCTGAAACCCAAAATGGCTGACTCAGAAGCGGGAAAACAAATATCTTAGAAACCTGACATCCGAAAATCCTGGGATCCTAAAATTTGAAATCTGGGTCAAGGACAAGGTAGACCTTGCCCTAGGTCAAGGTTGAGGTCATCCTTGACCTAGGTTAGGGTTGAGGTCAACTTTGACCTTGAGGTCAAAAACCTTAGGACCTCAATCTAGAGTGCTAGGAAATGCAGAAATAAGGTGGAAAGAAGGTGCAGAGAGAAGCAAAACAAGGGGAGAAAGCTAGATACATGCAAAGACCTAATCAAGGTGCTTAATTACTATTACTATTATCAAATAAACTCAGGAAACTATAACTATCAACTAGAAACATCATTACTCAACCTGTACTACACAAATGACTCGGTGTCCATGAACATAGCTTCACTAACATGTCTACAACATAAATATAAACGCACAAGGCTCCATTATAACCATACTGCAAATCACATACTGAACTCTTCCCGGGACCTACCAGGAACACTTACTGATACAAACAACCATATTACTGTCTTCACTCGAAATCAACCTCTGTGTCTATGATATCATGATGATAACATATCTAGGAAAAATATACTCAAGGCTCTCTCCATCAGGCTTCTACGCATGCTTCTTACCACATGTTTTCATTAATGACAAACATACAGTCAACACTGGCAGCTTGCTGGCAAATCTCCAATAATTTTGTGATAAAAAGATTAATTGAAACTATGGTAAATCAATATTAATTATATTGACATTGTTGAAAATAAGTATGAAATATAGATGTATCTAGAAGGAAGAAAAATTATAATCCAACATTTGTGTATTCACATAGTTTGTAATTCTAAGTAATATTGAGAGGCATTGAAGAGTGTAGACATTTTAAAATTTTTTTATAAAAATAAGTGTATTTAAAGGAGACAAAAAAAAGTTCTTAAAAGAATTTTTTGAAATAAAGCTTTAACATTAAAATGTATTGTTTTTTGAATTTAGAAGGTTTACGTATTCACATACTTTGTAATTTCAACACATTTTGAGAGGATTTGATTGGAATAGACATAATTTTTTTAAAAATATAGTATTTATTTAATAAATAATTTAAATATACATTTTAGATAGTGAATATATGTAAAGGAAAATAATTATAAATGGTTTAAAAAAAATATTATATCTCACATTTTTAAATGTATTTTTAACATTAGACAATACTTTGTTTTTGATTAAGGTAAATACAGGTTTTGAATGGACCCCAAAACCATTTATAAAAGATTACAAAAGATTTTCAAAAAAGTTCATACAACCATAGAACGCCTACTAAAAGACAAAAAATAGGACTCAAAACAGTACTTAAGAAAATTTAAAAAATAAAACCAAAAAGACCATCGATAACATATCTACCAGCAACCTCCCAGCAGAAAACCAGTGCCGGTTACATCTTTACTTCAGTGGCCTTTTCAGCCTCTTTCTTCATTTTCTCCATCTTCTGGATGGAATATTTGAGGTTGATTAGTTCCTTTGGGATATTAGGAACTTTCCCTTTTAGGTTGCTTTTGGTTCTTGTTATTGTGGTCATGGATTGGAATGACAATAATACAATGTTAAGATTATATAAAAGTTGAATGTTATATGTTGTATAGTAAAATGTGGAATGTTACAAATTTAGAATATGATTTAATTGTAGTGTTGGTGCAAGTTTTTTTTCAATATTTTGTAAGAAATAATGATTATTTACACTATAGGTAGTTCAATTTTCTTGTCAAATTGAGAGTTTAGTTAAAAATCCAAATATCTCTGTTTTAGTGAAAGAATAACTTAAAAATACTTTTTTGAAGTTTTTGAATCTTTTAGATTATTTTAATTACAAACCAATTAATAAAAATAAATCTAATTGATTACCTTTATTTTTTAATTTTAAATTTTACATAAGTTTTTACATTAAACTTTACATTTTATATTTACTTCTAGATTTTAAATTGGATTATATTATATTTATATTAAATTGTTGTAGAAAATTTGTAGTTTTATTTTTCTTAACCTTCTCACACACAATATCATTTTGGAAAGAACAAGAAAAGATGGAAAACTAGAATCTGTGTTTGGTCTATGCAGTTTTCTTGTGATATAGAGTTTGGTAGTTGTTGATGCCTATTGTATGGGTTTGATTGTGGAAGTGGTCATAAAATCCTGAAACCGAATGTAACATAAGAACAATGATATTAGAATTGTATAGTTAACAAGAGGAACATAATCATTGAAATGTCAAGAAGTATTTAAGAAAGTAAGTAGTATCTAGAAATGAATATATTATAAAGTAATTATGTTATATACTTGGAAAGGGTTATTGGAAGTAGTTTGGCACTTATTATGAGATTTATTTTTTCCAAGCATCCATTTTGTCACTTTATTTCTAAAAGAAACAACTAGAGCTATTCGAATTGGAGTGTTGTATGATTGGTTGACATGTCCGTGTGAAGAGATTTAATGGATGTGAGGAAAATGTATTTGAAGTGTATGGTGGATCATTAGTTTGTTCAATGTAATAAAGGAGACATTTAAAGAAAACAAAGGGTTTTATAATTTATATATATCAAAATATAACATTGTTATAAATTTGACGATATGTTTGTTCTTTAAATAATGTATGGAAAGGGTTAGGAACATTCAATTTCCATAGTACATTTAGTTTGAGTCAATTAAAGAAAAATATCATTTGGATAAGTTGGAAAAAGTAAAGAACATTCAAATTCCATAGTACATTTATTTAGCATCACTGAAAGGAAAATACAATTTGCATGAGTGACAATTAATTTAAAAGTGGAACATATGTAGTTTGTCATTTTGTCAAGTTGAAGAGGGTAGGTAGTTGTAGGAAAGGCCTTATTTTTTTCTTTGTTGATCAGTGGAGTGGGTTTGTAAACACTAGAAATATGTGGAAGAAATGACACCTACAAGGAACAAGAATAACTAGAATTTATTTAGTATAGAGCATTGTAGAGAAAGACTTATGATTTCAAGAACCAATATTCCAATAGAAGGAAAACTAAAGTAAATGGAATGAAAAGAAACCATATAAGGTGGAAGAAAACAACATTACCTCTATGAAGTAACAACATATGGGCCCCATAAAAGAAAAGAATAGATCAAGGGCATGTTCTATGATGATGAGATTTCAAAGGATGATTTATGTATTGAAACCTGCAAGATAAACTAAAAACAAGGGGTGAGGGGAATTGTGGGACCAAGATGTTGTTAGTTAGAAGGAGTGACTACACTGATTCATTGAATATGCATTTTATTTTTAATGGTAAGGAATGATTATTAATGATGAATGTAGAAAAGATGAATCTATATCCAATGGAGCTAGACTATGGAAGCTTTCCTTACATTCTAGGTTGCCTACATACCCATCAAATCCATGGGATCAAGGTGAGCTAGAGCCACACTCTATTTTTATAATGTAGTTATGTTTTTTTAAGTTTGAGGTATCTTTTTTTAGACCAAAATCCATTAGGGGCCTTATTGACATTCAAACAACTCTTTGTCATTGTACATTCACTTGGGTGACTAGGGCGGGCACCACATTGTCAAGAAGGAAAACGTTTGTTGTAAAGTTATCATTATAGATAAATGTTGATAGTTTTCCCTATGTGGATGTTGTTTTCTTTATCCTCACTTGTCTCATTTTTTTCTCCGAACTAACTATATGTATCTTCTACATTAAATCATATGCGTATGTTTTTTCTTATCTTCCTCCCTCATAGAAATTTTTTTATAGGTTGTTGGAAATGTAGTATATTTGAAATTATTAAGAAGTTTTTTCAATTTACATTATCACATGCTTCCAAAATAAAAGATTATAGATTTGGAAAATTTTGGTGCTGCTATTCTTTAGCTTTTATATCCATTGAATATGTAACCTACTATTAAGCTTAACTTCATAGTTTTTAACAGTGGTATGTAAAATTTCTTTTATTTCTATATTCATGACATGTTAGCCATCTACAAAACACATATAGGCTTTCTATTTGGAGCATGTCTAACTAAAATGGATTTGTTAAGCTTGAGTTCAAAAATTTTGAATGTTGTCATGTAAACTTTCTTTCATTGCTATATTTTCTCACATGTGTAACATTTGAAAAGAATGTATAGACTTTCTATTTAGAGCCACATCTTCCTTCAAACACCTACCTATTGGAGATTTTCCAGCAAGCTAGATTGCTGACTGCATGTTTGTCATTAATAACAACATATGGTAAGAAAGATGTGTGGAAGCCTAATGGAGAGAGATTTGAACATATGTTGCATAGATATGTCATCAGCATGATATCATAGACACAAAGGTTGATTTTGAGTAAAGACAGTAGTACAACTATGTATATTAGTGAGTGTTTATAACAGGTCCCAGGAACAATTCTGTATATGATTTGTAGTACGGTCGTAGTAGAGCCTTGCATGTTTATATTTATGTTGTAGACATATGTATGATGTTATGTTCATGGACACAGAGTCAGATATGTAGTATAGGTTGAGTTATGAAGTTTCTAGTTAACAATCATAGTTTCCTGAGTCTACTTGGAAGAGCTGACTATGTTTATATGATTGCGATAGTTGTGCATATCATATCGGTATGCGTGCTTGGATTTATGTTAAGAAGAGAGTTAAGGATGTTTGGTTAAGAGTGTATAACATAATTCAACATGAAGAGAAAGTATCAGTTAATTTGGTGGAGCCGATAGTATGAAGTAACGTGTTCACTCATATTGAGTTGGATAGGTCCCAGTTTGTGTTGTGTGCTGAGTAGAGCTGAAAAAGATGTTATTGGAGAGTTTTATTATTTTTGTAATATGATTTCAAGGTGGTTCTAATAGGCTGACTTGATTATATCATTTAGAGGAAAGATATTTATAGGCATTCATTTATGATTGCTAAGTATGACTAAGAGTTGAGAGATAAGAGCAGAGAAGAGAGTACGAAGTGTTGAGCCATCAGTAGAAGGTCTATGTGACATAGTAGAGAGTTTATGCTATTCATTGGAACTGATCAAGACAATAGGTCTACGTGCAGTTCACCAAGATCTAGAAATAGTGTGTATATATGTTAAACAGAAGGTTGCAACCTTCACCCCTTTGAGCAATGTGCTCTCACATAGTGTGTCCTCACCCCTAATAGGGTTAATTGTAAAAGACTCCTAACATGGTCCGACCCTTGACCAGGTCACTGTACTTATTGCATTATAAAGGTCAAATCCTAACAGGGTTGTAAGATCTTCTAACAGGGATCATAATACACTAGTGTTGTTCTTAGTGGGTGTCAATTCCCACTGGGTTTTTTACCTATTTGGGTTTCCCCGTAACCAAAATTATGGTGTTGTGTTAAGTTTTCTTTCATTTTTTATGCTTAAAGTTCTTATATACTTAATTGGATAAAGAATTCAATCTTTTAGATAACTGATTCACCCCCCCTAGTTATCTCTTGGGACCATTCCTAACTGTTGGTGTAATTAAATATTCCTAATTACACTTAACTTAATCTTACTTAAGATAATGCATTGCATATTAGTTAGTGATTGAGACACCTAGGAGTGTGCACCTTATTCAAGCACATGGTGTAGGAGAATTTTCACTTTAGGTGTGATAGTTGTCATCACATACCTCTTTGTGTGTGAGATCCACCTTTTGTGCTCTTATCACATTATCATCCTAATCCATTGCACATACTTTATTTCATAATGGAGGATGATCCACATTTGGTGGACATGTGATTACACCTAGCATAGGTAATAGCTTATCAGCTCCTTATCATTGTCTCTTATCTCCTTTCCTATATAAGGAGGCCTATTATGTACATTTTAATCATGTCCATGATCAATAATATCATTCTTGCATCTTAACAATTGTCTTGGCAATCTCTTATGGAAGTTATCTTGGTCTTGGTCTTGCATTCAATCTTGGGGGTGTTGTAGAGTCACCTAAAACTCTAACATGGTATCAGATCTCTCAAGGTGTGAAGACCTCTTCTCAAGAAGTGAAATCTTGGCTTGATTCAATTGTGGGTGTAGAATAAAGGTATTTGGACATCACCATTGCATAGTCTATTTGGAGAAAATTTAGGGTTTTGTATTTTGTGGCTTTATATTGCAGGTCAATAGTGGTGCTTGTTGGTGCAAATCAAAGGTTGGCATCATATTAAGGAGGTCCAAAAACCCCTAAATCAAATTTTATTTCATCCAAATTGGACACCCGAGGCCAAATCTAGAGCTATTTTAATTTTGGAAGTGCGGCAGTGGCGATTTAGAAAAAATAATTTCAGAGGTGATTTTCAAACAACGATATCTTAGTCATTTGGACTCCTTTTTTCGAGCAATTTTTTTTGTTTTGGGGTAGAATTTCATGATATACACAATGGTTTAGGTGGTTTCTAATCTCTATTGTTGAATTTTTTTGAAAATTGCAAAACTCAGTTTTTGCAACTTCCAAGGCCTCATTTGAGCTCATATGAACTCCTTTTTAGGTGCAATTTTTTTTGAAAGTGCATAATTTTTTTTGTATTTTCTAGATCTGGAATCAGATTTTAGTGACTGTGACCAAAAACTATACTTTCAGAAATTGGCTTAGTTTTTTCATTTGTAATGCATAAGCCTTAGCTTGGTCTTTTGCATAATGATCTAAGTCTATTATAGCCTGATTTTGGAGTATAATAATTTGTTGATCTCAATTTGTAATGAGAGAAGTGTATCATTAATGTAATCATGGCTTATGAAACACATCTTGCAGTAGTACCTTCAACTAAGGATAATTATGAGTCATGGGCAAAAGGAATCATCACACATTGTAGATGGCTTAATCTCTTGCCTCATCTTTATGGACTCATTCCTGAGCCAAAGTCATAGGGGAAGCAATATGTTTGGGGAGAAAATAATGCTCATATTATAAATTTGATTATTGGTAGCATCAATTTGTGTCTCTTCTATGACATCTACCCCAAATTTAGAGGTGTTCAATGTCCACACATAATTTGGACAATCATTTGGGAGATTTTTGGTGATCCACATGTTCCTCCATTCCCAAATGATCTTGCTTCAGATTGCCTCATTCCTCTTGATGATGCAGATAATATTCCCTATGATGATTATTCTTTAGATGCAATTGAAGAGTTTGCAGTAATTGAGAGTGAGGATGATCCAGTGGCTCCTCCTGTAGCTCCTACTTCTCTAGTTGAGATCACACAATCATCTCTTGTTGGTGATTCAAGTGATTCATTGCAAGAGATATCTATTTGTCTTCCTGATTGGGATTCTTACTTGCCAGATATTGGTTCATTATTTGTGGAGCCTCATATTTCAGATTTGGGAGACATACTTGAGGGAGTTTCTCTTCTCTTTGATGACAATTTCATCACAGTTGGAGATACTTCTTCACATTCTTTGGAGATTGACATTCTTGATTCTTCTTCTTCACTTGGTTTGTCACATGATGTGATAGATTCATTGAGATTGGAGAGGCCTATTCAGTCTTCAAAGATGCATATTTGGAGACGTTATTCCTTCTTTCATTTGGATATGGATTGGTTCATGGCATCATCATAATACTTCATTTGGATTCCACTTTGATATATATTCTTCCCAAGGGGAGAATGTTGTTTGTAGTCATTGGAATATACTTTGTCTTCAAGCACTCACCATTTTTGTAGGAGATTCTTCATTATGGGGGTGATATCATGTCTCCAACTATCCTTCTTATGGGGGGATAGTTATTTGTATATACATGATGTATGTAGTTCTTGGGGGGTCTTGAGCACTCCATCCATCCATGCATCTTGTTTTCTTCTCTCTTTTTGGGGAAGGGTTTTTCCCATGAGGTTTTCCCTCTTTCTCCACTTTATGAGAGTTATGCATTTCATGTATTGCATTTTGTACATGGGTACCTAACATGGCCTAGTTGCCGAGACCCATCTTGCATTGTGATTTTAAGTGCATTCCCCTATGTTGCACTTAAGGGGGATGTTGGTGTAATTAAATATTCCTAATTACACTTAACTTAATCTTACTTAGGATAATGCATTGTATATTAGTTAGTGATTGAGACACCTAGGAGTGTGCACCTCATTCAAGCACATGGTGTAGGAGAATTTCCACTTTAGGTGTGATAGTTGTCATCACATACCTCCTTGTGTGTGAGATCCACCTTTCGTGCTCTTATCACATTATCATCCTAATCCATGGCACATACTTTATTGCATAATGGAGGATGATCCACATTTGGTGGACATGTAATTACATCTAGTATAGGTAATAGCTTATCAGCTCCTTATCATTGTCTCTTATCTCCTTTCCTATATAAGGAGGCCTATTATGTAAATTTTAATCATGTACATGATCAATAATATCATTCTTGCATCTTAATGCAATTGTCTTGCCAATCTCTTGTGGAAGTTATCTTGGTCTTGCATTCGATCCTGGGGGTGTTGTAGAGTCACCTAAAACTTTAACACTAATAATTGGTATCAGAGCCAAGTGCCTTAGAAAGAAATTTTAACAGATTGAGGTTGATCAGATGGCATTCTTTAGAAAATAAAGTCCTAAGTTTGATGGAGAGAACTATCTAGACTTGAAGAACAAAATGATCAAACATTTGCAGTGCATTGCCTTTGAGATTTTTGAAGTAGCTACCAAAGAAGTTGAGATTCCTTCACTAGCAGATCTTTCAAAAGAAGATGCAACCTTGAGGCAAAAGGAGATGTTCACTTCAAATGTTATTGCCAAAGAAGCCCTTATTAGCACCCTATCTGACAGTGAGTTTTCAAAAATCAAGAAAATAGACAAAGCCTATAAGATATGGAAGTGCCTAGAAGACATGTTTGAAGGAGCCATTCAAGCCAAGAATGCACATAGAAAGACATGGAAGAAAAGGTAAAATACATTAGAGATGCTACCTAATGAGAATGTTAGAGCTTACAATCAAAGGATTAATGAAGTAGTTGCAGGAATCAAAAAAAATGATGGAGAAATCTTGGAAGAAGACATAATGGATAAATTGATGACTACCTTGACACCAGAATATGACAACAAGATATGCACCCTAGATAAATCTATGCAGTCCACAAAAGAATTTAAAAGAGATACTTTAATCAGAAAGCTTTCAGCCTTTGAGATATCAAGATTGAATATAGATTCTAAAAGTGAAACAACATTCAAAGCTTTAGTTCATGGTAAGAAATCCTTGAACACCTCTGGTAATTTTATGATGATGATGAAGAGAAAACACTAGATGATTTCATTGCTATGATTGCTAAAAGAGAAAATAAAGGAAAAGAAAAATATGAAGGTCAATTACCATTCAAATTCTTTTCATGTAATAAGATTGGTCACTTTGCATCCAAGTGTCCTACAAGAGTTAAGAAGTTCAAAAATAACTACAAGCCTAAGTATACAAATGAATGTTACTATGCTGGAGATGGAGTATCAAATGAAGAATCAATAGAGGATGAAATTGGATTCATTTCTCTTGAAGATTAAAAGAATGCACAAGAGTTAGCCTAATTTCACAAACTAACATCAGGACAGATTGGATCATTGATAGTGGTTACTCACACCACATGATAGGAGACAAAGATAGATTTGTACATCTAGATAGATACATCTGGATAGATACAAAGGAGACATGGTTATATTTTGGGACAACACTCCTAAACCTATCATTGGTAGAGGAGCCATCACCCTGGATGTGAAAAACAACATTGATGATGTTCTATATGTTTATGGTTTGCAGCATAACCTACTAAGTGTTGGACAACTTCTTGACAAAGGATACCAGATGGAGTTCAAAGACAAAAAATGCATCATTAATAAAAAAGGAGAAATGATTGCATCAGGTTCAAAAACTAAAGGTAATGTTTTTCAGCTTAATCTTGGAGAAAGTTGTTTTGATGCTAAAGTAGATGATAGTTGGTTATGGCACAAAAGACTATGTCATATCAATTTTGATATCATAGTAAAGATAAGTAATGTAAAAGTACTAAGAGATCTTCCTAGAATTGAAAAACCAATTGATGCAATATGTAGGGAATGTGTGATGGGAAATCATATAAGGAATTCATTCAGAAGCAAGCATAATTCGGTAGAGAACAATTTAGATTTGATACATATAGACCTATGTAGACCAACTCAAACAAGATCATACTATGGTGAAATGTATTTCATTTTTTTTGTTGAAGATTATTCTAGAATGATGTGGGTTGCATTCTTAAATGATAAATTAGAAAAATTTGAGAAGCTCATAATATTCAAAGCTAAGGTTGAAAATGAGTATGGATTGAAGATTAAATGTCTGAGAGATAGAGGAGGAGAATTCACCACTGACAGATTTTATGAATACTGTGAAGAACAAGGGATAAAGAGATAGCTAAGTGCCCCTATAAATCCTCAACATAATGGAATTATAGAGAGAAGGAATAGGATCATTCTTGACACAATGCACACCATCATGATTGAAGGAAAGGTCACACACACCTATTAGAGAGATGTGGTCAATACTACAGTCTATACTATCAATAGAATTCAATTAAGGCTAGGCGCATACAAAAATACTTATGAGCTATGGTTTGGGAATGTACCTATGGTAAAACACTTTAGAATATTTGGAAGCAAGTGCTACATCAAGAGAGATGAAGCAATTGGCAAGTTTTATGCAAGAAGTGATGAAGGTATTTTTCTTGGTTACTCTACTAAAAGAAAAGCTTATAGATGTTTTAATCTGAGATTGAAGAAGATCATTGAAAGTTCTCATGTTAAGATTTATGATAAGTTTACGATTCAAGAGAGATACCATGATTATGTGCCTTTGATTGAAGAAGAACCTAGACCTACCAGTAGTGAAGTAGTTGTTGAGGAAATGTTTGATAGCATAAATGTTCTATTCAATGACCCTGAAACAAGTGAAGAAGAAACACATAAGGAAAATGAAAAAGTCACACCTAATGTTCCTAAATTCACATCTAGATATCATTCAAAGGAAGACATCATTGGAGATCAGAGTAGAAAAGTCATGACAAGATCAAAAGAAAAGAGTTTCACAACAAATGAAGAGGTATGTTTACTATCACAGATTGAACCCTTAAGTGTTGAAGATGCATGCAATGATTCAAATTGGCATGAAGCAATGAAAGAAGATGTAGATCAGATAATTAAGAATGACACATGGGAATTGGTCCCTAGGCCTAGTGATAAGAATGTAATATGAACAAAATGGATATTCAGAAATAAGATGAATGAAGATGGAGCAATGGTAAGAAACAAAGAAATACTAGTATCTAAAGAATATGCACAAAGAGAAGGAATTGATTATTCAGATACATTTTCCCCTGTAAGTAGATTGGAAGCCATAAAGTTGTTTCTATCTTATGTTGCATTAAAGAACTTTAAGGTATACCAGATGGATGTTAAGTTAGCATTCCCAAATGGAAAGTTGAAGAAAGAAGTATACATTGAGCAACCAGAAGGATTTACTTTATTAGACAAACCTAATATGGTATGTAGATTGAAGAAAGCCCTCTATGGACTTAAGCAAGCCCCTAGAGCATGGTATGAAATATTTGATGGTTACTTGACTAAGATTGGATTCAAGAAAGGAGCAACAGATTGAAACTTATTCATAAGAGAGACATTTGATGGACTATTGTTAGTTGCTATATTTGTTGATGACATTATATGTGGTGGTAATGATAAGCTGAGTGCAGAATTTTCTAACAAGATGCAGAATGAATTTAAAATGAGCATGATTGGTCCTATCAAGTACTTTTTGGGATTGAATGTGCAATAGACAGACAAAGGTATATTCATAAATCAAACTAAGTATGTGAAAGAGATCTTGAAGACATTCAAGATGGATGATTGCAAGCCACTAAGTACCCCTATGATAACAGGATGCAAGCTTTCAAAATAAGATGACTCACTAGTAGTAGACATAACCTTGTATAAATCTATGATTGGTAAACTTATATATCTTACTCAAACGAGACCAGACATTTCCAATGCAGTTGGTATTGTTGGAAGATTTTCAGTAGAACCTAAGAAAAGTCATCTCATGGTAGTAAAAAGAATATTCATATACTTGAATGGAACCTTAGACTATGGTTTATGGTATCCTAACTCAGAGAATGTAAAGCTTCGTGTATATACAAATGTAGATTGGGTAGGATGCATGGATAATAGAAAGAGTACCTTTGGAGGAGCTGTATTCCTTGGAGATAGACTTGTTACTTGGACAAGTAAAAAGAAGAATTGTATCTCTCAGTCAACAGCAAAAGCAGAGTATGTAGTAGCAACATTAAATTGTTCTACAATTGTGTGGATCAAGTAGATGATAAATGATTTTGGTATTCAAATTGACTACCCTATTATTATTCATTGTGATAATACTAGCACTATCAATATGTCAAATAACCCTATGATGAATGCAAAGAAAAAACATATTGAGATAAAATATCACTTCCTAAGAGAGAAAGTAGAAGAGAAAGAAGTAATGGTGGACTATGTGAGTACAAAAGATTAGCTAGCAGACATATTCACAAAGACTTTACCTAAGGATACTTTTGAGTATCTTAGGGAGAAGCTGGGAGTAATTCCCTTCCCTGAATCTGATTAGAGATAGCAGGAGGACATCAGTCCTCAATGACTGATGAAAGGTTGACTACTCTACCTCAGGAGTAGTATCAGTGCTTAATATTTTTGGCACCCTTTGCCATTGATGTCAAAGAGGGAGTAGTATATAGTCATGAAAAACATAAAAAGAAGGAATATATAGTAATAAGAAACAAGTAGAAAGGGGAAGTAAAAATAAATTTATGGGAAGTAGTACAATTGAGGAAATGGAGAGTATTGAAGAATATTATACCAGTTGGAGGATACTTCCTTGGGGGATTTTTGTTGAGGAAATGGAGAATGTTATAAAAGAATTGGACATTAGATTGGTGGTGTTTTTCATTCCATATGTTTCCATCAATGCCAAAGGGGGAGATTGTTGGAGATTTGCCAGCAAGCTAGATTGTCGACTGTATGTTTGTCATTGATGACAACATATGGTAAGGAGCATGTGTGGAAGCTTGATGGAGAGAGATTTTGATGAAGGGTGCTCCCCTTAATACCACAAACGCATAACAAAAATAGAAAAATAACAACAATATGCAAGAACAGAAAATTGGCTTCTTATTATCTCCACAAATGTGGAATTACAAACTTTCAGAATTACAATATGCAAAGCCCCATGGGAATTCCCTTACAATATTCTGTAGGACAAAGCCTCGAACTATTACCCAGAACTATTCTGAACTGCCTAAGACAATAATACAGCCTTCCTTATATAGGCAATTTTTCCACCGCCTGGGAAGGTTCCAGAATTTTAGCCAATAAGGCCGACCAAACTTAGAATTATTTTATTTTACATTTTATTACATCATAGTCGGCTCAAAATAACTTTTGAAACCCGAACAGAAATTTTGAAGAAAATTATTTTCTGCCATTTCAGGTGGCCCAACTTCCGAAGACCATAAATCATCACCAGTTGACCCGCTCGGCTATTATAACCCCATTTTGAAAATGCCACGAAGTGCTCTACAGGCTTGATCCATGCAAGCACTTGTCACCCAAATTTTTGACCTCATCCGGGGCCTCTAAAGCCTTCAAAACTGAGTTCAAAGTTTCTGTACCCTGCTGCCAATACCGAAAATCTTCAATATCTTCAAAACTACACCTGATCTAGCCATGAAACTTTGCTGGCAGACTTATATGACCAAAATGAACCTCCAAGAAAGAAATCAGATCATTCTGAGCACATACGAAAATTACCAAAAATAGTAACTTTCCATAAATAGCAGCTCTGCACAAGATAGCCCTTATTGAATTCAAAAATAGAAATATTTTTGGGTGATGCAAGATTGCTCTTACACCCAGGATGCTCCTGCATCAGACACCCGGGGTAATTTGAGAAGTGACCCTGTCATGACTCAGGCGTGCAGAGGAAAACTAAGACGGTTAACCTCCTCCTTTGTTAGCCATGATGAATCTTCAACAGGTCATCCTTTCCATTTGACCAAATATTCTTCATATGTCCTATTCCTTGTGCTTTTACCAACACGACTGTCCAGTATGTCTTCAATCTCCTTGATATCTGAACTGGTTGCTGGAATACTCCACTGTGCTGCTACAACCTCATCTTCAACACCTCCTTCATGATACTCTGTCAAATCTGAAATGTTAAACACTGGTGAAATATTCAACTCAGTAGGCAATTCTACCTCATATGCATTTGCTGAATCATGTTTCTTCAGTATCTTACATGGCCCAAACTTCTTCATTTGCACCTTGTTATATGTACCAACTGGAAACCGCTCCTTCCGCAAATGAACCATGACTTCATCACCAACCTAAAATTCCTTATACCTCCTTTTCTCATTTGCCTTAGCCTTATACTGTGCATTCATCTTGGTAATATGCTTCCTCACCTCCCCATGGATGTTCTTCAAGTGTTTTGCAAAATCCTCAGCTTCAGCACTACTTATTTCTCATTTATCTATCTTTCTCAATTCAGATGCATTTCTTGGACTACTTCCATATACAATCTGGAATGGTGATTTACCAGTGCTCCTATTGACAGAATTATTGTATGCAAATTCTGCCTGTGGTAAAATCAAATCCCATCCTGTTGGCTTATCTCCAACCAAACATCTCAGCAAATTTCCCAAACTCCTATTCACCACCTCTATCTGTCCATCAGTCTGTGGATGATGTGATGAACTGAACTTCAAATCTGTCTTTAACTTCTTCCACAATGTACGCCAGAAATATCCAACAAACTTAGTGTCCCGATCTGAAACTATGGTCTTTGGCAAACCATGAAGTCTCACTAGTTCTCTGAAAAACAATTCTGCTATATGAACAGCATCATTAGTCTTCTTGTAGGGAATGAAATGTGCCATCTTCGAGAATCTATCAACTACCACAAAAATTGAATCGTGTCCCCGCTGAGTCCTCGGTAAACCAAGAACAAAGTCCATACTGATATCCTCCCAAGGCTTCTCTGGTATAGGTAATGGCTGATACAGCCCTGTATTCTGCTTCACTCCTTTCGCCATCTGACATACTCTGCAACTCTGTACAAACTTCTTCACATCTTGCTGCAATTGTGGCCAATAATAATTTTCACTAACCAAACCAAGGGTTTTATCACGACCAAAATGTCCAGCCAATCCTCCGCTATGCTTCTCCTTGATGAGATTCTCCCTCATAGAACTTCGTGGAATGCACAACTGACTTCCTCTGAATAGCATATCATCCTGGATGATGAAATCCAACCATTTCGTCCTGTCTAGAGTAACAGGTTCTGTACAAGCTTTCCAAGCTTCACCAAAATCAGGATCCTCTGGATACAAATTCTTGAGTTCCTTGAACCCAATCACTTCAATATGCATTTCTGTCAGCAATAGTTGCCTTCTGCTAAGAGCATCTGCAACCCTATTAGACTTTCCACTCCTGTGTTTCAAAACAAATGTATAACTCTGCAAAAACTCAACCCATTTCAAATGCCTTTGATTCAATTTTCCTTGACTATTCAAATATTGCAAAGCTTGATGATCAGTATACAAAACAAACTCCTTAGGAAGTAGATAATGTCTCCACTTCTTTAATGCCTGAACTATAGCATAAAATTCCTGATCATAAATAGAATATTTCCTCTTGGCATCATTTAACTTCTCACTTAAATAAGCAACAGGTTTACCTTCTTGGCTCATAACAGCTCCTATTGCAGTACCACTAGCATCACAATCTACTTGAAACACCTTATTGAAATCTGGAAGTGCTAAAACAGGTTGTTCTGTAACTTTTTGTTTCAATAATTGAAAACTCTTTTCTGCTCCTTTAGTCCACTTAAACTCTTTTCTATCCCCTCTCATTGTTTCAGTCAAGGGTCCACAAATACTGCTAAAATTTCTGATAAACTTTCTGTAAAAGCTAGCTAGACCATGAAAAGATCTTACCTCGGTAGCACTCCTTGGAGTAGGCCATTCAAGGATAGCCTGTACCTTCTCTGGGTCCATTTTTAGACCTTCTGCTGAAACTACAAATCCCAAATACACTAACTCTTTCTTCACAAAACTGCACTTCTTCAAATTAATCAACAATTTCTCTTCTCTCAGCTTCTCAAATACCATACGAATATGCATCATATGCTCATCCAATGTCTTACTAAAGATCAAAATATCATCTAGGTAAACAATGACAAACTTACCCAGAAATTCTTTCAGAACCTCATTCATGAGCCGCATGAAAGTGCTCGGTGCATTGGTTAGCCCAAAAGGCATGACTAACCACTCATACAGTCCTTCCTTTATCTTGAAGGTAGTCTTCCATTCATCTCCCTCCCTGATCCGAATCTGATGATATCCACTTTTCAGATCTATCTTTGAAAAATACACAGCTCCACTCAAACAGTCCATAATATCATCCATTCGTGGCAATGGAAACCTATACTTGAATGTGATCTTGTTTATTGCTCTGGAATCTGTACACATCCTCCACTCTCCATTCTTCTTTGGTGCTAATACCGCAGGTACAACACAGGGACTCAGACTCTCTCAAATCAACCCCTTTTGCAATAACTCGTGTACTTGTCTGTTCAACTCTTCACTTTCTGCTGGTGTCATTCTATGTGCTGCCTTATTTGGCAAACTGGCTCCTGGAATCAAATCCATCTGATGACTGATCTTCCTTACCGGTGGTAATCCATCAGGTACATTATCAGATACAATATCCTGAAACTCATTCAACAAATCTGCAACCTCTACAGGTACATCCTCTACTTCTTCTTTACCAACTTTTGGAATTAAAGAAAAACACACATGCTCATGCCTCATACCATCTAGGAATTTTCTTCCATCAACAAATGTTATTCTTGCATTACCACATACCTTTTCTTCAGTCTCCTTCAATGGTTTTAGCTTATGCCACACTCCATCCTTTGTCAGGGAATAGGTATTCGCACGACCATCATGTACAGCACATCTGTCAAACTGCCACGGTCTACCCAACAACATATGACATGCATCCATAGATATGATATCACACAATACCTCATCTTGGTATCCACCAATCTTGAACTTCACCAGGCATTGTTCATTGACCATGACCTTGTTGTCATCTTGTAACCAGGAAATCCGATATGGATGTGGGTGTTTCTGTCTCTTGAGCTTCAACTTTGTCACCATCTCTTCTGACACCAAATTGTTAGTGCTTCCACTATCAATAATCACATCACAACATTTACCTTCACACTTGCACCTGGTACGAAACAGGCTCCTCCTTTGCTCAGGTTCATTCTCACCACTCAACAGGACTCTTCTGTTAATCAACGTTTCTCCTCTTTCAGCATCTTCAGAATTTGATGATCTGGCATCTTCATCTACATGTGCAACTCTAGCCTGGCCTTCATTTCTCCTGTCTCTTCTACCTTGGCGCTGAGGACATTCAAATGCCCTATGACCTTCTTCTCGACAGTGAAAACATGTTCCACGGAAGCCTCTTCTTCCAGATCCTTGTCCTCTTCCTCTTCCTCTCTGATCTCTATTATTCTGATCCTGGAAGTGATTGGAATTATTTCCACGCTGATTTTGACTGCTACTGGCCTCATCCTTCTTTTTCAGATCTTCATTTCGGCCACCATATGACCATCCACCAGATCGTCCACCGCGACCTCTTCCGTTTTGTCTGCTCTCGAACTTCTTGTTCAGCTTTTCCTCTACTTTTAGGGCAAATTGGTATGCCTCCTCAATACTGCTCATTCGAACCAGATTCAACTCCTGCTGAATGCTTGGCCTTAACCCATTAAGGTATCGGGCAACTTTCTCCTTATCAGCTTCTGCATGGCCTGTTCTGATGAGGTGTCGATAGAACTCCTCTGTATACTCCTGAATAGATCTTCCTGCTTGCTTCAAACTTTGCATTTTCTTTAGTAGATCAAGCTCATAATCAACAGGAATGAATTGTCGCTTCAATTTATCCACCATCCGATCCCATCTTGTGATTTTATCTTTCCATCTTCTATTTCGCTCCAATTGAATTTCTTGCCACAAGATTTTTGCATGACCTTTCAGTCTGGCCTTCGAAAATTTGACCCTATCAGGATCCTCAACATCTTCATACTCAAAATATTCCTCACATTCGTTGATCCAGTCGATCAATTCCTTTGGGTTAAGATTTCCAAAAAATGTAGGAACCTCAATCTTAGGTCTTTTCCCAATCTTGGAAATCACCCGAAAAAGTCTTTCTTCCTCCTGGTTCACAATTTTAGCTTCTCCTTCTTGATATTCTTCTTCGGCTTCATCCTCGCTTTCATCTCTGACATTAAGATTCATTCCTCTGCGAATCTCTTCTTGCAATGCTCGCACTTGTCTCTGCAGCTCTCTAACCTCAGGTGTTACAACACCAGCTCTTCTGCCACGTTCTCTTCGTGGAGGTATTTTCGTGATGCGCGCTAAAACCCTAACCACGGTCCTGGTGCAAACTGCCTCACAGTCGGCGATCTGTTTACACACTCAAGAAAACTTGCTCTGATACCACTTGATGAAGGGTGCTCCCCTTAATACCACAAACGCATAACAGAAATAGAGAAACAACAACAATATGCAAGAACAGAAAATTGGCTTCTTATTATCTCCACAAATGTGGAATTAAAAACTTTCAGAATTACAATATGCAATGCCCCATGGGCATTCCCTTACAATATTCTATAGGACAAAGCCTCGAACTATTACCCAGAACTATTCTGAACTGCCTAAGACAATAATACAGCCTTCCTTATATAGGCAATTTTTCCACCGCTTGGGAAGGTTCCAGAATTTTAGCCAATAAGGCCGACCAAACTTAGAATTATTTTATTTTACATTTTATTACATCATAGTCGGCTCAAAATAACTTTTGAAACCCGAACAGAAATTTTGAAGAAAATTATTTTCTGCCATTTCAGGTGGCCCAACTTCCGAAGACCATAAGTCATCACCAGTTGACCCGCTCGGCTATTATAACCCCATTTCAGAAATGCCACGAAGCAATCTACAGGCTTGACCAACACAAGCACTCGTCACCCAAATTTTTGACTTCATCCGGGGCCTCTAAAGCCTTCAAAACTGAGTTCAAAGTTTCTGTACCCTGCTGCCAATACCGAAAATCTTCAATATCTTCAAAACTACACCTGATCTAGCCATGAAACTTTGCTGGCAGACTTATATGACCAAAATGAACCTCCAAGAAAGAAATTAGATCATTCTGAGCACATACAAAAATTACCAAAAATAGTAACTTTCCATAAATAGCAGCTCTGCACAAGATAGCCCTTATTGAATTCAAAAATAAAAATTATTTTGGGTGATGCAAGATTGCTCTTACACCCAGGATGCTCCTGCATCAGATTTGAGCATATGTTGCATAGATATGTCATCATCATGATATCATAGACGCAGAGGTTGATTCTGAGTAAAGACAGTAGTCCAAATTTGTATATCAGTGAGTGTTTTTGACAGGTCCCAGGATCACTTCTGTATATGATTTGCAGTACAGTTGCAGTAGAGCCTTGCACATTTATATTTATGTTGTAGACATATGTATGATGTTATGTTCATGGATGCAGAGTCAGATATGCAGTACAGGTTGAGTTATGAAGTTTCTAGTTAACAGTCACAGTTTCCTAAGTCTATCTGGAAGAGCTGATAGTGTTTATATGATTACGGTAGTTGCACCTATCATCTCGGTATGCCTACTTGGATTTATGTTAAGAAGAGGGTTAAGGATGTTTGGCTAAGAGTGCATAACATAATTCAACATGAAGACAAAGTATTAGTTAATTTGGTGGAGCCGATAGTATGAAGTAACGTGTTCACTCATATTGAGCTAGATAGGTCCCAATTCATGTTGCGTGCTTAGTAGAACCAACTAAGATGTTATTGGAGAGTTTTATTGTTTCTCTAATATGATTTCAAGGTGGTTCTAACAGGCTGACTTGATTATATCATTTAGAGGAAAGATATTTATAGGCAATCATTTGTGATTGCTAAGTGTGGCTAAGAGTTGAGAGATAAGAGCAAAGCAGAGAGTGCGAAGTGTTGAACCATCAACAGAAGGTCTATGTGACATAGTAGAGAGTTTATGCTATTCATTGGAACTAATCAAGATAGTAGGTCTACGCGCAGTTCACCAAGATCCAGATATAGTGTGTATCTGTTAAATAGAAGGTTGCAACCTTCACCCCTTTGTGCAGTGTGCTCTCGGATAGTGTGTCCTCACCCCTAATAAGGTTAATTGTAAAAGACTCCTAACAGGGTTTGACCCTTGACTAGGTCACTATACTTATTGCATTGTAAAGATCAACTCCTAACAGGGTTGTAAGATCTTCTAACAGGGATCATAATACACTAGTGTAGTTCTTAGTGGGTGTCAATTCCCACTGGATTTTTTACCTATTTGGGTTTCCCTGTAACCAAAATTATGGTGTTGTGTTAAGTGTTCTTTCATTTTGTTTATGCTTAAAGTTCTTATATACTTAATTGGATAAAGAATTGAATCTTGTAGATAAATGATTCACCCCCCACCTCTCAGTTATGTTTTGGGACTATTCCTAACAGTACCAAGGGGGAAATAATCTGTAGATGCCATGGATAGGGAAAAAAGACAAACTACTAAATAGAAATCTGCAAACTAAGGCCAACAAACAACACAACCTATAGTAAATGCACAAGATGTTGATGATGAGACCAAAAAAATAACCCACCAAAATAGGTAGAATTACATTAATCACCAATTAATTCCTTGGAGAGCTATCCACATAAGGAAGGAATGTTAAAATGACATGTCATACATGAAAAGTACACAAGTGCAATGATGGCCACCACGCCCTCCCAAGTTGTCATCTGACAGACATTGCTAGAAAGTTGACAATTTTACGATAGAGACATCCACTCTGAACATTTGTCAACACACACACACACACACACACACACACACAGAGAGAGAGAGAGAGAGAGAGAGAGAGAGAGAGATTTCTCAGTTTGACAAACCAAATAAGAAAACAAGAAGAGAAAGAAATTTAGAACCAAAAGAGATCACAAAAAGAAATATATGCCCTGTAAGCAACCGTTACAACTACTTCCTTCAACAACCACTATGACCACAAGCTGCATATACATACATACATACAAACATACATAAATATGTACATGCATGCATACATCCATATATATACATATATATACATATACATATACATATGTATATATATCTACTATAGAAAGCTATTTGAATATTATATTATTTGTGGTCCAAAAATACAAGCTTGCATATCTAAAGAAGTTTTGGTTTGCTCTCTTTGAAGCTTTGGATCTTTCTAAATATAATTCACAATAAATCCTAACTTGAGAGTTCTTGTGTGTCACGATGTAAAGTTTCCTTCATTATTTGAACTCATAGGGTTCTATTTCTTTATGCTATTTATAATTTGAAAGGAATATTGTTTGTGTCCAACACATGTGTTTGAAATTATATAATTTTGTTGGTTGAAATAATATTTGAGACTCAAAAACAAAGAATGTGAAAATTTGTTTTTGGGCTTGTAAAACTGTAAACTTAAATGCGCATGCATCTGAAGTCATTGGAATTTATTGGTTTTTCAATAATTTATTGTTTGATGTTTCATTGTGGTAGTAAGGGTTTACACACAATATTGTTTTTTTTGTTGAAATAGTAGTTGAAGCTCAAACAAAGAGAATGCAAATTTAGTTTTTGATCTTTTAAAACCCTAAACTAAAATGCATAAATGTTCAAATTCACAACATTTTGTTCATTTATCTTATGTTGTAATTGAAGGATACACACCTATTACAAATTACAACAATGTTGTGGTGACTTCCCCCATAAAAACACAATATTTAATTTCTATAGGATCAAGGCATCTTGAAACTACTTTAATTTTTCCTGATATGTAGTTTTGGTTTTGATATGTTTTCCATGTAACTATGATGGAAGTGTGACCGTTTTGGCGAGGCATGCATTTCAAAGAAACTCTAGATTGTTGTTATGGTTGAAATACTTGTTGGTATCTTTCCTATGTGTATTTCCTTTTTTTCCATTTTCCTCTCGTTAACGTGACTAATTGTTATGTTCTCCATAGAGGAATTAAAAAGAAAGAAAAAGTACAAAATGTTTCATCTACAAGAAGCTATTTATAAAACATAACTCTTTTCTATTTTGAAAATGCACAAGCTCACAATTTATATTTTGATTTTTTGGGCAAGAGATCTGTGTTGAAGCTAGGAAAATGACAACTAGCAAATGAAAAATTGGTAAAATTTTCTCTTGTTTTTTATTTGTGTATGTAGCATTCTATAACCATGAAAAAATGTGTCGTTGGCTATATAGATGAGTATTCTTTTTATAAACCATAACAAGCATGACATTGTGTTGATGTTGCTTTGATAATACAGCTACAAGGATGGAATTGTGACAATAGGAGCCGCACACTCCTACAACTACAAATGATGGATACATTTTCTAATACCTTATATAGGTTGTATTATGTTGTGCAAGATAGGCATGGAATATATATACAACAATAATAAGTTGCAGATCCATTTTATGTTTTGTTATACCCGGATGACTTTGTATCGAAGGGAGTTGAAAGTTTCTAGGGAAGTTCATATATATATACACATAACAAAAATATAATATTAATATATATAATTTTTCAAAAAGTTTAAGCTTGTAATTTCAACAGGGTTTAGACAAGAACAACAAACAAATAATATTGTGTGCAACCATAACTGTTATAACATATGGGGACTGGACATCAAATAAGTATTTTCCAACATAAATAATATTTTTTTGTCTATTTCTCAATGTAGAACTCCAAAACATGCATAACATCATTTGTATTCGGGCTATGAGTTTTCTTGTATACTTAAAATGTCTAGGGTTGACATTTTTTTATGGTGGGTAAGGTTTAGAGAGAACCCTCAAACAAATAATATTGTAATATTATTTCTAACTCCTAGGCGATACAACAATATAATGTGTTGGATAGGGTTTACACAAAATATTATTTATTTTTTGTACATATGTACTTGAAATTATAGAGATTTCTTAGTTGGTTTTGTTTGGTGGATAAGGAATTAATTGAAATGCATATGTGTTCAAACTCATAGGATTTTGTTGGTTTCTTTTCTATTGCAATTTAGAGATGCATATCTATTTCAAATTATCAAAATTTCTTGGTTTTTCTTCCATTATAATTTACATTAAAACCCTAAACTGAAATGCATGTGTGGTTGAGCTCACATGATTTTGTTGGTTTTCCTTTTGTTGTAATTTAGGAATGCATATGAATTAGGTATAAGTTTTATTTATATATATACATGTATATATGTAAGGCAGCCACCATAACAAATGTATATCACAATAATACTTTTCCCAACCAAGATATTTCTTTAATTTCAAACACATGTGCAGGAAAAAGACAATATATATAATGCAACAAGCCTTGTTGTGGATTTGGACAATGGGAAATATACAAGAAAAATGCACCAAAGAAACAATATTCTATGTAAATTATAACTGCTACAACAACTTCACAAATAATGCCCCCTGAAAATGGTACACATAATGCAAAAAAAGTTTTCCTCTACAACAACAAATCAAAATCACAAACCAAATGAGAAAACAAGATGAGAAAGAAATACATAATGTAAAGTCTCTCAAAGACCTGGACCACAAAAAAAATGTATGCTTTGCAAGCCACAACCACCATCACTTCCTTCAACAGCTACCATCACAAATAAAAAAACTTCATCTACAGAGGGCCCTTGAAGGGAAAAAAAAGATGAAAACCAAAATAAGAGTTTGCAATAGAAGAGTATGTAAGGGAGTTCAATAGAGCACCAAACAAACAAAAGTGTAGAGAAGTTCTAAGTAACTCCTAATCATGCATGTATGATTGGTTATAGCTTTATATTGTGTAATCAATATTTTAATTTTAGTTAGAAATTAATTTTACAAATGTTTTGTTTTACAAGTTAATATAAAAGATATTTATCTTCTCCATCTTTGTTTTTAGTTTATATTTTATTCATTCCCGAGTGTTTGGGAAATAGAGTAGTAGTTGTGTTTTTTTAGATTTTAAATTCTTTTGTTGATGTAGAGTTGTGCACTGGTACTTTTACTTCCATATATTTAAACACTAAATAATTTAAATAAATTTCAATAATCTATGTTCTACTTATACAGAATCAAATATTAAAACTCAAGACAAATACCTTAAAATATATGTTCTACAAAATTCAAATTCTTACTTAAATTAAAACTTGTATTTATAGTGATTAGGTCTACACTTTAGAGATGTGTTTGTAGAGATCATACACTTATCAGAATGAACCAAGAAGTAAAATAATCAATTAATACAACTTGAAATCTTTTAAGATCTTAGGGATTCAAAGAATTGAAGAAGAGCATCCATTTTACCAAATTTGCCCAGGGTATGACGGTCTTGACCTCCTTTCTAATGATGTTGGAGTATTGCACTCAACATGACTTTGAACCCTGGTGGACTCATTAAAAACCATTCTTCACCAATAGACCAAAGACTTCATCCCTAAGAGACTCATTAAGAATCATTCAACTTTACTAATAGACCAAAGACATATTAAATATCGATTAATTATATTCTAACCTTTAAAATTCAACTAGATAATTATATTTAAATCTATTTTGATTTCTCAATTTATTTAATATTTTAATTCAATTAAATATTTACACTATATATTAAGTTTTATTATTATTTAATTTCATAAATTCAATATAAAACAAAACACAATTATTTTCCATAGCATATCATTCTTGCAGAGAATTCTAACCATACTCTTCATTTTAAAAACTAATGTCTCAAAATTGAGTTGTAAACGAGATTCTTGGCACAAATATAAAGTATCCATCTTAAAGCCCAAGCATTCTCTTGAAAATAGAGCGTTCACACCAGAAGTTTAATAGTTTGGATAACTAAAGCCACTTCATTTTTAGTTCATGCGGTAGTGATTTCATCAGCTCCAACTAAGAATTTCTACTCCCTTGCGTACTTCACGTAAATTTGGTGTCCAGTTTATGAGATTATCCAATTTATATAGATAGATAAATACAAAACATATTTTTAACTACTAAAATGAGAAATGGTCAGAGCAGTTTAATAATGATAGCAATCTTTCTTGGCCTGGTAGTCAAGTTGAACCATGAATTCATTTTTAAAAAAAATCAAACTAAAAAGCTTTTCCCACTGCTGTAAATGGAGCCTTCAAATATACTTTTAAAGCACTTTCTGAACTTAAAACCTTACTTTTACCCAACCTCACTAGAGGAAAATCCCCGGTAACCGTTAGGGGTTCTATAATCGTGATGTTTTAACCACTCAATTATTAATATTAAAAGAGTTCTAAAAATTGTAACACATATACTAATAGTCGATTATACATGTACTAATAGCGGATCATTTTTTAACTTTTTTAGTTAATCATTGGCCCATTTATGCACTACTATTGGAACATTTAGTAATGACTACTGAAACATTTGGTTACAAGTACTGACATGACATTTTTGAGTGACCAACTATTGCTATAAGAACATAGTGAGTATCAGAGTGCACTTTGAAAAAGTCATTTTCTCTTAACTCACATACAAATTCTAAGTGCGTGAAATTAGCCTGACCGACTACTAGAGACTTTCCCCTATTCAAACTGAAGATATATAAATATTTAATTTTATTACCATAAAACCATTACTCCACCGAAAAAAGAAACACAAATTATTGCAGAGAGTGACCAATTAGAAAGTATTGGTACACAACACTTGAATTTAAATTAAAAAAAGAGATTGTGAAAGTAGAACCTTATATTCTTGTTTTACAATCTACAAATCAATCCGTAAAAGAGGTCATACAAGCCTATACAAAATATCTCGTTCATCTATTCCATGAATTGATAATCCAAAAAAAAGCTCCAACGTTCAGAAAAGAAGCCTGTGGGAGTGGGCAAATCGAAGCCTTCTAAGAATGTGGTCTCTAATACGCGTAGGAAAGGGGGCATCGTACACTGCCTGAGCTATGAAAGTGCAGAGAACGGCCACATATTCTTCCACCATCCCTGCAACAACAGCAAATAGAATCATTCTTCAATACCCTTCTGCTATATCTCACACACATATTCTTCTTTTAATGCTGAGTTGTCTGCAAATGTAAAACTGGGGTGCGGTATGAATAGATTTTAGGGAAGATGGTGAGTTGGAAGAGAAAGAGGTGTTATGATGACAGATGGAAGGATGTTCAATTTTCACTTGGATTTCAGACAAGTGTCCTTTTCTGCCTTCTGTCATGGCGTCTTTACTTCTATCGACACTCCAACTTCTGAGATAGTTATCTACAAGTGCCGGGTGTCCAAACTGTATGTCTATCTGATAATAACTGGAATTGGATGGACCGAAAATGTTTGCAGATATTTTTTTCCTCTTAAGACACAGTTGTCCCAAGGATACTATTTGGAAGTTTGTTGAATTGGCAGTTCATGAGCTCTTTTCGCATATCATGTGCTAACGAAGATAAATGATATCGAGAGAACATATTTTAACATGTAGGCAATTGATATGATGATGATGGGAATCTAGCTTTTTATTGTTTTATAAAAATATAAGTATGTTTTAATATGTTTCGTTTTGTAATTGTAGGTTCTGTAGTAAAACACAATATGTTAATTTGATTCATTATGATTTGTAGATGGGATAAGAAAGTAAATTGGATATATATATATACGCCACATACACATATACATACATTAATGCTTTCTCTAAATTATATATATATATATATATATATATATATATATATATATATATATATATATATATATATATATATATATGTATGTTAATGCTTTTTCTAAATTATATACACTATATATATATATATATATATATATATATATAGCATCATGTGCTGTGTAGTACCCCACCCGTAGTTCTCTTTTAGGGTTTCTTTCTGTTTCAGTGGTTTGACTGAATTTTTTTAGGTCACTTTTCATGTGATCGATTATTATGATTAATAAATGATGATTATGAATTTATGTTCATTGAATGTATATCAGGTTATTGCCTAGATTAGATGATGATATCATTTAATGTTAAGTTTATGTTTTATATTGATTCATGGTACTGATCCCATACTGGCATGTGTATGGTTGTCATGTGTTTGCATCTGTTTGATGTGTTTGTTTGGTAGAGGATGGAGGTATAGTTACTCGCATAGTCAAGATCTACATGACCGACCGTACCCTATCATTGTTTGCTATATATTATTGTATGTACATGCTTCGTCTTGTGATGACAATTTTGTAGATATAGGGCATCGTCTTCCCTGAATTAGCAGGAGTGAGCGTGCCCACAAACATTCATCTCAATGGTAAAGATGGGAGATAATACATAGACCCAAACCCTAACCTAAGCCAAATTGTCCTAGGATTGGACAAGTGTCGGTTTGACTTCCCTACCCGAATTCATCTAGTTGGCATGAGTTCGTGGATCCCTTCTCCTGTGTTTGTTTGGTTTTATGTCATTTGGTTTCAGTTGATTTGTGGTTATATGGGTGACTATTAATTTATTGATTATAGTTGAATTATGTTTATATAGATTATTTTATGTGATTATCAATGTTAGGTACATAGTTGAATTTAATGATTAAATATGTTCCTAGGATTTAATTGAGGCAATTAAATTAAAGTTAATTATTTGAGTATTTTGGAAATTAAATATTGTAATTAGAAAATAATGTGAAAGAAGAGGGGGGCGGGACCCACTTCCCCTCTCCTCCCCTCCCCTTTTCCATTCTCCTTGGCAGTAGTCTGCCGCATGACAAACTAGGCTGTCACCGGTAGGCTAGCCTGCCATGAGCGGCAGGGTGGTGGGTGGCCGCGGGCCCCCCCACGTATAATTGTTTTATATATATATTTGTTTTAAGTTTTTATTTATTTATTTATTTGTAAATTGTTTTAAATTAGTTTAGTTATTAGTAATTTGTAATTTGATTTATGTAAATTTGAATTTATTTAAAATATAATGTATTTAATTATTATTATTGTTAATTAATTTAATTTATTTTATTAAATTAATTTAATGGATAATTTATTTTGGGGAAAATTTTAGCTTATATTATCATTTTGATTATTTGGATTAAAACCTATAATTTAGATTTTATATAAATATAAAATTATATTGGAACTAAATGTTTAGTTTGAATTTAATAATCATTTAGTGATCTTGATTGATAGATAATTCATTTTTATAGGACTTAGCATATAGTTTCTTGTATGCTTATGTTCTTATAATATATGATTTATAATTTTAGAATTCTATCAAATTAAACCTAATGGGTTACTACTCTAATGTGACATATGTTCATACATGCCTAGATTAACTGGAATACATATACTTTGCGTATTGCAATATATCTAATTGTGTATCATAATGGCAAATGAACTTAACAACTATTTAGTTTTATACTGAAATTGGGCATTTTCACTATGTTGGATTTTTAGGTACTCCTTGGGATATTTTCTTTACTTATGTTATTATTGGAGTGATTATTTTCAGAATTTCTTAGTGGACCTTGTTATTTATATACTTGAATCCAAATATGATGAATAAAGAATTTATTTATTTATAGTTTTATTTCAATTCGAAATGGCGTGAGTGTTGTATTCTTCATGTCTTCTTTTACGTTATGGGTTGTCGGGTACTAGATGACCTAGGAGAATACAGAGGCTAGGGTGTGTGTCAGATGTTCATGTTATCAATTATGTTTGGTGTGAGTGTACTTTATCTGATTATCACTCCTATTTGACCATTGGGCTCATGTTATATTGTATTCTGTTTGTGGTATCTCTGTAACCATATCTAGTTCTTTTGTGTGAATATGGATATGAGGTTATGTAGTTGTATACCTGATTAGATCTAGGAGAGATCTATGAGCCTAGGGTAGTTTACCTTGACATGTAGTAGGAGGTGGCTTGCAATAAGCATCGGGGCTAACAAGTGGCTGCTAGGATCACTTATTGTAAGTATTAGTAATCAAGCGATAAACTAATATAATTAAGGGGTATTTAAATGAACTTGAAAAGATAAAAGTCCTCACCCATGCTTGAGTGCTAGTACAGACTAAGATGGTGTTGAGAAGATGACTAGCCCCCTTTTAAGGGATGAGTTTGCATAGTTTATGACTTCATTTGTACGAGAGGTCATTGATGTCATGTATGGTCACTTGGGTGTCGGGATCCAGAGAGATTACCAAGATAAAACTCAAGGGTTAGACGTACATGATGACACCTTCCTATGCATAGTCTGGTTATTCTACATGTGTCAATTTCCTCTAGATTAGTGAGTTGTACCTATTACTTTATTATGCTTCCGTTGAGTTAGGATGCTTTCAGGATCCTTTTTCTTAGAGTATATCCTTATTTTATATTGGTTATCCAATTGAGGTTTGTGGTTATCTCCTCAGCACGGTGGGGTAGGCCTTTGTGGTTCTACACAGATGGGTGGTAGTGATTCTTTACCATTTGAGATTCGATGTCCTGGTGCCGGTGCTTGATGGTGATTTCATAGATGGTTTCCTTTTGATGCTTCTTCATTGATGTTTCTTTCTTATCTTCATTATTTGTAATCTTGTATTAGTGTATCACATGTGATACCTAATCTAGACATTGTATTATCATAGTTAGAATTATTACTACATACCTTGTGACATGTGCAGTGGATGTCAGTTTATGTATATGTCATGGATGTCCATGAGAATTGTATTTATTGTTATATCATGTAATTGTAATTTATATGTTATGGAATCTTTTATTGATGTTAGTTCTAGTTGTGTTTTATTCTTAAGTAATTCTACATCATGGGACCTTTGAGTTTTGTAATCTGTGATGGATGTTGTATCAATGTGAGTAAATGGTAATTGCTTCCGCACTATTGTTTAACTTGTATGTTAACTTTAGAAAAAAAAATGTTCACCAAACTTAGTAGCATGTTTAGGTTAACTTCTCTTAGGTTCCTTGGCAAGGTGTTACATGTTGGGAATCAGGTTTTGTACATCTTGAATAACATTTATAATGAATTATTTATTATTATGTCTATGGTGGACCTTAGCAAACTTAGATGGACATGCATCACTAGAAGCTAACATTCATGGGGTTACTTTATGTGTTGAAGGTAAGTTGTATTTTTATAATTTATTTAATATAGAGGAATGCAATTTAATAAATTGAAACCTTGTTACCCAGTATTAAATGTCAAGTTAGTGGTTTGTAAGATCCCATGGTACTAGTCACATGATTTTATGTAATATCACTAGGTGGTTTTGCATTGGCTTGTTTATATAAAAGAAATCATAAGGATAGTTGTCTAAGGTTAGCTAATTTGGCTAAGGGGTCAAGAGAATCTCTTGTTGTATTTATGATGGTTCGAAGCATGACATGGGTTGCCTAGTTAAATGCTTGTTCACATGAAGTTCTTGTAGAGAGCTTTTTATTTAGAGGTGTTCATGAGTGTATTTTTATGTTGTATTATTGAATAATACATTGAGATGAATGCTTTTGGAGGGTGGGCCTTTCTTTGGTGAGGTTTTTCCTAAGGTATATATCTTTTGTCATCTTTGATAGGTATGTTGTCTAGTTTTTTTGATGGATTTTGATTACATGTTTTGATTAAATAAATCATAAAAGATATTGAACACATTAAATAAAAGAAACTAAGAGGAAAATAAAGGTCTCATGAGTAGTGAAATGATGAGAAACTAAGCATTAAAGACAACAAAAGACTAGAAGCTAGACAAGAAGAAAATGCAGGCCAAAACATAAAAAATAACAACAAAAACCAATTGTTGATCCTAAGATACTAACACTTTTCACATCCTGACACTCCTAATTCATAATATCCAACTACTCCAAAAAATATTTAACTCCCTATTAGTACAAATCTCGTTAAAGGGAGTAAAATCCAAGGAAATATTGGTATTGCATTTGTTAGATAGCCTAGCTACGGTGTCATCTAGAGCCGTGTCTAATTAGGAAATCTCACATTTAGCATGTTTCTTGTCTAACTCCTTCTACACAATTGCATAGATATCATTGACTTATTGATAATCTTTACTAGGATTCAACAATATTTTCCATATTTTCACCATTTTTTTCTACTTATCCTAGATGTTAGCCAGGGCTCTCTCAATATTTTTCCTTTCATCCTCTATGATCACCTTAGCTTAAATTAATGAAATAATTTCATCCTCCAAGGAATATTACTTCACAAATATCTTAGCCAACTCTTGAGCAATAGTCTAGATCACATCAGCATTATCCATAGAAGACCAATCTCCAACATTGGCCACACTCATGCCTAGAAACTCCAACTTGTTGATCTTTTTCTTTGTAATATTGAATTAATCCAGTAACCATTTAATGGTTTTATTTTTTAAAATTATATGCTTTCCACGTTTCATTAACCTTACTTTTGACCTCTACATAGCTCACTCAAATAGGGGAGAAACAAGGGATGGTGTTTAGACACCCAAATTAGGGGACACACTCTTAAGGGTTGACCTATAATTGAGGGGATACAAGTCTTATGGGACCATTTTGGAAGAAGGAAAAAAGTGGAAGATGAGCCATCTAAAATGTCTTATGGGGATTGAATTTAATTCTACTTTTTTTACTCCTTATGTGACTTGTGACAGGCACCAAGATTCTTCATGTTTTAAGTACATTGATTTCTAATGTGAGAGGGTGTTCCTTTAGAGGGGGCGTGGGGGGGGGGGGGGGGGGGGGGGGGGGTACTAATCATGGCCAAAGATGAGGCTCTTAGGATATTAGGTGTATGGAATTGGCTTTTAAATCAATAATAAAATAAGGATTTTTGATACAGGGTAGGGAATTCCAGACTAGTGTGAGGCTAAAGTTATAGTTATAGATTCTAAAATCAAACCCAGATGGAGGATAACCCATTAGGTTTAGATTGAATTTCCACAATCGGCTGAGATAAAGAATATAAAACCTTTAAAGAGAAGTTCATCTTTATACCACAATGAAATTTATATTTGAAAGAGTTGAGAATGAAACCTTTTAAATATATCATCTCAAGTGGCAAACCTCATTTTAACCTCCATGAACACCTTCTATACTACCATAAAAAATCCTCCCAATTGAGCTCATCTTGTAGATGAATGATCCTTTTTTTCTTTCGTTAAGAATTTCTTAAAACCCTTCTTACAATATCCTTTAAGTTTCTTCAGAAATGAAGTCCATTCCATGAGTAGACTAATCTTAGTTGAGATAAGATCAACAATCACATTAGAGAACAAACCTACAAAATCAACTCTTCTAACTTTCCTTGTTAGCATAATTGATGTAGCAATGCTAAGTGTTGCATTAATGAAGCTTGGTACAGATTTAATGATAGGTGAATCAATTGAACTAGGTTGTCATTGATGTCAACTGATTGACTTAGTGTTTTCAGTATGTTACCAGATATTGTGTGAGTAAATCATGAGTTGTAGTATTTTTCTAAAGTTGTCATTATAATGGAATAATATGTTGTGTGTTGTGATGTTATGTTTGTAACTGTGACTTTTGATATTAAGTATTGAGTTGGTTATGTTTGAATGAAATCAAACTGGGTAACTGCTAAAATAATCAATGGCAGATAGTAAGTGATTTGATGGAGAGGTCATATGATATGATTGATAACAATGACTAGATACTATGTTGAGGATTGTGACTCTTATTGGTGACTAGTGAAGATGTTTTAATGGACTAGAAGTGTTATTAACAAAATGGATGGGTAAACAAAACATAGTTCTTGAACAGGTAATGAAGATTTGTGAATCAGTGAAGAAATTTGAAGTGGGAATGAGATTGGTGATTTTTTAACTTAAATTAGTAAGGAAGTTCCATGATTTATGGAAATTTTTTGACATCACATTGCCCAAGGTATGCATTTGAGGTGGATTCTTCAAGAAGTTTCTTTTGGTCAAACAAGTTTTTAAAAATGGTTCAATTTCCAAGGTGAAATTCATATGGAAGCTGACACGGTCAGAGAAAAATGGTTTATGAGTTGTTAGATACATTTTATCCTACCTAATTTGATCTAGATTGTTTGTATCTCAGATCTTTGGTTTATTTTAAGTCGATGGAAGAAAACCTATATATTAGAAAGTTAAAAAAGAAGGTATTTGATGATTGTGAACTGCAAAAGGATTCGATGACAAAGACAGTGAAGGAATCAAGTGCGATCAAGATAAGGAAGAGTATAGTGTGTGGTAAAGAGTTTCAAATCTTAATATGATCTGATCAATGCAAAGGTAGTGCAATTTCATAGATTATTTTATCTATTTCTTTCTAACCATTGTAATAGTGAAATCCCTTAACAGGGTGGATCCTAACAAATATTTTTTGTAAATCCTCTAAGAAGGTGGCATTCATATTTAATGTTTAAATTCCTCTAGAAAGTATTCTCCTAACAAGGAAAAGATCCTAACAGATCTAAAGGAAAATCCCTTAACTAGGTAGCACCTAATAGTTCTTTTGTAAACCTTTAACATGGTAAGATCATCACAGGGTGTATTATAAATGTATACAAATTTAGTGGGTACCAAATCCCACCATAGTTTTTACCATTTGGGTTTCCATGAGAAAAATATGGTGTCTTCATTGTGCAATTGATTATTTATGGATGCATGTTTGGAAAATTACTAGTTATATTAGTTGTTGTTTAATGTGTTGATGCACATAAAGTTTAAAGAATTTAAAATAAGTGAATTTGGAGATTATTGATTCACCCATACCCTCTTAGTAAGTGAGCCTATATTAAAAATTGGTATCAGAGCTAAGTTCCCCTACTGAGAAAGCTTAACATCTTGAGGGAAAAGATTTGAAGATGTATAGGAAGGAAGCACCTAATTTCACTAAGGAAACTTTATCTACATGGGTAAGCAGGATGAATCTGCATCTAAGAGGCATTGGTGATCAAGCATTGGTTCATCTCACAACCAAGTATGTTCAACCTAATGGAAGCCTAATTGATGATCAAACAAAGATAAAGTTGGAGAATAACTTTGTAATGATAGAAACAAAAAGTTCTCAATCTGATGCTAACTTTGTAGATATCAAGGATATGGATAATGCTAAAGACAAGTGGGACAAGTTGATAATAGTTTATGGTGGTGATGTTCATGTTTAGAAAGAAGAGGTGGATAGTCTCAATGGAAAGTATGATGAAATGAGAATGCGTGCAGGAGAGAACATTTCTCAATATAACTTCAGGATAAAGGAGGTTGTTGCTTCTGTCAAAAAAGATGGTGAAGAACTTGAAGAAGATGATGTGGTAAGTAAAATTTTGAGAACCCTACTACCACAATATGATATTAGAGTCTCTGCTACACAAGAATTGATATATATTAATCCTAAAAATGCGACTCTAGATTCCTTGGTTGGCAAGCTCACTGCAACTTTTGAGTTAAGTAATTTTGATAACAATATGCCTATAATAGAATCTTCTTTCAAAGCCTCCCTAACCATTGGTTCATCAAAAAAAGGAAAAGAAGTCTCTAATAGTTCTGAAGGAAATCATGATTATGATTCTATCTTGTCTGAGGAAATAGTACAAGAAGAGCTGAAGGCACTTCTACCAAGGAGATTACCTAGAGGAAAAGGAAAGTACAAAGGAAAAATTCCCTTAAAATGTTTTTTGTGTAAAAAAATTGGTCATATTGCATCTAGATGCACCAACAATGATAGGAAGAATAAGCTCAAGAGATTTAGGAACTTCAAAGACAAGTTCAAAGAGCCATGTTACCTAAAAGAAGGAGTGAATAATGAAGAATATAGTGGAAGAGATGATGAGGAAGAGATAGTCTTTGTTGTAGTTAAAGAAGAGCCCTCAACTAGTGTAGATGGAGATAATGAGGAAAAAGAATTGATTTCAAGCATTAATTGTAATAGTGACTGGATAATAGATAGTGGGTGTATGCATCATATGACTGGTGAAAAATGAAAATTTATTTCAATGAAGGAATGTGATGGAAGAGTAGTAAGATTCGGTAATGGTTCTCCATGTATGGTAAGAAGTGAAGGTTCAATAAAAATTAATGATAACACTAATTGTGATGATTTTATTGGTTTGATGGATTAATGTATAACCTATTAAGTGTTGCTTAGTTGAATAACAAAGGTTTTAGATTGGAATTTAGTAATGGTGTTTGCAAGATCTTAGGAAACTATGGAGATTGGATTGCTATTGGTGAACAAACTAGAGGTGACCTATTCCGATTGAACTCTACTAATAAACACTACTTTTTTGCTACAGTTGAAGGCTGTTGGCTATGGCATAAAAGATTTTGTCATGTTAATTTTGATAATTTGGTAAAGGTCAGTAAGAAAAGATGTGTTAGAGGTGTTCCTACTTTAGCTAAGCCTGATAATTCTATGTGTAAGGAGTGTCAGTTGGGAAAGTTGACTAGTTCTATCTTTACTAGTAAAATCTATTCATCATAGAGTATTCTTGACCTTGTACACACTAATTTGTGTGGACCGACGAGAACTCAGAGCTACTATGGAGATAGGTAATTTATCTTGTTTGTTGATGATTACTCAAGAATGATGTCTGTTATGTTTTTGAAGGATAACTAAGATGCATTCTACATGTTTAAGGTGTATAAAGAAAGACTTGAAAAAGAAATGGGTAAAGCACTCAAGCGTCTCATATCTAACAGAGGAGGTGAGTTTACTTCTCAAGAGTTCACAAAATTTTGTGAAGAACATGGAATCAAGAGACAAATGTCAGCACAAAGGACACCCCAGGAAAATGGAATTGTAGAGAGAAGGAAAAAATCCATAATTGACTGTGCAAGAACACTTTTGATACAAAAGGGATTAGCTCAAGTATTTTGGAGAGAAGTTATAAGTACTGTTGTCTATACTTTAAACTGGTTACAACTTAAGAAAGGTACAAAAAAAATACCTTATGAGTTGTGGTATGGTCATATTCCTAATGTTAGTTATTTCAAAAAATTTGTAAGTAAATGTTACATAAAGAAGGATGAACAAAATGGTAAATTCAATTCTAAGAGTGATGAAGGGATATTTCTAGGATATTCTACTAGAATTAAAGATTATAAGTGTTTGAATAAGAATACCAAAAAGATGGTTGAAAGTGAAAATGTTAGAACTGATAAATTTTATGAGAGAAATGAGAAAGATGCAAGAAGGAACTGGAAGACTATGATAGGTGTGTTTATGTTCAACCAGTGGAGCCAGATATAGTACCACAAATAAATGAAGTGATGAACAACCCACAACTGGTGAACAATCCACAACCGGTGAATGATGATGAAGGTAACCAAAGAACAGAACTGGTACTCCCAAGGTATGTAAAACTTAATCACTCAAGATTAAATTATTGGAGATAAAAATGTTTGAGTGATGACAAGGAGTAATGTAATGGAAAGTACTTGTTTACTATCTCAATTAGAACCTAAAACTGTCAAAGATGCTTTGGAAGATAATGATTGGATTAAGGCCATGAAAGAGGAATTAGATCAAATAGAGAAAAATAAACTGTGGACTTTAGCACCCAGACCTACTAACAAAAATGTTATAGGCACTAAATGGATCTTCAGGAATAAGTTGAATGAGAAAGGAGAAGTGATTAGAAACAAGGAAAGGCTAGTTTGCAAAGGGCGTGCACAAGAAGAGGAAATTGACTATGGTGAGTCCTTTTCACCTATTGCTAGACTTTAAGGTGTAAGGATACTTTTGGCATATGTTGTATATAAATGTTTCAAGGTCTATCAAATGGATGTAAAATCCACTTTTCTGAATGGTGTGTTATAAGAAGAAGTATACATTGAACAACCTAAAGGTTTTGCTACTGAAAAAGGTAAAGACATGGTATGTAAATTGCATAAAGCACTGTATAGAATGAAACAAGCTCCAAGAGAATGGTATGAAAGGATACATGCTTATCTTATTCAGATTGGGTTCACAAGAACTAGTGACTATAGAAATTTATATCTAAAATATGAAAGTGAAGACATGGTATTGATTGCTGAAATTTTTGTTGATGACATAATATTTGATGGAAATGAAGCATTGAGCAGGTCATTTGCAGAAGAAATGAGGAAGGAATTTAAAATTTCAATCATAGGAGAAATCAAATTCTTTATTGGTCTTCAAGTACAACAAATGAAGAAAGGAATATACATTATTCAATCTAAGTATGTGAAGGAGATTCTAAATTTTTTTAGCATGGATGACTCAAAACTAGTGGGAACACCTATGGTCATAGGCTGCAAATTGTCCAAGGAGGATGAGTCTAAAGAGGTAATTGAAACTCTATATAAAACAATGATCAGTAAGTTGCATTATGTTATTCATATTAGTAGACCAAATATTGCACATGCTTTTGGTATTATTGCAAGGTTTTCCTCAAATCCAAAGGACTCACATATGGTTGTAGTGAAGAAGATATTTAGATATCTCAAGGGGATTGAAGATTATGGTCTATGGTATGGTAAATTACCGATGTAGATTGGGTAGGTAATGTTGATGATAGGAAGAGTAGAAGTGGTGGAGCATACTTTCTTGGTGAAAGATTCTCCTTGACTAGTAAAAAACATAATTATATTTCTCAATGAACTGTAGAGGCATAGTATGTTGTTTCTTATATTAAGTTTTAGCAAGTGATATGAATAAAAAGTATTCTTAAGGGAATTCATGAGGTCACAAAACTAGTTGTTATCTATTGTGATAACACTAGTATAATAAACATTTCTAAGAATCTAGTGATGCACTCGAAGACAAAGCACATTACAATAAAATATCATTTTCTAAGAGAAAAATTATAAGAGGAGGTAAGGCTTGAATATGTTCCTACTAAATAGCTCGCTAATATATTCACCAAGCCATTACCAAAGGATAATTTTTTGTAGGGTATGTGTAGGATCATGGTATGCCAAACTAGGCCCTTAAGGGGCAATGAAAATTTAGAAAATTAGGTTGAGGCAAGTTGAGACAAAAAATTGAACCAGTTATAAATATTCTATAAAAAATATGTAAGACGAAAATCTCTAGAAAATTGAATTTAGTTTCTAAGATACTAGGCCTTTTTTGAAAAACAATTATTCTATATGTTGAAAATTTCAAATTTCAATGCAGTAGTACATAAATTTTAGGAAAAAAATAAGTAGGTGTAAGTCTGACCACCTTAAACACAATCAAATGATAATTTTTTTTACAAGATTCTAGATATAAGTAGTAGACTTGTGTTTGGATGTGACACATATTTTTTTGTAATTTATTTCCAAGTAAATAATTAATTATGATTTTTCTTCTACAACTTTTCCAGAATACAAAAATTCTCCTGTCTGACCACATTAACTTAGTCTAAACTTTATCAAATGATAAAATTTTTTTATAAGATTCTAGATAAAATTAGTAGACTCATGTACGGATGTGATGTATATTTTTTTTAATTTTTTTTCCAAGTAAATAATTAATTATGATTTTTCTGCTACAAATTTTCCTAAATATAAAAACTATCGTGTCTGACCAATTTAACTTAGTCTAAACTTCATCAAATTGAAATAATTATTTATTATTATTATTGTATTAGGTGAAGCATAGAATGTGATGTATATTTCAGATTTTAAAAATGTTATATTGTTTGAAAGTTATAGTTATTTTTCAAAGAGTCTATCAATCAAGACTTCTTTTTCACATCGCCACTGTTTGGCATACCGTGATCCTGCACATACCCTATATCTTAGAAGGAGATTAGGGGTTACTCCCCTATCTAAAATTAATTAAAGGATGATGCTAATTTCATCAATTCATATGTGTTTATCTAAATATCATGTGTATGGATTGATGTAGAGGGGGACCACTCCATAGGGGGAGAAGTCTTAGTATGATGTTGTGATGCAATGATGAAGAAAGAATAAGCAAAGAACAATCAAGCATGATCAAAGATGACTGAATGATTAGACAACTTTGGCATTGTTGTCAAAGGGGGAGAATATGTATTATAAAGAGAGAATGTGTATGAACATAAGTGGTGAGAATAAGAGTGATGAAATGAAAGGATGCATATATGTAGGTGATGAATCAGTATGACAAAGTCAGCCAATGTATGATTAGATGTACTAACAAAAGGGGAATTCTTTTGGAAAAGCTAGAAAGAGGATTGTCATGAGAGATACATAGTGATGCCAAGAAGAACTCATAAGCTAAGAGGAGAAGATAAGAGATTTTCCATCAATGCCAAAGGGGGAGATTGTTAGCATAATTGATGCAATAATGATAAGTGTTGCATTGATGAAGATTGTTACAAATTTAATGACATGTGAATTATTTATAAGGTTTCCATTGATGTCAACTGATTGACTTAGTGTTTTTAGTATGTTACTTGATATTGTGTAAGTAAATCATAAGTTACAACATGTTTATGAAGCTGCTATTCTAATGGAAGAATATGTTGTGTGTTGTGATGTTAAGTTTCTAACCAAATTTTTTGATATGAAGTATTGATTTGGTTATGTTAGAATGAAATCAAACTAGATAAATACTAAAATAGTTAGTGACAGACATTAAGTGATTTGAAGGACTGGTCAAATTGATATAGTATTTGATGGAGCAGCCATAGGATATGATTGATAAAAATGACTAGATACTATGCTAAGGATCATGACTCTTATTGGTGACCAGTTAAGATGGTTTAATGGACTGGAAGAAGTAAGAATGGATAGGTAAACAAGACAGAGTTCTTGAATAGGTAACGAAGATTGTGAATCAGTGTAGAAATTTGGAGTGGCAATGAGATCGGTGATATTTTTAGTAAAGTAGTAAGGCAATTCTATGATTTGTGGAAATTATTTGACACCTCATTTCTTAAGGTATGCATTTGAAGTGGATTCTTCAAGAAGTTTCTTTTGGTCAAATATTTTTTTTCTAATGGTTCAATTTCCAAGGTGAAATTTATATGGAAGCTGATGCGGTCAAAGAAAAATGGTTTATGAGTTGTTGAATACATTATATCTTACTTAATTTTATTTGGATTATTCATATCTCATATCTAAGGTTTATTTTAAGTTGGTGGAAGAAAACCTATATATTGGAAAGTTAAAAAATAAGTTATTTGCTGATTATGAATAGCAGAAGGATTCGGTGACAAAGCTAGTAAAGAAATAAAGTGTGAGCAAGATAGGGAAGATTATAGTGTGTGGAGAAGAGTTTTAGAGCTTAATAGGATCTAATCATGCAAAGGTAGTGCAATTTCATAGATCATTTTATCTATTTCTTTCTATTAACCATTGTAACAGTGAAATCCCTTAACAGGGTGGATTCTAACAAATATTTTTTGTAAATCCTCTAACAAGGTCGCATCAGTATTGAATATTTAAAGTCCTCTAACAAGGCTTCTCCTAATAGGGATAAGATCCTAAAATATCTAAATGAAAATCCCTTATTCGGGTATCACCTAACAATACTTTTGTAACCCTTTAACAGGGTAAGATCCTCATTGGGCGTATTCTAGAAGAGTACAAATTTAGTGGGTACCAACTCCCACCGAGTTTTTTCCCATTTGGGTTTCCATGAGAAAAATATAGTGTCTTCATTATGTGATTGATTATTTTTGGATGCATGCTTTGAAAGTTACTAGTTATATTATTTATTGTTTAATGTGTTGATGCATAAAGTTTGAAGAATTTAAAATTAGTGAATTTGGAGATTACTGATTCACTCCTCACCTCTTAGTAATCAGACCTATATTAACATTCCTAATGTAAGAAAACTTGATCTATAACAAAAAGGGTCATGAGCTTTCATTGCCTATAAATAGGAGAATTCTCCCTATTCAAAAACTAGCTACAAGACACTATCTTTCTTCAAGCAATTCTGAATGCATTATTGCATAGATATATGATATCAAAAATAAAAAATCATCAAATGGTTAAGGGAAAATAGCTTGTTTTGGAAAAATAATATCAACAAGAGGCATTGGTTGATATGAGGAAGGTAAAGTGGTATCTTGAGGATTGAAACCTAGACCACCTGTAGTGTTTTGTAGAATAGGAACAATAGGAACCTTAATGACTTGTTCATTAATACCTATTAGATTATAGAGAGGGGGGTGAATCAATAATCCTTGATTCTCTATACCTTAAAAACTTTCTCTGACTAACTCGGTGTCAAATCGGTCAGACACACATCAACATTAACCATTAAGAGTAAATTAACTTTATCAATCAACAATAACATTCACAATAATCATTCATCACATATAACACCAGTATTTGACATGGAAACCCAATTTAGGAAAAATTGCTATGGGAATCATCACCCACTAAATAATTCACTCTTCTGAAGTGAGCTCGGTTAAAATCCAATCTGATTAAAGATTACTATTGACATTGTTAAATGTGACCTGGTTAAGAGATTTTCCTCAGATCTATTAGGATCTTCACCCTATTAGGATTGGCACGGTTAAAGGACTTCAAACACTCTTTAGAATTTTACCTTCTACAAGGATTTACAAATAAGATTGTTAGGTCCACTCGGTTAAGATATTTTTCTATTAGAAATGTTAATAAGAAATAGTGAATAAATTGACTTGGGAATCCACAACTGTCCTTTGCATAATCAAATTGTGCACTCTTTGTCCTCACTTCAATCCTTCACTTTCCACTAGCTTCAACACTTCATCAAATTCTATTTTCTAACTTAGAATTCACCCTATCCTTCTCCATTGCATCAGTTGGTGACTTATCAAATCTTCAACTTTTCTAGCCATTTTTTCATACAAATTCATCCTTTATATAGAATTTTTTTTGCCTCTTAATCTCCATTATTGCATTTTCATTTGGTTAATCTCAGCCTTCCAATTCACTTCACAAACTCATTCAATAAATTTAGATCTGGGTAAAATATTTTATCATCACCTCAGAACTTGAACTTTCTTGGAACTTGTTCCTTCTCTTTTTCCTGCTTAGATCTATACCATATATCATCAACTTGAATTTTCTTGATCATAGATCTCTCTAAATAACTCTTACTCATCATTAGAATCTTCCATCTCATCATAGCTCATCATTAAATGTTGTTCTGATCCTTGTATTTAATTTATGTTCCTTTCTCGGTGGCTTAATCTGAATGTTGGTTAACTTTTCTCACTGACTAAAACCTTTTTCTTGGTGTCTTGAGATCCTTTTCCTTTACTAAAACTTTCTTTCCCTTTATCAAATGACTTTTCTTGATCGATAACCCAACTATTTTTCTTACTGACTTGACTAATATTCTTTACCAACTTGATATAATCAAATATTTAGTAGAAAACAATTATATCAACATAATCTCAACATTGTCTAATCTGTTTCAATTTTCCAACTACGCTCTTCATCTTCATAACATTTCACTTCTTCATCTTCTTAAATCATTCAACTTCTATCATACTCCGAATGATATGGAAACACAAAGTAAATCAAATATCAATTGCTCGACATCAATGAAAAGATAATAAATAATCTAATCATTCTACAATCTTGTATACCTCTGATCATAATCAAACTTCATCATCATCACCATTGGTTATAGTAACAATCTCCCTCTTTGGCCTTGATGGAAAAACTTCTCTTACAATTGATGATGGAAACACTTCACTAACTTGTCTTTTTCCTTTACTCCCTCTGAGATTTATCTTCATTCATGTTGTACATATTCTCTTAGTATATTCTTCCTCTTTGCAATCTTTAGTAATCTTCTCCCTCTTTGACAATAATGGCAAAGACACATACTCGTGAAAACTTTTCTCAGGCATTGAATTATACCTCAAATGTATTGAATTCTCATCACAGACATAAACACCATTCAAAGCTCCAGGCTTCATCCAGAGAGTGAACACTAGCATCAACTCAAAAAATAGATATTCTAATGAAAATATGAATTTATGACGCATGCATCTTTCCTTAGTGAATATTGGATAGGGGAAGAACCCTTGATTTACCTTAGTGATACTCAAAATAATCCTTCAATAGTGGTTTGGTAAATATGTCAGCTATGTGCTCCTTTGAATTCACATACTCCAATATCACATGCTTGTCTTGTACTTGTTCTCTCAAGTAATGATACCTGATAGAAATGTGCTTTGTCTTTGAATGCATCACCAGATTCTTTGATATATTTATAGCACTAGTATTATCATAGAAAATAGTAGCTAGATCAATAATCTCTTCTTGCATACCTTCAAGTAATTATTTGATCCACACTATGTTTGAACAATTCATAGCTACAGCAACATACTCAGCTTTAGTAGTAGACAGTGAAATACAATTTTATTTCTTGCTTAACCATGTCACTAACCTTTCTCCTAAAAATAAAGCTCCACCAATTGTGCTTTTTATATCATCAATGTTTCCAGCCAATTCAACATCGGTATACATCTTGACATCAAAATATTATCATTTTGTGTATAGTAGATTGAAATATTGAGTCCCTTTCAAATATTTAAATTATATTCTTTTAACTACAGACATGTGTGCCTCCTTTGAATTAGAAAAAAATCTAGCAACAATACCAACAACATGAGCAATATAAGGCCTACTATGTACAACATACTATAGCTTACCAATCATTGATTAGTAGAGTGTTTCATTTACTTCCTTTGTCTCACCTTCCTTTGACAATTTACAACTAGTAGCCATCGGTGTACCAACCGGTTTTGACTCTTTCATATTGAATGTCTTTAGGATCTCCTTGATATACTTTGACTATGTGATGTAGATCCCATCTTTGACTTGCTAAATTTGTAGTCCAATAAAGAATTTAATCTCTCCTATCATGGACATCTCAAATTCCTTTCTCATCTCTTCATCAAATGACCTATACATCAACTCATTTCCTCCAAATATAATGTCATCAACAAAAATTTCAGCAATCAAAATCTTATCATTATTATCACATTTCAGATACAACTTGTTGTTGTCACTTGTCCTTTGAAATCCAATCTTGATTAAATATGAGTGTAGTCTTTCATACAACGCTCGGGGTGCTTGCTTCAAATCATACAATGCCTTGTGTAGTTTTCATACCATTTCCTTGTTATAATTCTCAACAAATCCTTCAAGTTGTTCAATGTAAACTTCTTCAAGAATTCCATTTAAAAATGTAGACTTAACATCCATCTGATAAAATTTGAATCCTTTATAGGCAACATATGCAAGTAATATATTACACCTTCTAATCTAGTAATAGGGGAAAATTTCTCACCATAGTCAATACCTTTTTCTTGTGCATATCCTTTGTAGACCAATATTTCTTTATTTCTAATCACATCTCCATTCTCATTGAGTTTTTTCCTAAAAATCCACTTTGTGCAAATTACATTCTTGTCCTTGGGTCTTGGTACCAGTGACCATGTATTTTACTTTTCAATTTCATCAATCTCTTCTTTCATTTCGTTAACCCAATCTTTATTTCCAAGTGCATTTTTGACTAATCTTGGCTCAAATTAAAAAAATAAACATGTATTATCTTTCAACTTACTTCTTTCCATGAGTCCTTCATTCTCATCTCTGATAATTTTTCTTGGTGATTAGTATCTTCTCACATATTTCGCTAAAAAAGTCTCAGTAGACTATTCTTTAGTATTTTTATCTCTCGGTGGAGGCTCAACTTGCTCTTCCATTTCTTCTTGTTGTAGCTTGAGTGTAGTGCCCATAGTTCCATCTTGTACATATACAAATCTTTGATAATCTTTTGGATCCTTTTTGCTATCTTCTTCTTTTCTTTCTAAAAATTCATCAATCCTCACATTTGCACTTTCCACAATTCTGTTAGTAGCCTTATTCAAACATTATAAGATTCTCTCTTTGAGGAATATCCTAGGAATATACCTTCATCTTCTTTAGAATCAAACTTTCCATTCCTAGCATCTTTTAGTATGTAACACCTACTTCCAAAAATTTTAAAGTAGCTAACATTCAGTGTATGCCCATACTAGAGTTCATAAGGGGTTTTGTTGGTACCTTTCTTCAATTGTACTTGGTTGAGTGTGTAGAAAATGTAATACCCACCCGTAGGATGCTCTTAGTTTGCTTTATGTTTCAGATGTTTGACTGAATTCTTTTAGGTCACTTTTCTTGTGATCGGTTATTGTTTCATTAATGATGATTGTGGATTATTATTATATGTTTATCAAGTGTATGCGTAGATTAGATGATGATGTTCAATGATATTAGATTACATGTTTTATATTGAATACGATATACTTACCCCATACTTGCATGTGTATGGTGATTATGTGTCTGTGTCTATTTGATGTGTTTGTGTGGTAGAGGATGGAGGCGTAGTTACTTGCATAGTCGAGATCCACATGACCGACCGTACCCTATCATTGTCTTTTATATATTGTATGTACATGCTTCATCTTTTGATGTCAAGTTTGCAGGTATAGGGCATCGTCTTCCCTGAATTGGCAGGAGTGAGCGTGCCCACAAACATTCATCTCAATGGTAAAGAGGGGAGATAATTCACCGACCCAAACCCTAACCCTAGCCTAATTGTCCTAGGATTGGACAAGTTTATGTTTGACTACCTTACCCGAATTCACCTAGTTGGCAGGAATTCGTGGATCCCATTCTTGAGTCTGTGCATGTGTTTTCAGTTTGCTTGATTTATCATGCTCGAATTTGTTTATGCTTGATTTAGTGGATTTATGATTTTTCAGGTGATTTTATATGATTATTAATGTTAGGATTATAGTTGAAATTAATGATTTAATTATATTCCTATGTTTAATTTAGAATATTGTCCAAAGTCAATTATTTGATTAATTAGAATTAATTGATTATTTAATTGAATTTGGATTTAATTATGTTTGAATGAATAATCAAATAATTGAATATTCAAATGCATGTCCTAGGATGTATTTAATATTAAATTTATTTAATATGGGTTTAATTATAACATGTGCTTAATTGGAATATGTTTAGAATTATGCTTGTTTATATTATTAAGTAATTAAATAATTAATTGCATGAATTTGTGATGCATTGATTATTTAATTTATTTAATAAATCAATTTAATTTATTACATGTGCAAAATTGAAAAAAAAGAATTGTTCTCAAAAAGATAACAACTAGCTTTAGAAATTCAAGTTGAGTTGTGCATATAATTGATATTTTAAAATTAATTAATTGTAATTTCTTTCAATTTTGGAGTTTGAGTTGAATTAGGAGTTGTCTTATGAGTCACTTTTTTTATTTGAGTGGAACTCTGAGTTATCTGTTGAGTTGTCTTCTGTGATTGCTTGGATGTAGGAATTGAATTCCTATTAGGAGATTTTTTTTTTGCATTCATTTTTGGGGAGACAGGTTTTGGAGAAGGTTTTTGGGAAAAGCTTGTGTGTTTGGCATTTTTGAAGATTTGTGGAATGTTGTGGCTGCATGTTGAATTGAATTTCTCTATGCTTCTGGATTGGACACCTGTTTGCAAATTAGCTTTCAGATCTGCAGGTTGTGTTGAATTTGGAGAGAATTTGGTTCTCAGATCTATAGGGGTTTCCATTTTTAATCCGTTTCTGGCATTGGATTTGAGGTAGACTTTGGATTTGTTTGTCAGATCTGTTTCCACATCTGTTTATCTTTCTATGTTTTAATAGCTTTCTATGTTTTCTATTTGGTAGATCTTTGTTTATACTAGATCTGGGTATTCAGAAACCCTAGTGTAGTTGATTTCTATATTTTATTATTACTTGGCATTGTAGTGTTACTTTGGCAAAATTTCATTGAATAATTGTTTATGATTCTCCTACAAATTGAAATATTAAATCTATTCTATAGTATGACTATAGGGAATGATGAAATAAATTCCTATTGAAAGAAAACCCAATTTTAGTAAAAATACATATTCTGGTTAAATTTTATGCTTGTTGGTAAAATAGGTACAATCTATAAAATATTATCCTTGTAATCCCTAAACCTTTGATACCAGCTCTCCTTCTAATCACTTTTATCATTCCTATCATTGTTAGGACATCTAGATGCAATGTGACCAATTTTGTTTCAATTAAAAAATTTCAAAGCCACTTTACCTTTACACTTTCCTTTACATCTCGGTAGCCTCTTCACCAGAAGTGCTTCCAATTATTCTTTTTCTTTCTCTTCAGTTAGGATACTGTTGTATTCACTTCCACATGAACTACTCTAAATCTCTCTTTCTCTTCTCGAAGTTCCAATACTTAGAGATGATTTGAAGGTTGTTTCAATAGGCAGTAGACTATTATCATAATTACTAAGTTCAAATGTAAACAACTTACTAATTAACACATCAAAAGTAATAGTGTTATTCTATATGGATCTTAGTTCTTGAATAGAAGATACTCAAATAGAATACTTGGATAAAATAATTCTCAAAATTTTTCTTACCACTTATTCACTAGTTAATGTTCCACTAGCACCTCTGATGGCACTAACAACTTCCTTTATTTTGAAACTATATTGAGAAATGTTCTCTTCATCTTTCATTCTCATCTCATCAAATTTTCCTCTGAGACTATCAACCTTAGCTTTTTGTACATGCTGATCACCTCCATAAACAAGTGTAAGCTTATCCCACATCTCTTTTGCAGTAATATAGTCCTTAACATCATTGAATTCAACATTGGTTAGGGAAGAAACAATTTCAATCATTACCAAGTTGTGTTCCTTATTTTCTCTCAACTGATCAACTATCATAGGTCTAGGAGGCGGTGGAGTGTAGTCATTATCCAAAAGATTGAGTGCAAATTATCCAATTCTAGATAGGTACAACCTCATCCCACTTTTCCATGTTGAGAAACTTTTCTTGTTCAACTTAGGTACTTCTCTCCTATACATCCTTAGATCTTTTATTCAAGTCTTTCAAACATATCACTTTGAAGTACTCATATCTGATACCAATTATTGGATTACAAAGAGGGGGGTGAATTAGTAATCCTTGAATCTATGTACCTTAAAAACTTTCTCAAATTAACCAATTAACAATAAATTAACCTCATCAATAAACAATAACATTCACAATAATAATTCATCACATATAACACTAGTATTTAATGTGGAAACCCAATTTGGGAAAAAAAACTATGAGAATTGTCACCCACTAAAGAATTCACTCTTCTGAAGTGATCTTAGTTAAAAGCCAATCTGATTTAAGATTACAATACACAATGTTAAATGTGACCCGATTAAGGGATTTTCCTCATATTTGTTAGGATCTTCACCCTGTTAGGAGTGAGCTAGTTAAAGGACTTCAAATACTCTTTATAATGTTACCTTTTGCAAGGATTTAAACATAAGACTATTAGGTCCACTCGGTTAAGAGATTTTTCTATTAAAAATGTTAATAAGAAACAATGAATAAATTGACCTATAAATCCACAACTGTCCTTTTCATAATCAGATCCCTTGTGTGCTCTTTGTCTTCACTTCAATCCTTCACTTTCCACTAGCTTCAACACTTCATCAAATTCAATTTTCTGACTTGAAATTCACCCTTTCCTTCTTTACTGCATCAGTCAGTAACTTATCAGCTCTTCAACTATGTCAACCATTTTTTCATACAAATTTATCCTTTACATAGACTTTTTTTTTCCTATTAATCTCCTTTATTATGTTTTCCTTTGGTTAATCCCATCCATCCAATTCACTTCAGAAAATTATTCAATGAATTTAGATCTCTGTAAAATATTTTATCATCACCTTAGAACTTAAAATTTCTTGGAACTTTTTCCTTCTCTTTTTTCCGCTTAGATCTATACCATAGATCATCACCTTGAATTTTCCTGATCATAAATCTCTTTAACTAACTCTTCCTCATCATCATAATCTTCCAGCTCATCATAGCTCATCATTAAATGTCATTATAATCCTTGTATTTAATTTATGTTCCTTGCTCGGTGGCTTACTCTAAATTTTGGTAAACTTCGCTCAGTGACTAAAAGCTTTTTCTCGGTGTCTTGAGCTCCTTTTCCTTTACCAAATGAATTTTCCTACTCAGTAACCAAAGTGTTTTTCTTATTGACTTGACTAATCTTCTTTACCAACTTGATATAATCAAATATTTGGTAGAAATTGTTTTATATCAACATAATCTCAACATTGTTTGATATATACCAGTTTCCCAATTATGTTCTTAATATTTATAACATTTCACTTCTTCTTCTTCTTAACTCATTCAACTTATATCATACTCCAAATGATATGGAAACACAATATAAATCATAAATCAATTGCTTGACATCAATGAAAAGATAATAATTAATCTAACCATTCTACAATATTGTATACCTGTGATCATAATTAATCTTCATCATTATCACCATCAATTATAGTAACAAATACCAAGTCCTAAGCTATTATATCTTTGTTGAGTACTAATTGTGTTTGCATGAATTATTGACCTGCAAACCTACAAAACAACACTTCAATAAAATATTATATTATTTGCAAATCAATCAAATAAAGCATGTAAGAATACTAATAAAATCATCATATTGCTCTCTAACTAACACAAGTATGAAAAGTATTTGAAATTTTCTCTCAAAGATAATCCTAAACAGTGACAATGCATGTTAGAAGAAGAGATTTAACCAAATAATGCATTCAAACAACTAGATTCATTCAAATTAAGTATGAAAGCCATTGATTCATCAATTCATTACTATTATCCAAATTGAAATGTTTTTTAATTAGCTATGAAATCAAATTAACAACATGCATGTATGAATTCAAATTAACTATATTCAACCTTGTTTGAGATTTGAAAATTTCTCTTTTATAGAATCTTGAGATTTTGGATGGTCAGGATGCATGCATAAGGAGTGGTTGAGATGCCTCCAAGCTTGATCCATGTGAGTGATCCATGTGATTACCTCTCATTGGATTGAGGTGTCTTTGTTGTCCCCTTTAAGGTGACATGCCATTTTTAGAGGGATTTATTCATTTCTGTTAATTAATTACTCTAGTCATGGACTTAATGGGTTTGATTTAATTGATTAGGCATAGAGGTAATTAAATTGACTTTGCTTGATTATTTGATGATAAATGATTGAATTAGGAGATGTGATGATTTTATTGATTTTTAATAAGTTATGTTAATAATTAGGAATCAAATTAACACAATTAAGGTTTTTATCCCGATTCAGGGCAAATAGGGCCTTAGGTTTTATTAGCCCAATTTTAGGTGATTACATTTGCCCCTCTTTGAATTGATTTGCGAACAATACAAGGATTCAAATAAAATTTGATTTAAAGCATGATTCAGTGAAACTAGAAGATTTAACAAGATTTAGAGAGTAGCAAGAACTACTTTGAGCTCAAGTGATTTAGAGAGCATTGAGGACCACTTTGATTTTAAGGAGATTTAGAGAGCAGTGAACCCACTCTAAAAGATTTAGAGAATGGTAAAGAGAACTACTCTGAATTTGAGGACTCTGAACTTGATCAAATGAAATCTTCCTTGTTTCGAAAGTCATCACTTATGAACTTGATTGAACAAGAATTGATCATACTGGTTCTGAGGTTGATTGAACGAAAATTGATAATAGATTTTTAAAAAGAAATTCCAATTAAATTTGATTTGCAATAACTGAACATGCTGACAGATAACCAATTTGATTTGAAGTGATGAAATTGATCAATGTCATAATGATTAACAACATCAACATGATTGAAGAAATTGTCATGCCCCTGGCATTCAGGAATTTGATTTGAAGAATTGAATTTTAGTATGATTATGCCCACTCGGGACCAAAATCAAAATAAATTAGTATAAAAATGATGTTTTCAAGCATTTAGGAAGAATTACAGTGATTGAAAGGAATCTGGATCAAGCGTAGATCGTTTAGGGAGTGTTAATAAGAAATTAAGATTGATTTTAGTGTTAAAAGAACATAGTTTGACCAAGTTTGACCAAAAAAATGAGAAAGTTGACCAATTTTGACTTTTTTTTACCATTGATTTGAGTAATAACAATTATTGAATTGATTTGCCATGTTTACGATATCCTTTCTGCTCATTTTGCCCTTATTTGACTATAATTTGACCATAGTTGACTTCTACATTTTAACGGTTGACTTTGCTTTGTAAATCCTTTTTTATTGCATTTAAGTGATCTGGATCACTTATTTTAATTTTGGTCCCGATATGAAGCTTCTGTGATGTCTTACCATGAATGTTCTTTAAGTCTCTGAGGTCCCTGGGAAGCTTAAATAGATCAAAAAGGTTAATTTTACTATTCATTTTCACTTTTTTACAATAGATAATTTGTGAGCTCTGAAGAAAAATGGTGTACCCAGTGGAGAAACATCATTTCAAGCTAGTTAGGTGACATGACTGACCACCTCATTATGCAACACCTATGAGTACCCTGTAACGATCCCATTTCATTTTGCAAATTTGAATTTTCATACTTTTTATGCATTTTAGGGCTAGTTGAACTTAGGATCGCATCTTGTATGTGGGATCGCACGTGGTAAATCATATATCACATCTAGTTTTTTACAAAATTCTAGATTGTATCCCATATTTCCCAGATCACACCCCATCGGGTCGCATCCAATCTTTTTCAAGCAAGTTCATAGGTTTTTCTTCCTTTTTTCGCATTTGGTCAAAACAAGGTCACATCTAGATTCTGGACCGCATCTCGGATTTCCTGTATCATATCCAAGATTTCTTGGCTCATATCCCATTAGAGATTCACATCTCAAATGTCTTGGATCGCATCTAGGAAAATAGGATCGTATTTGATTTTCTTAATTTCTTAGCTAATTTCACTTGTTTGTTTAAACTTTTTAAGCCATTTCTTGTCAATTTTCTTTGTCTAATGCTGACATAGTGCCCCTATTTTCTATTGTGCATACACATTTCAGTGTTTTTTCCTTTAGATCTCCTCGATCAACCCAGGTCTTGGAGTTACATGAGCAGCTTACTGCAGTTGATTAGTGTGTTATTGCTCTTTGTGGGCTATGGAGCTTGGCTGATTTACCTGACATTTAGGTAAATCATGGGTTATTGATAGCCCTTGTTGAGAAATGACATTTTGAGCATAACACCTTCCATCTACCCACTGGTGAGATGATAGTCACATTGGAGGATGTCTAGCGGATTCGTGTTCTAGTGATTGGGTTTCGAGTAGAGTATGAGGCAACTATTGTGGTAGCAATGGCAGATACACAAAGATTGTTCCATGATGATACCATAGCTAGGTATTCTATCAGTTGGGACCACATGGTGGCCAACTATGAGAGACTCCCTACATATCTATCTAGACTAGTATAAGGACTTATGATGCCAAACTGAGGACAACATGGGTTTATGTGTAGATGATCCAGGGTGATAGAGGATATGATCTAATCACCTCATCAATTTTCTTGGGGGAGCTTTATCCTCACTCACATGTACCATGAGCTTGATGAGATTGTATACCAGCACTCTTGTACTATGACAGTTGGGATTTTAGTTCTTCAAGTTTGGGCATGGGAGCACATCCCCATCACATGACCGATTGTAGAGAGGCAACATGATACAGGATTGCCTTATATTTATATGTACTCAGGTATGCTTCATCAGCCCCATCTGGGCAAGTTGGAGTACTGGAAATGTATCTTAGATGACATTACTGATGTTATTTGGAGGCCATACTTAGATTGTGAGGGGTGGCCATATGACATCAGACAACCCTATTTCTTTCAGTCAAGATATCTAATCGACAAGACTTGGTACATTGTGGAGAAGTTTTTGATCACATGTGTGTCAAGGTACTATTGTAGGATACAAGGCTTGTCACAAGAGACACCTATTTATGCATGGATCAGGGATGAGGAGGCATAGTGGGGGTCTCATTTGATTTATGAGATGACTTTGCATGAGATATCATAGATTGTACCTATTGCATAGGATTACCATCTTGAGATTATTGATGGTTGTATCACTGATGGGTACCATACTTATTATACGCAACATTCATATCCATAGTTTACAACTCTTGATGAGGCCGCTCCTCACCTTTAGGACACCCTAGATTATGATTCAGCTAATCACAGTGGTGGATGAGGCTGAGCTACTAGAGGCGGAGATAGGGGTCATGGTAGGAGAGATGGAGGGAGAGATGGTTCCCGTAGAGGCGGAGACAGAGGAGGCAGGGATAAAGGAGGTGGAGGAGACAAAGGAGGTGGAGGTAGACGATGGGCCTCAGGTGGTGATTTTGGCCAATAGATTCGATAGCGTAGATTGAGAATACATGCCCCTCAAAGAGATACAGGTCCTCTACTTCACAGAGATCAACATGCATAGAGAGTAGTAGCATGAGGTGGTGGTAGAGGAGATGGTGAGTAGCCTACTAGGGATCCACCTATAAGTGGTGATGGGGATCCTTTGTCTTAGTGTGAGCAGGATAGAACTATGTTATGATTAGAGGTTGCCACTCTCAGGGTGTGACTTTTAGAGAGAGATTCAAAGCTATCGGAGATGAGAGAAGAGAGAGACAAATACGCACACATGACCACCCACTAGGGACAGATGGCCACTTATTACTTCACATTATATTGTTATGATGTTCTTGCTCCTCAGAGGGCCCCATTATATTTAGTGATAGCATAATAGTTTGATGGTGTTATGCCTCCACCGATCCCTGACATAGAAAATGCACCCCCTCTTGATCCTCCATGAGAGGATGAGGGTGCCAATCAAATTTGAGATATTTATATACTCCTCATTTTTTTTATCATTGGGATATTGTACCACATTTGAGATATCTTGTATCTTGTACCATTTTTTACCAATGTATACTATGATGTCCCATGGTCTAACGTCCCACCAGGGAACCCAAGAGAGATTAACCTAGAACATGATACTAAGTTTGATGAATAATTTTTTTTTCTAAAGTTTACATAGCAAGACAAACATTAAATGTGGAAGCAATAACCATTTACTCACATTAACACAACAACCAACATAGATTACAAAACTCAAGGGTCCCATGATGTAGAATTATGTAAGAAGAGAACTCATCCAAACAACCATAACAAAAGATTCCATAAAAAAAATATAACAAATGAAACTTCCACCAAATAATTACAATCCTCTTGGACAACCATGAAACCTACATAAAATCAAATCCACTACACATGTCATAGGGTATGTAGTAATCACTCTAATAATAATAGTACAATATCCAGATTAGGTATTACATGTGATACTCTAATACAAGATTACAATAAAAGAAGATAAGAATAATCCACCAATGAAGAATCATAAAGAACCCAACTGCAAAAGAATGGTCAAGCACTAGAACAAGGATGTCCAATCTCAAATGGTAAAGAATCACTACCAACCATCCATGTAGATCCACAAAGGTCTACCCCATCATGCTGAGGAGATAACAATAGACCCCAGTTGGATAACCAATAGCAACGAAGGATAAAACCACTAAGCAAGGGGATCCTAAAAGCTCTCTAACTCTAGGTGTACAAAAGATAGTGATAGGTAAGACTTACTAATCCATAGGCTATTGATACATGTAGGATAACTAGACTATGTATAGGAAGGTGTCATCATGTATGTCTAACCCTTAAGTTTCATCCTAGTAGTCTCTTTGGACCCCGACACTAAGTGACCATACATGGTATCAATGACCTCTCATACAGACAAAGCCATTAACTATGTCAGACACACACCTCTCAAGGCAGAAAGAATCATCTCATCCTCCATCTTAGTCTATACTAGCACTCAAGAATGGGTGAGGAAACACATCTTATTAAGTTTAGTTTAATACGGTCCCTTAATGAATATTAGGTTTTCACTTGATTAAGGTTACTTACAATAAGTGATCCTGGCAGCCACTTGTGGGCCTCGATGCTTATTGCAAGCCACCCCCTACTACACATCTAGGTAGCCTACCCTAGGCTCATAGATCCCACATAGATCTAATACAGGTATAAAATTAGGTAATCCCAAATGCAGTATCAAACACAAGAACCAGAATTGACTACAAGATACCCATTCATAGAAAATAGTATAACATGAGCCTACATGGTTAATTTAGGGTGATAAAACACAATACACACACACACACACACCATAACATAAGATATAAAACTTGTCTAAAAACTCATACCCCTAGCCTTTGTATCCCTCCTAGGTCATCTAATGCCCCAATTATTGATTTAAGCAACAAAAAACACTGAAGGAAGAATGAATAACGTTTACATAATAAAGAATTGATAAAGAATCAATATGCATTTAAGTTCAACAAACACATTTAGGGTTAAGTTCGTTTCCTCATAGTTTCATAAAGCTATAAAATGTACACTAATTCCAATATTAAAACCCATTAAAAAAAACACATGTTTAATTTATATACAATATTACAAAAAACAACATGAAAATAAATTATTCCAATTACCTCTAACAAATATTAAATTATATTTCACATTTATATATAATTTTAAATTAGATATTAATAATAATATAACTTTTATAAATAATATCTAATAAAACCAAAACTTTAATTAAATAAATTTTATTTAAATTAATAAACATATTAAATAATACTTAATTTAATTAAATTAAACATTAAAAAAATAATTAATAAATTTTAAATAATAAAAAAGAACAACTTTTTAACTTGTTGGGTGGGGAGCGCACGCACCCCCACACCTAGCACCCTAGGCGTAGGGGCCCCCGCGACAGGGGTACTACCTACGATAGTACCCACTGCCACAGCAGTGGTACTGCCATCCATAGTACCTGTTGTCACGTGGGTACCACATGACAGAGAGGTGGTAGGGGGTGTGGTTGCCCCCACCCCGTTTACTTCAATTAAATTTTTATATATATTTTTTATTAAAATGTTTTTTTTAATGCATTTTTTTAAAAACACATGAACAATGTAATATTTTTTTTTTTAAATCCGAAAACGGAAAAAGTAATATTTATTTTTCTAAAGGAAATCACATTTTTGTTTTCAAAGTAATTCAATGTTTATTTTTTTGACTTTTTCCTCTTTTGTCATTTTTTGGGTATTTTCCTTTTGACTGTGAGAATGTGAATTTTAACCCAGAATTGATTTTTTAAAACTAAAACTTGATTTCTTTCCACAAGGCCAAATATTTTTCCAAACATAATAGTTAAACTATAGCTCAGTTTAATTTTTTGGTTTTCTAAGAGATCTGTAGGGAATTTGAATTTTTCCACAAAATTTTGACAGCATAACCCTACTATGCCAAGTTTCAATAAATCCTAAAAAACATCAGATCTAAGGGTTTTCTAAATACCCAAAATAATAAATTTCACAAACACATCTAATAAGAGAAATTGAAATTACTCAAACATAGAAAACCATTTATATGCAAAACATAAACCATGAAAAGGATTTTCAAACCCTACCTTGGATCAAATACAATTTCTGAAAATGAAGCCCTAGAAGAATTGTAGAAATTTGAATCCCCCAAGAATGGATCCAACTAGTAGATCTGAAACCATGTAGAATGCAACCACAAGAATCCAGAGACACACAGAGATTTCAAAATATCATGCAACCACACCCAAATCCTCCAAAATACCAAAAATACCAAGTTCTCCAAAAATCCTCCAAAACCCGTTCTTTCTCTAAATGAATGAACAACTCTCCTAAAGAGATTCAATTTTCCCCTTTCATGCAAACCCTAATGAAAACACACCAGTCAATCTCGAAAACAACTCAACTTCAGATTGAAAGAAATTCCTAATTAAATAAATAAAATATCCTTTATTTGCACAACTCCACTTTGACTTTTTAAAATAATTTTTTATCTTTTTGAAAACAAATTACTTTTCAACAATACTAATGCACATGTAATTAATTAAAATATATATTAAATAGATTAAATATTTAAAGCATAATAAAACCATACAATTAAATATTTAATTATTTAATAAAGCATAAAAAATATTATTTTTTTTCTCAGTAATAAGTATCTTTATTAGAAATAAGAAGTTAACAATTACATAGAGGCTTTAAGCCAATAAAGTTTGAACAGTCCCCAAACTACCACAAAAAATTGGAACCACCCAACCAAACCTGCTAACGACTGCAAAATTTAGTAGTATTCGACTACTAAGACACAAAAACCCCCATTAAAATCCTTCCCAACTACCCACCAACTATCATTCATTTAGCTTATTGCAAGCTTATCAAAAAAATATATAGATGCTATAGGAGCATTTACAAACATCCAACCATAACAAAAAGTACCTTACTAGATACTTTGAGACTGCAAGAACCACCCAAATAAGGCTAAAAAAGCCTCACCACCCTTCCTTTGCATCGTGGGATCAGAGAATGTCATCTACGTGGGTGACCAACTAGAAATCCCATAGCTCTGTAAACCCCAAACTGTTCCTGGGTCCGAATTTCAACCTTTAACTACTCCCATTTAGCTGCAATTTGCACCTTGTAAGCCTCTTTATCCACATGAGAAGGTCACCATAAAAATGAAAAAAACCCCTTCTCCTAGCCTTCCACTAGGTCCTCAAAGCATTCACTCTAGTTAAACCCAAACCCAGTGAAGGCCCATTCAAAAAGAGAGTCCATACCCACCAATTAATTCTTGGGAAATAGAGATGTTACAACCTATTTAACTATTTCAGCATTATCATTCAACTCCAAGCCCCATGCCATTATCATTGCTACTATGTCCACATTCACTTTCCAGTGGTGTTGGGCCTCCTGAAACATAAAAAACATATTTAACTCTAATTTTACTTAAATAATTAATTAAATCAAAATATTCAAATATTTGAATTTTAATTAATTTTCTCAAATAAACATAGGAACATAGTTAATATTCAATTTCAACTATAAACATTAAATCAATAATCATAGAAAATCACTCAATCAATTAAGACCAAACAAAGCAAAACCAAACATGCTCAAAGAAAGGGATCCACGAATTCATGTCATCTAGATCAATCTGGATAAGGAGTCAAACTGATACTCATCCAATCCTAGGACAAATAGGCTTGGGTTAGGGTTTCGGGTTTGACTGTTACCTCCCCTCTTTACAATTGAGATGAATATTTATGGGCATGCTCACTCCAACCAATTTAGGGAAGACGATGCCCTATACCTGCAAACCTGACATCATAGAAACAAGCATGTACATCCAATATGAATATAGCAGACAATGATATGGTATGGTCAAACGTGTGGATCTCGCCATGGAAAGTAACGATGTCTCCATCCTCTACCACAACAAATATGCAAAATAGGTAGTAACACACATGATAACCATACGCATGCAAGTATGGGGTCAATAACATCATATACCATAATAATTATAAAATATCACATCATGATAATATCATCATCTAACTATGCAATCACATGATAAACATATAACAATCATAATCCAGAATCATTCACTCAAATAATAACTGCTCAGATGAAATGTAGCCTAAAAGAATTCGACAAATCAACTAAAATAATAGCCTAAAAGAGTATGGCAACTGAAACTGAAAGAAAACTATGAGTGGGTACTACACATGGACTCTTTATTGTTTGATACACTGATACTTGTTCATGTTATTCTAATATATTTCTTTATTCATGTTTTGTTGCATTGTCATTGATGTTGTTGATACTTTTTCTCACATCCTGATGATATATTGATACTTTGGATTATGTTGATCATATGATATCTTATTTGATTTATGCTGCTTTGTGTGATTTTCTCTAATTTCCACACTTGTGATAGATATTGATATGCATCTCATGATTTGGATATTGATACATGTGATGTTTCATACTTGGTCATGATTAGATTATGTTAGATAGTGATGATAAAATGACATCATGATATATTTCACTGATATATGCTTATCTTTTTGTATTTTCAAAGCTTTATGGATATATGAATGCAAACTTATGTGAATGCAATCTTTATTTTATGGATGTATGCTTATGAATGTATGAGATGTAATGCGATGCGATGTATGGACATCTCATTTTTTATTTATGTATGGATGATTATGGATGCACTATGCAGACATTTTTATGATATAAATGGCTTATGGAAATGGATATCAATGATATACACTCCCACATTTCATTTAATTTCTTTATGATTTCATGATGTACTTGGTCAAACATGGAAAATGGTTAGTGTCTTTAGAATTTTCAACTTACATGGATGTTTTAGATAATTAAATTCACACATTCATACTGATGTAACTTAAAATGAATGCAACTATATTAAAATGAATGTAATTTAAAAATGAACTTCAATGCAACTAAAAACATGAAATGTAGCTAAATGAACCTAATGCAAAATAATATGATATGCAACTAAAAATGATCCTTAATGCAATTAACCAATGAAATGCACCTATACTAAGACACCTAGGACAATCATTGTTTATTCAAAGTGGACCAATTATCATCATAGAGCTTTTGCAATGGGACCTCATTAGGTTAGTACAATTTTCATTGATAGATTTAGCAATCATGAAAATATGAATACTTTCCTCTAATTTGTCATGTCAAAAGTTAACCTAAACATTAAAGAATATAGGCTAGAATGTTCTGTCAGTTACTTCATGTTTGATATAAACCCTTTTCTATCTTGGTGCATAATGTGTAAATATATACCCACAATTACCTTTTATTTTATATTCATATCCTTGGGTATAATCTGATTTACTATGTACCTTACTAGGAAGTAGTTTTTCACCTAAGTTTAAAATATGCAAAGAAATAAATCCAACCTCACTAAAGCTTTCACAGGAAACAGGTTGAGGTATACATGGCATTCCAATCATGATGGAGGCACTTATAGTAGACACCCATTTCCTACGATCACTTTAGATCATTAGATTTATCACCACAAACAAAAGATAAAGAAAATGTTATGCCCCCAGTCCTTGTTTCTCTAGTCCATTGTAGAAATCATCAAGTCACTCAAGGAAAGATAACAATCGAAAATTGATAATAAGAAAAGTTCATTATTCCTTTAAAATAATCAATTTATTTTCTTTAAAACAGATAGTTGTGATTATAGTGTTTAGGAACACTGTTAATTAATTTTTCAAACACATGAATCAAAATTATTATCAATCATTGATTTCTCTTCTATCCATAAGTAGCTGACATGTTTTAGAAACACTCTTATCATCATGATGTAGTGTTTAGGAACAATTTAGGTCCAAGTATTAAGAAATACATTTTATGGTGGTATTGAGAAATACCTTTGTTTTCATAGTTTAATGCCTATTGTGGACTCTACTCGTAGCAGAAAGTCCTAATAGTGATTTAGCGACATGCGTAGTTTTGATCATTGCCCCCTAGGAAAAACAATGTACCTAGGACCTTAATGTGGATAGATTCCATCCTTAGGAAGATACTATTTTCTGATAATAAACGATGAGGCATATGCATGCCATACTATAAACACCCTAGGATGATATTTGCTAGGTCTTTTTCCTATTATGATACATTTGCCTCAAGACTTTTATGCTCTTTCTTGTTATTATATGGCATGCTTCCATTAGATTGCTATCATGGTTTAAACATACTTAAATATGTTATACTTGGATAGATTACTATGTTACTTATTTTGAAGTTATGGTTATGTTTTTAATAAGTAGTTGTTTGAATATGAATGATTATGTGTAATTTGGTGTTTATCACCATGAATGTATTTATCCTAACCTTTGAAGTGTAGTGCATTGAAATTGCTCAGGATTAAATTGGGAAAAAACTAAAATCTAATTTTTCAAATTTTACTATGTTTTAGTAAATTGCATTTTTTAGGGTCTTCGGTGCATTTCTGGGAAAAAATGGTGTGCAAAGTACCAACTAGAAGTAGTCATTTTCAAAATTTGACTCTAGCTCTTTTGAATACCTTTCCAACGCATCAAACAGTTCGCAAATCGGAGCTAGGACTAGAAAGTTATGCCTTGTCCAAGTAGACCTAATTTTTATATATAGTTTTTTGATCATTTTTTATAGTTTGAATAGTTTATTTGTAATAAATATTATGATGGCTCTTCATTTAATTTCCAAGGGCTTTTGATGACCCTTGGGATCCATCAGACTTGTATAAACTCAAATATTCGAATAGAATGGATCAGTTTTTGGTTTGCAATATGGTTCTCAATTTTTGTATTGAATTCTACAATACTGTAGGTATCACACTAGGTATTGTAATCTAGTTTCATAAATCAAATCAGAAATAGAAACTATTGTTTTGACTAGGTAAAGTGTATTCATTCATTGAATGCTCAACCCAGTCTTCCAGCAAGTTCCAGTGGAGAAGTATTAAGCGTAGCACCAGTTGAGGGTTTTCAGAAGAGCAAGGTGGTAGTCATCTAGAGAAGACTGAGGTAGCATGATGAATTCCTTGAGGAAATCTGGGAGAGAGTGGAAAGTTAGATTTGTTGTTGTGACAACTCTTTCCTCTTTTCTAGATCTAAGTTGTTTTAGCTTTAAATAACTTTCCTACATTTCAGTTAGTAATGATGTAATAAAGATCCACCTATTTCTATGGCATAGTTAGATAAGTTGTTATAATTTTTTATTTAAATAAAGCCCCACTCCTGCACAAGAAAGGAGTGCATTATCAATTTACTGGAAATATAGTTTTATGTTGATTTCTGGTTTATAAATTTATGTACTCAATTATTCAATCAATGATAAAATAAAGTGTTGAGATTTAACTTTGCATAACTGTGATTGGAATACTCATCCAAGGGGGCCCACTTGGTGAGAAATCCATAAATAGATTAGAGTTACTTTCTTGCATTTTCTCTATTTCAATGTCAAGTATTAAACTATTCCTATAGCCAAAGCCACAGGCTAGCTGATGCTTCCTGTAGCCAAAGAAGTGGAACAATAGAGGTATTATGGCATATTTTTCAAGAGTCTTCATATTTTGTTAGCATCTACATTTCCATAATTTCTATTCCATTACTTACTTTTTCTGCAACTTTAGTTTAAGTATCATTCTAGTATTTATTTCCTGCAATAATAAGATATTTTCCTTCCAACATTTCTTTCCTACAGCAACTATAGAATGCATGGCTGAATGACACTTGGTGCATATACTTTTCTGGCCCATTTCAAGTAATAGATCCCTGGGTTGACATACTAAATGAGTTCTTATGAAGAGGATAAACTTCTCAGTTGGATGTCCAATCCCTGAGTTTAGAATTATAACAATTTTTTGATCCTTTATAAGAAGTGATCACTTTTGGCGTTGTTGCCAGGGAGGGTGCTGAATCTAGTCCTCACTAAGCCATTCCTAGGATTTTCTTTTATTTCCATCTTTAAGTAGAATAGATTTCATTTTGAGAAACACTACAATTTGCATCACTTCCTACTAGTTGCATGCATAATAGAAGAAGAGACACTAGAGGAAGGTACTTGCCAATTCAATCCAATCATCCATTTGAAGAGAAGAGCCCATTTTTTGATTCTATCATTGAAATTCATGAGACTACATCCTCATCCTCATCCTCTGAAGAAGAACACCATATTTCCTTTGAGGAGAAACCTAAAATTAATGCATTTGTTGAAGCCTTCTCTCATCTAAGAGATCAATTACCTAAAAATCCTATTAGATAGGAACACTCTTTACAACTAGTTATCTATCAACCACATCATCAACTTCCTCTACATCCTAGAAATCCTCCAAGGATGGTGAATCCCACCACATTTCCATTTCCCATCACTGACCAGTGAGACAATAAAAACCTTAAAAATACACCTTCCTTTGCCATTTCAAAATTCTATAGTCTTGTTACAGAAGATCTAGATACCTTTTTCTTTGAGTTTGATATCCTCTGTAGGAGTAATGACTACACCACTGATGACCACAAGCTCAAACTCTTTCCTATGACTCTTAAGGAGTCTGCATTGCGTTGGTTTATGGGCTTGGGGCGGGATGTTGTCCATGATTGGAAAGAAATACATGCTGCATTATTACTTAAATATAAGGAGTATTGTCAAGGAACCGATATGCGACGGGAAGACATCTTTAAAATGTTACAAAAATAAGATGAGACACTCAAGGACTATGTGTCACAATTCATGTTTAGCTACAAAGGAATACAGAGCATGCACTTAATGAAGAATCTCAGAAGCTTCTCTTTCTGAGAGGCTTACAAGATGGATGCACTGAAGCACTAGACTTGATGGTAGGAGGTGATATAACCCAATCTACATGAGATGATATAAAAAAAAATGCCTCAAGTACTCTAGAGCCATTGATAAGACAGGAAGGGGATATAGGTCCACGACGGGAAAGACAAATGGTGCAGGTGCTTCTAGAATAGAGATAACGCATCTCTTGTCTGATTTTAAGAAAGATATCATCAACAACATGGTCACACAGATGGATACCTTGCAGGAAAAGAAGAAGCACGAGGAAGGAGAGGCCATGCTAGCTTAATTTTGTCTCCACTGTAGATAGAAGAAGAGAGATTATTGTTGTAAATTGGTTGCTAATGTGGAGACTACCTAGATGCCAACTAACTACAAACCAATTGAATCAGTAGATGAGAAGTTGTTCTTCATCACTCAGCGATGACCATGGGTGCAAATACAAAAGGTATGCCTCAAGACCCACTTACATTCAACAATCCATTTTATAATAATCAATGACAAACTTCTATGAATTATCATTTAATCCTCCCTAGAAATTTTTTTAGAATCAATGGAAAAACTACCCTAGTTTGTAGTGGAAAAAACCTCAAGGAATTGAAAAAAACCCAAGGGGCATGGAAGCCACCATAGGGTAACTAGAAGTAGAACCCTCAGTGGTGAGGAGGTCAGCAATGGAAAAATAAACCTCAAGAATATCTGCCTCCACCTCTTCAGCCTCCACAATAGCAAGCACTTTTGCCACCACCAGCAACCAATAATCCACCTCTAAAGCCTATGCAACTACCTACACAACCACAAACAAACCCAACCAATAGGCCTCCTACACCTCAACAAAGTATGTATGCTACTGACCAAATGCAGTACCCCATGCAATATCCTACCCATGTAATCACACTTGATGATATCCACCTACAGTCTGAAATTACTATCCTTTCTCCTGAGCATCCAATCATAACTAAAGTACCCCAAGGAGATCTTATCCAAGATGAACACACTCCTCCTTTACCAGTACCATGGCCTATACCTAATAAAATCCATCACACTTGACCTCCTTTTCTACAAAGACTACAACACAATAATCCAAAGCTTACTGAAGAAACAACCTTTAACATTCTTAATCAATTAAGGAACATTAATGTTCAAATACCTTTATTTCAAGAAATTAATGATGTTCCTACATATGGAAAAGTCATCAAAGAAGCCTACTTTAAGAATCTTGGTCACAAGAAAAAGGATCCCCAGACTATCCATGTATTGGGAAAACTAGTTGACATCATGTTAGGAAAGACAACCATTAAAAATGCATTGATAGATCTTGGATCCACTATAAATGTCATGACTGGGGATATAATGCAACAAATTGGTATAACCAACCTCTGAACAACACCCATTGTCTTGCAACTTGTAGACAATTCCACTGTGAAACTTGATAGGTATGGTAGAGGATATAGTTGTTGACCTTGAATCTTGGTCTTACACATATGATTTCCTGATACTATCACCCAAAGCTACACTAGGGGGATACCCAATTATACTTGGTAGGCCTTGGTTAGCAATTGCTAATGCTTACATTGGATGTCACTCAGGGGATATGACCATCTTTGATGGTCAACATACAAAGACTCTAGTCCTGTATCCACCAGTCCAACCTCAAATGAAATTAGCCTCATAAATATGGCCTAACATAGGAGAATAAGATGAGGTTATAAACTCAGTGTCTCAATTAATGATGTTAAAAAGAGATCCCTTTCTGCAGCTCTAGGAAGAAGACAAAGTGATCACCAATATCTCACATAATCAGTATGGATCAAACCCAGATTCTCTGAAGTGTTCCTCTAATAATTGCTCTCTACAGGTTTTAAACCCTGATTACCAATGGGCTTCTCCTGTAGCCAAACAACTCTACCACCTATTTCTTCCCCATGAGATACAACTACCCTCATTAATGGATGTATCTATGATAGAGTTGACTAAGCAAATAGAGGTGTCTCCTGGCTGCTGCTTGAATATGAATAGCCAGCTAACTCCTTAGCAGCAAACATCACTGACTAAAATGCTGACAGGCCATACTAAAACATTTGCATGGGATTATTTTGACATGAAAGGTTTGGACCCAAAACTATGTACCCATAGGATATATGTAAAAGAGGACAAACCCCCTGTGAGGAAATTTCAAAGATGCGTAAACCCAACATTAAGAGAAATAGTCAAAAAAGAACTACAAAAATTCCTCAATGTTGGATTTATATATCCAATATTAGATAGCTAGTGGGTTTCTCCATTAGTAATTGTGCCCAAAAAATGAGGAAAATGGTGAGTGTGTGTTGACTATAGAGAGCTTCACAATGCAACTAAAAAGGATTACTTCCCCCTTCTATTCATTGACCAGGTATTGGACTCCTTGGCAGACAAAAAGTATTTTTCCTTCCTAGATGGGTATAGTAGGTACAACCAAATCTGAATCTTTCTTGAGGATCAAGAAAATACTACATTCACTTTCCCCTGGGGAAATTTTTCCTAATTTGTTTTGCCTTTTGGTCTCTATAATGCCCTAGCGATATTCCAAAGAGTGGTTATCAACATTTTTACTAATATCTCTCATGACTGTATGGAGATTTATATGGATGACTTCACAACATATGGCAAAACTTATGAGGAAGCCCTAAAAAACCTAGATAAAGGCCTAAAAAGGTGTGAAGAACACAACCTGTCTCTAAACAGTGAAAAGTGCTTCATGATGATGCAAGAAAGGATAGTGCTTCATCACTATATATCTACTATTGGAATCCAAGTGGACCCAACCAAAATTGAAGTTATTCAAAACCTTCCAACACCAACCAAGAAAAAAGATGTCTGAAGTTTTCTTGGACATGCTGGTTAATACATAAGATTCATCAAATACTTCAGTAAAATGGCCAGTCCCCTTCATTTTCTATTCACCAAAGATTCATAATTTATGTGAACCTCCAGTTGTGATCAAGCCTTCCTATAGCTGAAGTCAGTTCTTACTCAAGCTCTTATTTTATGAGGACCTAATTGGGAACTTTTGTTCCACATTCATATAGATGCGTCAGATCATGCAATAGGGTTTGTACTAGGACAAAATGAAGATATGGTAGAACATGCCATATATTTCATTAGAAAAAATATGCAAGGAGTGGAACTAAATTACACAGTCATAGAGAAGTAGCTTTTGGCCATTATTTATGCTCTAAAAATTTTTTGCCACTACATCATAGGATACTAGATATTTGTGCATAGTGACCATGAAGCCATTAAGTATCTTGCTAATAAGCCTACAATCACAAGAAGATTAGCCAGATGACTTCTACTAGTATAGGAATTAGATATCACCATAGTGGATAAGCTAGGAAAGTCAAATGTGGTTGTAGACTTCCTCTCACGATTGTAGAATTCAGATGAATCACAAATCATTGATGATAGCTTTCTAGATGATCACCTGTTCTCTATTTTAGCCAAAACTCCCTAGTATGCAGATATTGAAAACTACTTAGTTTCTCTAAAGGTACCTTCCTATTTCTCACCAAAAGAAAAGAGACTCCTCATAGAAAAAAATTTCAAATTTTCATGGATTGTTGATTGTCTATTCTATAATGGGCCTGATCAAATATTGAGAAGGTGTGTCAGGAAGGATGAAACCTATGACATCCTCCATGCATGTCATGATGAGTCTTGTGGGGGGTATTTTTTAATCAAAAGAACAATAATGAAGATACTGAACACATGATACTACTGGTTGATCCTCCATAAAGATGTTGTCAACTACAAAAGAAAATGTGCTCGATGCTAAAGGATAGGGCAACCAACAAAGTTTGATGAAATGCCTCTCTTTCCTCAAGTGGTAGTCACTCCATTTGATAAATGGGGGTTAGATTTTTTTAGACCCATCAACCCTTCATCAAATGATAACTCATACATTCTTGTGTGTACTAACTATGTAACCAAATGGGTGGAGGTACATGCCATGAAACATGCTTGGGATAATAAGGTGGTTGAGTTTTTATATGAAGAAATATTCACACGATATGGTGTACCAAGAGAACTGGTTATTGATCAGGGTGCTCAATTCACATCAACACTGATCATTTCCCTAATGAATGAATATAATATTCACCATAGGAAATCAAGTCCATATCAGCCATAGGAAAATGGACAAGCAGAAATTACAAATAGAGAGATAGAGGCCATTCTGACCAAAATAGTGCAGTTACACAAAAAGGACTAGAGCACAAGGTTATAAGAAGAAGTCTAGGCATATAGGAGAACATGGAAGATGATGACAGGTTTCACACCTTTTGAATTGGTTTATGGAAAGAATGTTGTCATGCCTATAGAATTTGAGCATAAGACCTTGAGAATGACATTACAATTAAACATTGTTCTTCCAACAGTGCATTGCAACAAGATCCTACATCTTAACCAACTAGATGAAACATAAAAAGAAGCCCTACAACACACTAAAATGATCCAGATACAACAAAAAAGGTGGCATGACTCATATATCCTCAATAAATAGTTAACTCCCGGTGATTGGGCTCTCTTGTAGGACTCTAATTATCAAGAGACAGAAGGTAAGCTTACTACAAGATGAATTGGTCCTTATGAAATTAAAAATGTATATGCTAATGGTGTAGTTTAGTTATCAACCATCGACCCTGTACATTTCAAGTTGTTGGTAAATGGGCACAGACTCCATTTGTACCATAAACCAGAAACAAAGGTAAAATTTATGTGGTAGTTTGAGACTTCTACAGCAACTAAACCTCCTGCAGCTGATAAAGCTCCTGCAACCGATGAACTCTCTGAAGCTGATGGACCTCCTCCAACTGAAGACTTCTCTACAACCAATGGAGCTCCTCCAGCTGAAGATTTACTTACAGCTAACAACTTTCTCTGGTCATTGCTTTAATTCTACATGAATGCAGTCATAATAAAGTTTTTGTTTCCCACTAAAAAACTTCTTGTTATAATAAAGCCCTTGTCACATCACATCTCATCACATTTATCTCCCATATTCATCCATCTTTCACATCATTATCATGCAATGTGTTAATTTTTGTTTGGCACACGTCACTCAATATTTTCATATTTTGGTATTTATGACTATTATATTTCATGTACGCATTCATTTATTATTTCAAATTCTCTTTACTTTCTTTAACATTATTATAACTAATGCTTCAATTAATTTAGTAATTTTTCCAAGTACTATTGTACTTTTGAGCCATACATGTGAGGACACCTACATATTTTTCATAGGGGGCAGTCAGTTTAAGTGTGTGATGTTGCTTTAACATTATTATAACTAATGCTTCAATTAATTTAGTAATTTTTCCAAGTACTATTGTACTTTTGAGCCATGCATGTGAGGACACCTACATATTTTTCATAGGGGGTAGTCAGTTTAAGTGTGTGATGTAATAACTATCCTCACTTAAGATCACCATTATTAATTTGTACACTTGTACTACATAGCCATTGATTTAATAGCCTTTGTATCTAAAATTTCTAGCCTTAAGTTTGTTTTTTAACTCCAAAATTCTAGCTTCAGTTATATTTTTCTTTTTGAATTCCTCTACCATTTCACCTAAGATACCCATTGTGAGAGACAAGATAGTCTTTGTTTGGTAATTACCAAACCTTGGTGAAGTTGAATTATGGGAAGAATAGAGACTAAGAGAATTTGTTAAGAAAGTGATGTAGGGGCATCCAAGGTTAAGGCAGGGGCATTCTTTGTCCACGATGAAACTGCATGGGGAGTTGGTATTTTGGTTGGTGTTACTCAGTTGCAGCCTTGACCGATAGTCTCAGTCATTGAAGGAACTCGACAGCCTCTGGCACTTGGTGAAAGTGTTATTTGGTCATGCCTACGGTGATCAGTCGACACTGGTGCTTAGTGATGTATGGCATGCTTGGTTAATTCACTATCGCTTGGTAGTTCTAGCTTACTGATAGGAGTTTTGTGTGATTTTTTGAGCCGACTTGGTGAATTTATTGTTGGTAGCTATTGTTATAGGCTGACATGCTGAATTAAATGTTTGTATATATTTGTAAGTTGACTTGTATCGAATTTAATTATTTGTTTGGGAGAGTTAAGGGTTTCATCTTGCTGACTTGTGGCTGATGATTAGTATTTAAGGACTACGTGGGTAGATGTTTAGGAGGACTTAGCAGATCTAGGATATCAGATGCGAAGCTTGAAGTTGAAGTTGGTGAAGTTGTGGAAAAGTTCTTAATGATCTTGCAGATCAGATTGATATTTGATAGTTATTTGTAGCAAAGCTAGGGGTTTGCATACTTGGGAACAAGGAGATTTCTTGGAGGCTTGTGAGCTCAAGTTTAGATCTGCCTTAGGGTTTCCATTAGCTTCTGATTGTCTTCAAGGCTGAAATAGCTGAGATTGTATTGGATCTATTGTGGATTTTGTAGAATTATTTCATTTTGTAATTGGCCCTAACTCGAAAGGCCTTATAGCCAGGAATGTTAATGCAAATTACTTAAAATATTTATGGTGTTATCTCTTGTGTTGAGTATTCCATTGTGTAATTTTTTTGGCTACAAGGTTTGGAATGTCCTTCATTGGATCCACCATCCTTGACTACATTAGGTGGTATCAAAGCTAAACGTTTGTTCCTATTGGAGTTGATAGTTGATCTTGAAGGTTAACATACCAAGGATGATCTTGCGAAGTTGATCCCATTGAAGTAGAGATTGTGCACAATTTGGATTGCAGATCTGAAGCACTAAACTTTTGAAATTGTGCCCTAGTTGTTTGCAAAATTGTAGGTTGAGATCTGACTTGTTTACAACTTGGAAATTGTCACAAGGTGGTCAGTGAGGGTTTGTTGCAGAGGGTTTCTCTTATCTTTAAGGATGCCTCTAAGAAGATTGGACTCTAGAGTTATTTCTAATCTTTGTGATACTATTGAATCCTAGATCATAGAGAAATTGAAATCAGATTTTAGATCTGAGATGGAATTGATGAAGAATGACATGGTCACCGAGATCATGAGAGTTGTTATTGGTATACCTCAGAATGTTGGTACTAAGGATGGCTATGAAGAAGCTGCTAAAGAATTTGAAACTATTGGATCTAGTGGTGATTACCGGAGGAGCAGATCTGGTGAAGATAGAACTGCTCAGTTACCTAGATCTGCTTCTTGGTTTAGTAATTACGGAATGGAAGTTTCTACTTTCTTTGGTACTTTGAAACCTGACAATCTAACTGATTGGATAGGTGAACTTGAAGATTTCTTTGAGCTAGAAGAAATTGAAGATCCTCTTCAGGTGAGATTAGCACAAACAAAGTTGAAAGGACATGCTGCTCTTTGGTGGAAGGAGCTACAAAGAGAATGAGAAGATGAAGGTGATACAAAGATCAATCAGTGGAGGTTGATGGTGACTAAGTTGAAAGCTAAGTTCATACCAGCTGACTATGAGCTTGACTTATTTAAGAAGTTGCAGAATCTAAAATAGAAGGAATTGTCTGTTGAAGATTATACTAAGGAGTTCTACAAACTTACTATTTGGTCTGGACACTGAGAGCTCGGTAAGGAAAAGGTAGCTCGATATGTGAATGGTCTAAGATTCAATATTCAAGATGAGCTTGGTACACTGAAGATTGATTATGTTGAAGATGCTTATCAGTATACTCTGAAGGAAAAAGATAAGTTGAAGAGGAAACAACCTAGTAACTCTCGAGGGAAGGAAAAGATTGATCACTTGATGAAGGATAAGTTGACTAATGCAAAAGATGAACATAAACCTATGGAATCAAAGAAGAAGATAGGTAGAGTTATCTTTAAGGGTACTTGCTGTAACTATGGAGAGGAAGGACACCATTCTTTTGAGTGTACATAGAAGAAGGTTGACCGATGAACTACTATGATGAATGAGAACATTAAGAATGAACTTTAATTAGAGAACTTGATGCTTCAGTGAACATTGCTTAATACAAAGGATGAACCATGTTAGAGGAGTAACTTGTTTAGGACCCGATGCAAGACTGAAGGTAAACTCTTTGATGTTATTTTTGATAGTGGTAGTACTGATAACCTTGTTGCTAAGGACTTGGTTCAGAAACTTGGTTTGAATAGAATGAAGCATCCTTGTCCTTATAGGATTGGTTGGTTACAAGATGTTCATGCCTTGGAAGTTAGAGAACAATGCTTCATTAATGTTTAGATTGACCAGTACAAGGATATTGTGCTTTGTGATATTGTGAAGATGAATAGTTATGATATATTACTTGGTAGACCTTGGCAATATGATTGTAGAGCTATTTATGACTGTGTCCAAAATGTGTTTACTATTGAGAAGGATGACAGGAAGTTTTCACTGATGCCTTTGATGGATACAATACTTGGTAGGAGAAGCCTGAGTATTGGTAGCCAAGTTGAGATTGTGGATCCACAAAAAATGAATGATCAGTATGGAGAATTGACTTGTACATTCTCAAGAAAAGACTTGAAGAGATAGAGGAAACTGAAGTGGAAGAGTTTGCAAGAAGAAAAAGTGGAGGACTTGTATGTGAAGAACCAGTTCAGGATTTATGTGCTAAATCCTTAAAGATGATCTTCTCACATAGGAACATCTTTTGGAACTTGGGGTGTCTGATGCAGGGGCATCCAAGGTTAAGGTAGGGGCATTCTTTATCCTTGGTGAAACTGCATGGGGTGTTGGTATTTTGGTCAGTGTTACTCGGTTGCAACCTTAACCAATGGTCTCAGTCATTGAAGGAAGCTCGGTCACTGAAGGAACTCGACAGTCTCTGGTGCTTGGTAAAAGTGTTACTTGGTCATGCCTGCAGTGCTCGATCGACACTGGCATTCGGTGATGCCTGGCATGCTTAGTTAATTCACTTTCGCTTGGTAGTTCTGGCTTATCGATTGGAGTTCTGTGTGATTTGTTGAGTTGACTTGGTGAATTTATTGTTGGTAGCTATTGTTATAAGCTGACATGCTAAGTTAAATACTAATCATCAGCCAAAAGTTGGCAAGATGAAACCCTTAACTCTCCCAAAAAAATAATTAAATGCCATACAAAGAGTGCTTGGGTAGATGTTTAGGAGGACTTAGCAGATCTAGGATATTAGATGTGAAGCTTGAAGCTAAAGTTGGCAAAGTTGTGGAAAATTTCTTAATGATCTTGTAGATCATATTGATATCCGATAGTTGTTTGTAGCAAAGCTAGGGGTTTTCATACTTGGGAACAAGGAGATTTCTTGGAGGCTTGCGAGCTCAAGTTTAAATCTGCCTTAGGATTTCCATCAGCTTCTAATTATCTTCAGGGCTGAACTAGCTAAGATTGTATTGGATTTGTTGTGGATCTTGCAGAATTGTTTCATTTTGTAACCAGCCGTAACCTGAAAGGCCTTACAACCGGGCATGTTAATGCAAATTACTTTAAACATTTGTGGTGTTATTTGTTGTGTTGAGTATTCTACTATGTAATTCTGTTAGCTACAAGGTTTGGACTATCCTTCATTGGATCCACCATCCTTGTCTGCATCAGAAAGCCACTGGAATTAGAAGAACCAAGGTTTTAGAATCTCTCAAGCAAGCAAGATGGGTGGACATCCTATACGCTCTAAGCTAGGTAGTCATGCATCTTTATTGCAAGACTAGACTAGTGTTCAGACATTTAACTATGTAGGATGACTTACATATTTTATAGGGTTGAATGGTCATGATGAGGCTGCGGGATTGGAATTCCTATAGACATATAGTAATGGGGTTGCATATGTAAAAGGATTAAAAGTAGAATCTTTAGAGGCGTGAATTGTAGAAGTTTCCAGACTTCCTGCCATAGGTAAAGCGTTTCCACATAGTCATGATGCTGGCATAGCTTGAAAAGAATTTTCTTTGCCAGTAGACCCTGCAATGGAATACAACAAACAAGGTGCTAGATGAATGTCTCTTCCTAGTGAGTACCCTCAATTAGAAGTGCACATTATAAGGTACCTTACTTGTGAAGGGTGGTTCTCTTTCTTGCATGCCATTGACTTCAAGCTTTTGAGTCATTTCTAGCATGGTCATTTAGTAAATTTTCCCAATGTCATGTATTTGTTGTTCAATTTGAGTTCTAAAGAGGTTAGGAAGGGAATGAATAATTTTTTCAATCATCATGGTCTAATAAAACTTCTGGTAGAAAGAGCCCTACATGATACCTCTCCCATGACCTGGGAAGAGTTTCTTGTAGCACCTCATGTGCAGTTAAATGGAGATAGACCATAGCCTACAAAGCCACAACCTGAACATCAAGAAGAGTAGGAAAATCTTCCCAATGAGGTCATTCCTGATAAGGTGGAGCCTACTATTCCAAAGAAGTCTCAGGAAAACCCTCCTACCTTAGAAATCAACAAAGAAAATGTGGCAGCAAATGTTCCAAACCCTAATTTGGAGGGAAAAAAATTGAGGTTCCTAAAGAATCCCATAGCCCATAAGAAGCCCTAAAAAAAGAGAAAAGGAAAGGAAAAATGGCTGAATATGATGTGGGTGATGCCCTTGTTCCTCCTACAACCACATCTGCCACCAAAAGAAAGACTCCACAGAAACGTCCTACATCATTAGCTAACACACCACTATGACATAGTGTTTGTTTGAACATGAAGAAAATGGAGAATGACTCTCCTATAATGAATGGTTCTAATCATGATGTTCCTATTGAGGAACCCATGGAAAAAGAACTAGAAGAAGGCAGTTCATTCATAAGGATTCATGACATGATGGGAGAAAAACCTACTACCACTATATCAGGCTAGACAACAAAATGGAAAGTAACAAAGAGAATGGACATCTCTGATGTATCTTATTCCCTTCTAGGAAATTTTCAAATAGATGACATTTTGGATGCATCAGCACCAGCTCCACAAGAAAATCAAGAGGCAATTCCAAAACGCCCAGTTCCACTAAGGAATCAAGAAAAGGTAACAATACACTCCTTTTCCATTGATTACTTTAAGCAAGTTCAGTATGAAAAGTCCATGTGGGAATTAGAGAGAGAAGTAAAAAAAGGAAATAAGACTACAAAAATATGAAATTCAACTCCTACAAGGTAAGTTGGATTCGATTACAAAATTGGTTCCTAAAATGATTGAATGTAGACAACCACCTAGGGTTTATGCCCTATGTTTGAAGGAAATTTTTTTAATGTTTAAACTAATAATAATTATTAGAGATTTGAGCACTGACATAGAATCTCCTCAAAACTTTGTGGCTACATAAGAGACGTCGCCTAATTTTATCAAAAATATTCTTTGTGAATTGTACATTCAAAATCATGTTGTTCCATCTAATACCGACTAGAATCCCCTGTTATTTGTGGGTAATATTCACTTGTCCTCTTTACTATATTAGGTAAGAAATGAGATCAATTATAGAGAAAAATTGAATAGGTATAGGGAAATTGAACACACTATTACACTTCCCCTACGTCCTGAGAGTAAAATACCCAAAAGGCTCTATTTTGATTGGTTGGAAATTGTATATGGATTAAATGATTCTACACATGGGAGGATGATACTAGAAAATAGAGAACATGTGGACACAAAATTTGAAAGGTTGTCATTGGCAGAAGGACATAGATCTATAGAAGGGCTACAAAAAAAGTGGGTCAAGTTAACTATGGCCCTAAAAAAGGTAGAACCACAGTCTTATCTACTTCTGAACTACCATGCAGAGGGTCCAATAGTACATAGAGTTGGGATGACAATTGCAACTAGAGAGGTGGTTACCTCTTACCTTCTAGCCTTCTCTACTTTTGTGGCCATTATACAATTATATAGATAACAAGGTCAATGAGGACTTGGAGATAAGTCATTGCATAAAGATTGAAAAAACAAATAATTTCTACTGGTGAGTGGGTAGTTTGATGATTGGAGAGACACAAGAAGGAGACCTTACAAATCTTGCAAAAGTCATAAATACTTCAGTGCCTGAGGGACGACTCTAGTCCTCATAGGGGGTAATGATGAGGCATATGAATGTCATACTATAAACACCCTAGGATGATATTTGCTAGGTCTTTTTCCTATTATGATACATTTTCCTCAAGACTTTTATGCTCTTTCCTATTATTATATGACATGTTGTCATTAGACTGTTATCATGGTTTAAACGTACTTAAATATGCTATACTTGCAAAAATTACTATGTTACTTGTTCTAAAGTTATGGTTATGTTTTTAATAAGTAAAGTAGTAGTTTGAATATGAATGATTATGCGTATTTTGGTATTTATCACCATGAATGTATTTATCCTAATCTTTGAAGTGCAGCACATCAAAATAGAAAATGTTGTTTTGACCAGGTAAAGTGTATTCATTCACTGAATGCTCAACCTGGTCTTCCAGCAAGTTCTAGCAGAGAACTATTAATCACAGCACCAGTTGAGGGTTTACAGAAGAGCAAGGTGGCAATCATCCAGAAAAGACTGAGACAACGTGATGAATTCCCTGAGGATATCTAGGAGAGAGTGGCAAGTTAGATTTGTTGTCACATAAACTCTTTCCTCTTTTCTAGATCTAATCTATTTCATCTTTAAATAGCTTTCCTTATTTTCAATTAGTGTTGTTGTAATAAAGATATGCCTATTTCTATGGTGTAGTTAGATAAGTTGTTAGAAGTTTTCCTTTAAATAAATCCCTACTTCTGCATGACAAAGGAGGGCATTATTAGTTTACTGGCAATATAGTTTTCTATTATTTTCTGGTTTATAAATCTCTACACTCAATTATTCAATCAATGGGAAAATGAAGTGTTGAGATTTAACTTTGCATAATTATGATTGGAATACTCATCCAAGGGGGTCCACTTGGTGAGAAATCCATAGTTAGATTCATTCTAGTTAGAATTACTTTCCTACATTTTTTTTGTTTCAGTGTCAAGTGTTAAACTGTTCTTGTAGCCAAAGCCATAGGCTAGCTGACACTTCCTGCAACCAAAGCAGTGGAACAACAAAGGTATTATGACATAGTTTGCAAGAGTCTTCATATTTTTTTAGCATATACATTTCTATAATTTCTATTCTAGTACTTACTTTTCTATAGATTTAGTTTAAGTATCATTGTAGAATTTATTTCTTGCAATCATAAGATAGTATCCTTCCAACATTTCTTTCCTGCAACAACTATAGAATGCATGGCTGAGTGACACTTGGTGCATATACTTTTCTTGCTTGTTTCAAGTAACACATCCCTGGGTTGACATACTAAATGAGTTCTTACAAAGAGGATAAACTACTCAGTTGGATGTCCAATCCCTGAGTTTGAAATTATACCTAGTTTCTGAGCCTTTATAAGAAGCGATCAATAAGCTTTTAGGATTTTCTTTTAGGATTTGGTGTGTCACGAAAGTGACTGGAAGATATGTACAAACTAAGATTTACATCAGCCAAATGTGCAAGCATTGTCTTGATAGATAGAGCATTGATTAAAAGTAGCGCGTGTTTACTAGGTTTTCACTACTTGGCCAAAAAATTTCTATTTTTTCTATCATGGTGCTTGTTTACTAGGTTTTCACCAAGACACTTTTTATGTTTTCCACTTTTTTTGTACTTTTTCTTTTTCTACTTATTTTGGACTCACCAAGGTGCCTATTTGCTAGGTTTTCACTAAGATGGTCATTTTTTTAGGACTTTTTCCATTGTTTTTTATTTTTTTCAGGATCCATATTTGTTGTTTTTGCTTTTCTTTAGGAACTTTTTTCTAATTTTTTTTGTACTTTTTTTCAGGACTCTTTTCATTGTATAGAAGCTACCTCAAGAATGTCAGGCATAAAACCTTTTCAAATGCAGAGTATTGATCGAATCTAGTAAAACATCTCCTTCAGGCATAGCCAATTGATAGGCTCCTGATCCAAATGTTATTGTGATGATAAAGGGATCTAGCTAATTGGGTTCAAATTTTCCCTTTTACTCTCGATTTTGCTGATTTTTAGGATTTTCTCTCAAAACTAGATCTCCCACCTAAAAACTTCTTGGTTTTACCTTCTTGTTATATCCTCTTGAAATTTTTTTTATAGGCTTTGAGATGATTAAATGCCTATTGTCTGCACTCATCTAGCAATTCTAGCTCTTGCAATCTAGAGATTTTATAGTCCTCATCGGTGACTAGATGATTCAATGATAACCTCAGTGATGGAATCTCTACTTCAATTGGTAAGACTACTTCTGATCCATAAACTAGGGAAAAATGAGTTGTGCCAGTTGGTGTTATGATGCTAGTTCTATAAGGCCATAATGATGGACTAATTTGTAAATGTCAGTCCTTTCCTAATTTGTTCACTATCTTATGCAAGATTTTAAAAATAGTTTTGTTTGATGCCTCAACCTGTCCATTACCTTGAGGGTAATAGATCAAGGAATAGTGTTGAGTGATTTTAAATTGAAGACACAACTCATCTATGTCTTTATTTCTAAATTGACCCCCATTGTCAGTCACAATCGGCGAGGGTATTCCATATCTATAGATAATATAGTTCAAGATAAACATTGAAATTTGTTTTCTAGTTGCATTGGATAGTGGGACAACTTCCACCCATTTTGTGAAATGCTCAGTTGTAGTAATGATGTATTTATGTCCATTTGATGAATTTGGATAAATCTGACCAACTAAATCAAAGGCCCATTGCTGGAATGGCCAATGTGTTATGAAAGGAATTTTCTCCCTAGCTAGAGCATGTATTAGGTTACCATGGATCTGGCATTTTTTGCATGTTTTTGAAAAATGGATAGCATCTTTTTGCATTGTGGGCCTATAATATCTAACTCTTAAGAATTTCTTAGCTAATGAAAAATCATTTGAGTGTGATCCACACACAGCTTCATGAACTTCCTTTAATGCACAATTAGACTCTTCATGTTCTAAACACCTAAGAAGCGTACCATCTAGACTACATCTATACAAGTCATTAGCAATAATTATATAATGTGATTCCACTCTTATAAGGGATCTCTTTTCATTTCTGGAATAGCCTTCAGGGATTGTTTGGTCTTTTAGGTAAGAATAGATATGGGCGTATTTGGATAAAACTTTGGTTTCAAGGGCACAAACAATATGGGATTCAGGTGAGTCATAGGTGGGAAATGGGAGTTCTTCCACTAGGAAGTCATAGCAAAATTGGTGTTCCTCAAGTTGTAACACTAATGCTAAAGTAGACATCACATCAACTGCTCTATTCTCTAATCTTGGAATTTTCACAAATGTGATGAAGACAAAGTATTTCTTCAAGTCATCTACCATTCTTTTGTAAGGCATGATCTTATCATATTTTTTCTGGTAATCACCATTTACCTAGTTGATAATGAGTTTTGAATCTCCATAAATGTGTAATTCAACAATTTTCCACTCTATTGTAAGTTTGAGTCTATTCCCCAAAGCTTCATATTCTACTATGTTATTTGTACATGGAAAGATCATCTTATATGCTTTCAGGATTTTATATCCTTGTGTTGTAATGACTAAGCATCAAGCTCCTAATCCTTACTGTGTAAAGGAGCCATCAAAATACATTTTCCAGGGGTGCTCTATCAAGTGACAACTGAGATATAAATCTTCTTATGGATTGTAGCTTGTCTTGAAGCATCCTCATTTGATTAATATGTCTAGGTGGTTGCATTTCAAGAATATCTTTCACCTTTGCTGGGTCCACCTCAATTTTTTTGCTGAGACTATGAATCCTAATAGTTTTCCAAATGATACCCCAAATGCGTACTTCTTAGGATTAATTCTTAATTAAAACTATTCGATTTTGTCAACGATTTTCCTTAGATCTTCTATATGTGTAGTCCTTATCTTTGACTTTGCCAATGTATCATCTACATAGTCTTCCATGTTTCTATGCATCATGTCATGGAATATTGTGGTCATTTCTCTTTGATAGGTTGCACCTACATTTTTTAGACCAAATGGCATCACTTTCCAATAGTATGTTCCCCATGCGCATGTGAATGCATTCTTTTCTTGATCTTCAGGAGAAATTTTGATTTCATTATATCTAGAAAACCTATCCATTAATGAGTACATCTCATAGCCTTTTGTCAAATCGACAATCATGTCTATGTTGGGAAGTGGAAAATCATCCTTTGGACAAGCCTTGTTTAAATTTCTAAAGTTTTTATAAACTCTAATGGATTTGTCCACCTTAGAGACATGAACTATGTTTAAAATCCAATCTACATAATCAATAGCTCTAATGAATCCAACTTTCAATAGGTTTTCCAATTTTGCTTTTACTAGCAATGCCACATGTGGATTCATTTTCCTTAGTTTTTTCTTTATTGGTTTCACATCAGGAGAGATGGACAAGTGATGCATGATCAAATTTGTATCCAATCTAGGCATGTCTAAATAAGACCAAGAAAAATTGATCTTCTTTTCTTTGAAGAAATTGGTGAATTGGATCTTTTCCTCTTCTGTCAATGACTGAGCAATGTGGACTAACTGAGGAGCTTCTATTGTTCCCAAATTAATGAGTTGTGTAGGTTCAATCAAAACTGAGGATCTTTCCTAAAAGTGATCTGGGAGGATATCAAGAATCCCATCCTTTGGCACCTCTAGGAGGTTTTCACCATTAGATTCATCGTTTATTTTTCTCTTTTAGGATCTGACACTGCCAATAAGTGGTTTTCACAATCAAATATCTTATTCTTTTTGTTTTTCATTTTTTGACTGAGAAACTTGATATCCTCCTCAGTCATGGTTTCCCTCTTTACACTGGTGGAAGAAAGAAAGGGTTCACAAGCGTTAATATAACATGCTAGGGAATAGTCATTGTTAAAAGACAAAAGGCTTGTGGATCAAGGCTCATTCTAGTCTATTAATTCAAGATGTAATAAGGACAAATATTTAGTGGGTTCAAGAGATAGCACTACATTATTATCAACATTATTAACTTGTAAGATGTTTTCCATTAAGTTTGATTCTCAATAGATGTTAGTATTATTAGAGTCATTTTTCATTATTATTAGAGTTCATGTTAATGTTATGCAAATCTAACTCTAGTGATCTAGCATTAGAACTCTCTCCTTCTTCAATCAAGACTCTAGGAGAAAATTTATGTATCACATCAACTTCTATATCCATAGTACCATTAGAAAGAGCATCTCATTCACATTCATGTTAGTCTACCTGAATATCATTTAAAACCCCCAAGAAGTGGGCAATAGTCATCAGCACTTCATCTTCTTCATTAGCATTATTCTCTTCTTCTTGAAATTGTTCTTGTGAAGTTATCATGTATGGTTCCTCATCAAAGTGAGGTGTGTCAAAAATAGGAAGCCCTTGTTCTTTTTCTTTTTCAGGCTCTTCTTCTTGTCTTTCTCTTGGTGTTTATTCAAGATTGGTACCAATTTCTGATAATGGGTCTTCTTGTAAGAGAAACAACCTTTCATAGGAAATAGGTTGTCCTTCTACCTCTTCTTCATCATATGATTCCTCAGATCTTTCAAATACAGGACCACTTTCTGCAATAGGATGAGATGTTTCTTCTTTGAAGCCTAATCCAGTCTTGTCCTTTGGGTTTCTAAAATCCACGTGTATAGGTTCCACAATTCCTTGTTTGTTTTTTTCCAAGGGTCCTTTTCCTTTGTAACCCATTTTTTTCATGATCTCATATCCCTTTCCATATTTGTTTGTATCTATCTCAATGTGTTTGATATTTCCATCTTCTTCATTTTCTTTATAAAGCCATTGCAAAATAGCTTTTTCCTCATTTTCTTCTTCAAGGGACACTTTTTCTTTGACCATTCTGGTTCCTTCATGAATTGTTAGAACACTACCATTGGAAGGTGTAAATGTTGATGAAGGTCTTCCTTGGGATCTAGGAGATATGGGGAGATCTGTTAGAGATATTACAGGATCGATCTTGTATTCACCCATACTCATTTCTTGAATGTTGAACTTTTTAGAAAAGCTCTGCAGGACCATTTCTTTAGATGTCTCTGTGTGCTATAAATGTGTCACACTTCTATGGATCATTACATGCAAGGAAACTCAATAATGAGTCCTCACAAATCGATCCATAGCTCCCTAGGCATGGAGTGCAAGGGCTTTTAAGAATGCTCTCAGCTAGAGCTATTTAGCCTATAACCTTGCTAGTAAACCATGCAATGGGAGATTCAATGAAGACAAGGGAAAGAATGCCAATATCCTCAAGAATCAAGAATGAAAATGCAATGCAATTCTATGCTAGAAATGGAAATGCAAGCTAAGCTATGAAAGGAAATATGCAAGTGTTACAACCCAAGCTAATTAATCTATGTGAGCTAATCTAGAGCATAGAAATGAAGCTAATCTAAGAAAGCATAAATATGAAGCTAAGCTAAGAATGCAAGAATGAGATGTAGAATGCAAGAATGAGATGTAGATGCTAAGAATGCTCCAAATCTTCAAAAACTCCAAAGTGACCTAGAAATCCTGCAGCATAAAGTTAGCATAAAAAGTTGGGGATCTAGAATGAAGAAGAGAGCTCTCCTTTTATAGGAAGTGAGAAGGAATGGACCATGGAGATTAAGAGGCAAAAGATTTAATCAACAGTGGAGCTTAAAAGAGGAGCAATCCATGTGCACAAATATCCTCCAATGAGAAAATAGGAGTTGACTTTTGTGTCCATATGAGACAAAAAGTGCTTTTTCCCTTTTTATAAAATAAGAATAATGCTTTATTTGTGCAACTTAGGATAAGAGGAAAAGTGGGGGCTTTTATTTATTTAAAAGGGGAGGAAATATTCCTTTTAAATAAATAAAGACTTAGGATAAAATGGTTAGCCCATAGAAAATAATCCAATAAATGATAGAACTAGGATTTGATCAAGAGCAAGCAATTGATGATTTAGCAAAAGGGGCTAATAGTCTAGGTGACCATTTTTAGGTGTACACAGTCTCCTCCTTATTAGAGCTTTCTTTATTATGTGGGACCATGCTCTCTATTTGTTTAAGACTATTACAAGGATATGTTGTGTCAGTTGGAATAGTCACCTCCACTCCATTATGAGGAAATTTTATGCATTTGTGGTAAGTAGAAGGAACAACTTGCATTGAGTGTATCCACGACCTTCCAAGAAGAATGTTGTATGCGAGTGGTAAATCAAGAACGTAACATATGAAATCTCTTTCCATTGGTCCCACTCTGATAGGTAAAACAACTAATCCTTTGGTGGCTCTTTCTTCTTGATCATAGGCTTTGATTGTTATGTTTCTTCTAGGATCAATTGCATGTTCAGAGAATCCCAATTATTTTACCAAGTTGTATGTCCAGATGTTCAAACTAGCACCTCCATCTATTAAGACACACTTGACATGATGTTTATGAATAAGGACTCTAGATGTAATGGTTTATTATGTGGTTGGTTCAATGATTTGTCATCTTCTTCAGAGAAAGATAGGTAATGTGGGGAATTTAGGTGACGAACCATAGTTTGGAATCTATCCACATCTAGATCTTTTGGAACATTCATGTTAAGCAAGACTTGATCAAGAACTTCCCTATGACTAGGATATATTTTTAACACCTCTAGAATGGATATTTGAGCTGGCGTATGCTACAACTGGTCCACTAGATTAAACTTTGGAGGTAATGCTAGATGTTTCGATGTTGTTGTTGTAGCTAGTGTGTTCGATGTTGAAGATCCTTTGAGAGTGAGCTTAGCTTGATTTCTTGTTATAGCATTAGAAGACTTAGTTTGATTTTGGACTCCTTTTAGAGTGATCACATGGATGGATGGTTTGCATGGTTCCACCATATGAATTACATTATCATTATTAGTGTATGTATAATTAATCTTGTTACTCTTGGAAGATTCTCCTTTTTCATAGCTAGGAAATGGAGTTTGGAATGGTTTATGATCATTGTTTGTATGATGTCCATACACCTTAACTTTTCCTTCTTCAATTATATCTTGAATAACATGTCTTAATTTCATACAGTTGTTTGTTTTGTGTCCCTTATTGCGATGAAAATTATAATAATCATTATCATTCCACAACCTTTGTTTTAGTTCTGGTTCCCAAGGTTTGGAGTCAGGAATCGTAATGATTTTTTTTTCCAATAGTAACTTCAAGACCACTTCCAATGTATCTCCCAATGGTGTGAATATTCTATTAGGCCTTGCTGCCCAAGGCTCTCTTTGAGTAGGAGGTTTATTGAAATTCTTGTTAGCCAATGGTGTCACTATAGAATTAAAAGTCTTGGTCGCTTGGAGACTTGTGAGATTGAAGACATTCATCTTTGGTTTTGAATTAAGAGTATCCACCACTCCATTTTTAACAACATTCTTGCTCTTGTTTTTGTATTTGTACTTATCTTTGGTGGGATAGTACTTGTCTTTATTTTCCTTGTTGATAGTGATCTCCCCTTTTTTGATCAAGAACTCTTCAATATTGATGGCACTATCTATCATCTTATTAAAACTTGGTGGACCTTGTAATTGTATAGGAAAGTTCATTTTTGGTACCAAATTATTAATGAAGATGTCCATTTTTTCATTTTCAGGTATTTGTCGAGCATATTGTGAAAATATTTTCCTCCATCTTTGCAAGAAAGTCAAGAATGCTTCTCCCATTTTCTATTTGGTATTGCATAGATCCAACATCGTCACTATGTGTTGGATGTTATAGGAGTATTGTTTTATAAAGTTTTTCAGTAGTTCATCAAATGTTTTGATTCTTCTAGGTAGTTTTGAGAACTAGTCCATTGCTTGTCCACCTAAGCTCCATAGAAATAATCTCATAAGGTACATTTGTTGATGCATGAATTCCATACTGGATGTGCAAAATTCCCTCACATGATCTTGAGGGTCATAATTTCTAGTATACTTGTCATATTTTAGAATCATGACATGTTGAGGGAATGAAATCATATTTAGTCCCTTGTCAGAATGGAAATTCCATATGTGTTCCAAAGAGTATTGTTTCATTGGTTTGTCCTTTTCTTTCTTAAGCTCTTTGATTTCATCTTGCATTGAAAGAAGTTATCTTGTTAAGATAGATATAGGACTAAGATCCTCTTTTAGTTTGAGCTGGTTTACATCATATTCCTTTTGTAGTTTCACTCCTTGAGGGGCAAGTTCTAGGAAATACTTCTCCTTGTTTTCTTCCAAAGTTCTCTCAAGGATTTTTTTGAATCATTTACTTTTCAATGCCCTTTGATATTCAAGTTCTATAGGGTCATCATCATCATCATATTCATAATGTGCTCCATGGTGTCTTACTTCTTGTTGATTGTGTTCATCATGGTTATTGTGTTCATCTTGGTTATGTTGTTCATCATGTCTTTCATCCCAACAGAAGTCTTATTGATTATTCATGTTAGGTGTTGTTGTATGAGTAGTGCTAGGTGTTGTTCCAAATAGAGGATTAAGTCTAGAAGTTTCTCCTCTTTCAAATGTGATTAATGGTACATTGTTTGAGAATGGATTGGTTTCAAATTTGTAGGATTTGTGTGTTGTGTTAACCATGAAAGCTTAGATTGAGGAATTTTAGAGTGTCTTGTATTAAAGTGGGTCTGAATGCTTGCAAATGTACAATTGTGAGTCCCAAGGATGCAAAAGTGGGTTTGAAAATGTCTTATGGATCCAACATCAAAGGGTGTCAAAGTGCCCTGATAGTGAGTTGGGAACCAAAATGCAAGTGGGTCAAATAGTGTGAAATTTCTAGTGTCAAAGGGTGTTAGAGAGCCCTGATAGTGAGTTGGGAACTTGATTAAAGCTTATTGGATAAGGAGACTCCACAGTTTAGGCAATGTAGAATAGACCATGCAAGGTGACAAGATGTTCTCAGAAATGACTCTCTCAGGCTAATAGGTAGATGTGTTTTGACAACAAAATATTAATAATGGCCAAAATGGGTATTTGAAAATGCAAAAATCTAGACTTTGACTAGTATGGAAATGCTCTCTATCCTAGATGCGACACATGGGATGTGACTGATAGTGTTTTGTCCCCAGATGTGACCTTAGAAATATAGGATGTGACCCTAAACTCAGCTTTGGTCCTAGATGCAACCTAGGAAATGTTACAGAAACCAAATGTGATCTAGGATTAACTATATGTGATACCAAATGTGATTCAATGACAGACAGTCCAATGTAAGTTTCAATCAATTTTGGGAAAATGGGTCTTTTTTGTCTGATTTCAATGACTTGTAGGTGTTCAAAAGTGCTTGGTGTTTGTTCATTTGGGGGGATTTATTTGAGATTTATATTTAAAACACATCAAGAAATCATATTTATGCAAACACACCTAACCTTCCTTATGCTAGGTAGATAACACTTGTTCACCGACTTAGGAACACACTTGAAGACTCCTCATAATATGATAATCCAATAACATGCAATGGATATTGGAGCCCATATTATCCAAGTAGTAACATTAATGAGGGCTCGATATGGTGAATGTCTTGGGGCAATTACTATTTGCCTCACACAAGTGGTACCAACCTTTTAGAGGTGAACCGGATAGCATCTCACTTAAGGATTTTAATGAAGGCATTCATTCATTACCATCCCCCATAGTCCCACAAGAAGGATTGAGGCATGTTCCCTATGAGTACTCAAAATTGTGTAGTCTCGCAAGCAATATTTAAGCAGCTTCGCTCTACACAAATTTCAAGCATGTCCTTGGAAAAAGATCAGTAAGATTCAAAGGCCAAAATGAATTATGTCTTCCAAATTTTTCACCTCAAGGAAGCGTCAAATTTTATAGTGGGGTGGAAGAGTCGGCTTAAGACTTTTCCCCACTTGGGTAGTTCCTAAGAGCTTTTTTCCTCAACTAACAGGCCCTCTAAAGGTAATGCAATAAAGAAAGTGGATAAAAAATTCAAGGTCTGGATTTATGATTCTCCATGAAGGAGAAGAGCATAATCTCCTAACTCAAATTATGAATCCAAGACACATCATGCAAGCATTAAGTTCAATTACTCCAATTTGACCTCAAAATGCAAACTAACTTTTACGTTTCTAATTTTCCTCAATGGAAAAGAGCATAATCCTCTGGTCAATTTTCACAATGAACTCAAATTGTAATTAAATTCCTAGAAATGAAAGCACAAATTCTTGTTGATTCCTTTAAGAAACTTGCACACAATCATTAGTAGTTTCTTTTGTTGAAGTCTCTAGAATTTCATCCTATAAACCATTGTTAGGCTATTAAAAGAAACATAAAACATCAAATCAATCTGTTAGGGGTTAGAAAAATCAAAATTTAGGAAAATAACCTCAAATGCAATCCTAAATTCAACTAAATGCGACCCAATTTCCCACATGCGATTTAATTATCCAAATGTGACAAAGGTGTTAGAAAGTAAAGTCCACCAAGATAACTGAGAGGGGGTAGTGAATAAGTTATCAGATAAATACAAATTTTACCAACCTTAATAGATTTTAACGATGTAAGCAATGTAATCAACAACCATAGAAAGATATACATGCACAATAACAAAATGACACAAGGTATGTTGACAAGGGAACCTCTTGATCAAAGAGTAAACCCCGGAGGGAATGATGCTCACAAAAGGTGCACTAATATGAAAGTTGCTTGTGAGAGGATGGACTCTATTAGGAGTCTTATGAAATACATTTAGTACATATGAATCCTTGTTAGGAGATTTTGAATCCCTGTTAAAAGATTCTAACTCTATTAGGAGTTATGGAAGACAGAAGGACCCACTACCCAAATAGCTTTAGGGTAAGATCATTCAACTCACTATCCAACTGATCTTTGTATTACTTAGCAGAATAATACCAAAAGACTATCAATCTCAAAAATTCAATACTCCTTCTCTAACTGTGCCAAACCCCACCAACTGCTTCTTTAGATCTCAATACCAGATCTTAGTACTTCGCATATCCTGTTTCAAAAATTTTTCTTTCATGATTTCTTCATACACACTTACATTCATTACACTCCACATTACAAAAAGGAAAAAATTCCTTACTTTATACCACACTCAAGTAATTAAAAATGACTCGGCATACAAATTACAAAATAAAAGTTTCCACAAGCTACATCAAAATTACACAAAACTATCGACTTCCAATTAAGATAATTCTTCATTCATGTGACCTCGAATCTTGTGATCATGCCCATGTCACTAACATCATGTCTTCAACTTCCTCATAACTGTGCATGATCAGATTCTATCTTGATTAGGAGATATCATCCAATTTCCACAAACCGCTACTTAGAAACACTGTCTGAATAACGCTTCCAATGATTTGCTCATAACTTCCATGAATAAATGAATTTATGTCTATGCTCTTAACCATAATCTTATAGAACATCATAGAGTAAGTCCTCAACTATGCATAGCTTCATCTTTAATATCCCAAGTGCGCTAACCCAAACACTGTTTGCTTCTCTGCTAATCTTCAGTAGGTCACTCTGTTGACATCAATGACAATCACAGTCATGAATGCATCAACAATTGCTAAAAAATGGCTGCAAATACTCCCCCATAGGATATATTCAGCATTCATTCCTAAAAATCTCCCCCATTGGCATTGATGGCAACATAGATGAAAAAATATCCAAGTTCCATAAATCCAACACTTCAACACTGCTGCTCTGAAAATGCTTTCAAGTCTTCTTCATCAATAAAATCTTTCTTCCTTTTCCTATTTAGTTCCCTCCAATAGATGGTTTTTCATGTATACTTCTCCCCCATTGACATCAATGATAGATGTTTTATCATTATGTCAACAACAACTTCAATGTCGAAAGACACTGTTCAAAAAATACATTCACAAGAGTCCTCATGACTCAACTTAGATACACATACTCCCCCATAGAGGAAGTACCAACATCTAGTCTAGAAGAAAGATAAGGCTTATATACCACTAGACGGATGCAACAATATGCATCACTTCTCAAAAGAAGGTTGGGGCATAACCCCAAGCATACCTCTCAGATACTCAAATTTATCCTTAGGAAAAGGTTTTGTAAATATGTCTGCAATAAACTCCTTTGTGCTTATGTACTCAAGTTTGAATTCTTTCTCTACAACTTTCTCTCTCACTACATGATACTTTATCTCTATATGCTTTATCTTAGAATGTAACATAGGATTCTTGGACATAATAACTGTGCTAGTGTTATCACAATGTATAACAACAGGCTCAACAAATTTTATTCCAATATCCTTCAACATTTGCTTCATCCAAATTATCTAATTACAATTGTTTGCTACTGCCACATACTCTACTTCTACTGCGCTCTATGAAATACAATTCTTCTTCTTGCTTAGCCAAGAAACTAGTCTTCCTCCAAGGAAAAATGCTTCAGAATTTTCTTTAAGAAATGCAATCCACATCATTCTTGTAAAATCATCAACAAGAATCATAAAATACCTTTCTGCATAGAATCCTCTAGTCCTTGTAGGACCGCTCAAATCTGTATGAAAAATCTCCAACTTCTCTATTGTTGTAAAATTCTTGCTGGGAAATGAGCTTCTCTTCTATTTAGCCATCACACATTCTTTGCAAATCATGTTAGTAGACTTCATAATTTTAGGAAAATCTCTTACTGTAAGTGTAGTACTCACTTTCGCAATGTTATAAAAGTTTATATGACAAAAGCTTCTATGCCATAACCAACTTTCACCAATCTTAGTAATCAAACATGTCATCTTAGTAGGATTCAACTGAAATACATTACCTCTGGTTCTAGATCTAGTCCCAATCGAATTACCTTTTCTATCTTTGATTACACAAGTTTTCTCAGTAAACCAAACTTGATATCCCTAATCAACTAACTGTCCAACACTCAAAAGATTATGTTTCAAACCATCCACAAAGTAAACATCATCAGTATTAGTGTTTCCATCAAGAGTAATATATCCTATACCTTTAATCAAACAAGGTGCATTGTTTCCAACTCTAACAACTCCTCCATCATAATTGTTAAACTTTATGAAATTTTTCATGTCTCCAGTCATATGATGTGAACAACCACTATCTATAATCTAATCAAATTTCTTTTCTACTTGGGAAACTAAATCTTTTTTTTCCTTAATTTCAATTTCAAGATTTTCTTCTTTTATTGCTACAAATCCTATATCATCATGCTCAGTATCACTTTCACTCAAGGATTTCTCCAAAATAGCTTCAAGTTCTTCATCATTTGCATAGTAACATTCTTTAGATCTTCTAGGCTTAAAGTTGTTTCTATACTTCTTAACCCTCTTAGGACATTTAGATGCAAAATGACCATATTCTTGACAAGTCCAACATTAAAAAATTTTCTTACTGTTTGGTTCTCTTTCCACAAGAAAGGAAATACCTTCTTCAATCTTCCCATCTTCTTCATTTCTAGATCTGTTGCTACTAGCATAATCTTTTCTTACACTTATGCTTCTTGAGAAGGTAGGGTGAACACTAAGAGCACTGAATGCTATCTCCATTCTAGGTAAGTCTCCTGATAGCCTCAGGTTCATCTCTGCTACTTCCAATCTTCCAAGAAAAGTCTCTCCAAGAAATTTTTTAGTACAAGGAATAACTTGTTCAATCATCTGTGTTGTCTGCTCGAATGTAGGAGTCAATGTCCTCAAAATTTTCCATATCACTTTATTCTCTATCTTGGTTCCTCCACAAAATTTTATATCTACAACAATCTCTGACATTCTACCAATATAGCTTCTAATAGATTCATCTTCCATCATTCTTATATCTTCAAATGCACATATCCAATTATGTAATCTAACTTTCTTAGCATGTTCATCACCTTCAAAAGTAGACTGTAAAGCTAACCAAATTTCATGAGATGTCTTTAGATATTTTACCTAACTATACTCATTCTTAGGAAGGGCTAACAAGAGTGCTTCTCTAGCAAGTATGTTACACATGAATAAATCTCTTTCCTCATTAGTACAATCTTCAATTTTGTCTTCATCAATGATAGTCTTCTGATTCTTTGTAATTAACCAATAACCTGATCCTAAACAAAGTAGGTGTGTCTTCATATTTTCTTTGCAGCTGTCAAAATCTACTCCATCAAATTTAGGGCTTTCTTTCCTAAAATTTTCCATGGATCTCTTTAAGTTGTTAAACTTTTTCTTCAAGGACGTATCGCTCTGATACCAATTGTTAGAAAGTAAAGTCCACCAAGATAATTGAGAGAGGGGGGCGGGGTGAATCATTTATCAAATAAATACAACTTTTATCAACCTTAATAGATTTTAACCATGTAATAAATGTAATCAATAACCATAGAAAGATATACATGCACAATTTTACAATGACACAAGATATGTTGGCTAGGGAACCTCTTGATGAAAGAGTAAACCCTGGTGGGAATGATGCCCATAAAAGATGCACTAATATGAAAGTTCCTTTTGAGAGAATGGACTTTTTTAGGAGTCTTATGAAATACATTCAGTACATATGAATCCCTGTTAGGAGATTTTGAATCCCTGTTAAAAGATTCTAACTCTGTTAGGAGTTATGGAAGACAAAAGGACCCACTGCCCAAACAGCTTCAAGGTAAGATCACTGAACTCACTGTCTAACTAATATTTTTATTACTCAATAGAATAATACCAAAAGATTACTAATTTCAATAGTTCAATACTCCTTCTCTGACTGTGCCAAACTGCACCAACTGCTTCTTTAGATGTCAATACCATATCTCAGTACTTCACATATCTTCTTTCAACAATTTTTCTTTCCCAATTTCTTCATACACACTTACATTCATTACACTCCACATTACAACAAGGAAAACATTTCTTCCTTTATACCATACTCAAGTAATTACAAATTAGTCGGCATACAAATTAAAAAATAAAAGTTTCCACATGCTACATCAAAATTACACAAAATGTTTAGCTTCCAATTAAGATAATTCTTCACTCGTACGACCTCAGATCTTGCACTCATGTCCACATCACTAATGTCATTTCTTCAACTACCTCATAACTACACATGATTAGATTCTATCCTGATTAGGAGATATCATCTGATTTCTACAAACTGCTACTCAGGAACACTGCCTAAATACTGCTTCCACTGATTTGCTCATAACTTCCATGACTAAATGAATTTCCATCTGCACTAAGTACAATCTCATATAACATCATAGATTAAGTCCTCAACTACACATAGCTTCATCTTCAATATCCCAAATGCGCTAACCCAAACACCATCTACTTCTCTGCTAATCTTCAGTAGATCACTGTGTTGACATCAATGACAATCACAGTCATGAATGCAACAACAATTGATACAAAAAGGCTGCAAATACTTCCCAATAGGATATATTCAAAATTCATTCCTAATAAAAGGATCCTAGATGCAATCCTCAAATTAACTAGAAGTGATACCTTATTGGATGCGATCTAGGAAATCCCAGATGTGATCTAGGAAATATGGGGTGCAAGCTTTCTTCCCAATTGTGATCCAATTTCTTGTATGTCATCTTTGGTGGTAGTAAACATGACAAAAATCAATTTAAAAATGAAGAAATCCAAGGCTCTACCTCACGATGGGCTCTAGAAATGTGTGTGTGAATTATTGAACTGCAAACCTACAACACAACACTTCAATAGAACATTATATTATTAGCAAATCAATCAAATAAAGCATGTAAGAATACTAACAAAATCATCCTATTTCTCTCTAACTAACACAAGTATGAAAAGGATTTGAAATTTTCTCTCAGATTTAATCCTAAATAGTGACAATGCATGTTAGAATGAGAGATTTAACAAAATAATGCATTTAAACAACTAGATTCATTCAAATTAAGTATGAAAGCCATTGATTCATCAATTCATTACTATTATCCAAATTGAAATGTTATCTAATTAGCTATGAAATCAAATTAATAGCATGCATGTATGAATTCAAATTAACTATATTCAACCTTGTTTGAGATTTGAAAATTTATCTTTTATAGAATCTTGAGATTTTGGATGGTCAGGATGTATCCATAAGGAGTGGTTGAGATGCCTCCAAGATTGTTCCATGTGATTACCTCTCATTGGCTTGAGATGTCTTTATTGTCCCCTTTAAGGTGACATGTCATTTTGAGAGTGATTTATTCATTTTTGTTAATTAATTACTCTAGCCATGAATTTAATGGGTTTGATTTAATTGATTAGGCATAGAGGTAATTAAATTGAATTTTCTTGATTATTTGATGGTAAATGCTTGAATTAGGAGATTTGATGATTTTATTGATTTTTAATGAATTATGTTAATAATCAAGAATCAAATTAACACAATTAGGGTTTTTATCCTGATTTAGGGAAAATAGGGCCTTAGGTTTTATTAGCCCAATTTTAGGTGATTACACTAATATGATATTCCATGTTGTAATTGGACTTTAGTGTAGATGGTGAGGGGGATTCATCTTGAGGTTTGTGAAAATGTGTGGTATAAAAAGAAATAGGAGGAAGAATATCATCTTTATTAGGTTCTCCATCACTATTCTTATCATCTTTGGTTGGTGAAGAATTATGAATAATGGAGATTATGAATAATGTCTTGGTAGAATTATATTTCATATTCTAGATTCTTATAGACTATCCATTATAGTAGGTCAAGGAAGAGGAGATCTAGGTCTCGCCACAATAGGATGACTAGGAGCTAGATATCTACAATCAAGGTTAGTAGGTGCTATATAGGAGTAGAATTACATGGAGCTATATTATCTTTAGGTTCATTCAAAAAGATCCTTATATTATCTATATACTTTATACATTTTGTTAAGATTTGAAGAAGAAGAACACATGACATGTGGATAAAGTTCTTGAAATATGCCTTGTAAGGAAGAGAAATGTTTGTTAACTTCATAACTCCATTTGTAAGAAAACCATGAAGGAATAAATATGTAATGAAATAAAATAAATTATGATTTACACCCATGTTTGATAAAGAGAGGTAAGAATAAATGTAGCAAAATAAGTTATTAGACACCAATCCAGCTTAGTAAACTCCATAGTAAATGAAATTTAGTAAGGAAAAAGTGGGATCTAACATGAAAATCAAAATTTTAATATTATGAGTCAAGTTTACCAAAATGTACAATAGGAAATGGGAAGCAATAATATAATGCAAATTACTCCCCAATTCACAAATTGCACATGATAATGAAAGGTTATTCCCACTAGGCTCCAGGGTTGACTCAAGCTCTTATTGGGAATAAGATCCATTCTTCATTGGAATATGTAAGTGATGAAGGAGAAAGAATAAAATAATGCAATGGATCTATTAGGAAAGTCACCCAAAAGATGATAAAAATAGATTTATACAAACTAATATAGAGATGAAACTGATGAAAATGGAAACCAAAAGATAAAATTGACCTACTCTAAAAAAAATTGTTAAAAATGATAGGGATAGTGTGAAAGTTTATCCATACCCACGGATAGGGTGAAAGTCAATTTTTACCCAAAATTTTTGGATGAAACTTTCACAAGATCTTCAACTATTCTTGTGTGACCCAAAAAATATATGATGGCTTCATAACATGTTCCTGCACACAACAAAATCGGGGAAAATATTGGGAAGGGGGTTGTCTTAGTCAAACCCCTTTAGAGGAATCAACCTTGAAATGAAATGAAAGAGAAAGTGTGTTGTCATGTAGCAGAGACTAAATCTAAAAAATGGATCATGTCATACCTTGTCGATGAAATTACTTCTTCAAATATAATAAAAAATGTTGATGCAATAGCTTTGACTATAAACACAAAAAACCAAAATGAAATCATGCAAGATAAAACTTCATGGAATAGATGTTGTAGCTCAATACAATGTTTGATTGAGTAGAAAGAGAAGACTTGAATGATGAATTTAGATGTGTTTCCTTGATAGAAAAATCCTTTAATTTCCCTCCAATGGATACAAGAATCTAGATCTATAGAAGAGAACACCTTAATTTCTTGATAGGAATGAATAATTGAATGATTTAACTTGATGGATCTTGAATACTTGAAATAGTTTGGAAATAATCAAAATTGTATCCTTCCCATGGCATATAGGCCACTAAGATGTTTTTTCCTAAAGAAATTTCTCCCCCTGCTGTAGCTGCACTGTCTGCTATAATTTATCCCCTCTTTACATATTCCCCTTGGCGAACTCAGGGTTTTTGATGCATACAAGTATCACTATTAGAATGTTGATATAGAATCAATTCTATTTCTATATTGGCTTGAGCAACAGATGAAGTTATGATGATATTTGGATTCTTGATAGTAGATTAATTATGTGAAATAAGGTGAGATAGGGGGTTTATATACATTTTCATCATTTTGGGGAGTTAAACCTAAGTAGGCTGACCAAAAGTCCTAATTTCCCTTGCAAATCTTGACATAGACCTCCAATCCAAATTTGGGCACAATTCCCTAGGGTCACATCACCAATGGCAATATGCACCTAGAAGAATGGGCCAAAATTTGATCTAGGTGTTACGGGTGAAGTAGGTGTGGGAAAAGAAAGTGTGTACAAGAAGTACCTTTAGAGAATTAGTTTATCACTATTTCAATCAAATTAAGCTAAAATACAATAATTAGGAAGATATTTAATGAAAATAATGATAATAAACATCCTATAGCTCTATATTTAGATATGCTAATGCAAAATCTCTTTGCAAGCCTCCATTAGTGACAACTCTAAAATGAGAATTATGCTAAATGATTATGCAATTAAGCCTATTTTACTTAAAACAATGATTGATAACATTGAAAATGCTCCTAGATCAAATTAACTATAGTAATGATGCAACTCAAAGATGTAATTGGGATCCTTTTCTCCTAATTTTTGCCTTCTATTTATAGATTTTAGCAAGCATACGGGGTGGAGTCAATTTGATCATAGTTAAGTTTGAGTTAAGTTCATGGTTTCAAATATGGGGATAATTTAAATATTTTGTCCTCAACGCTTGGAACAATGAGACAAAATGAGTGGTCAAGATGCTCTCTCCTTATGAGTGATTGAGATTCAATGTGGCTTTAATCTATGTGAGTCCAATCCTTAATTCCTATTGGTTGATGCAATTCCTCCTATGTGGTGGGTGAGAGAAAGTAAGAATTAATTAATTGAATTTAATTAATTTCTTTAGCCATGTGCACCCCTTCAATGGGTTAAATTTGATTTAATTCAAATATACAATTATTTAGATTAATTAAGAAATTAAATGATTTATTTGATCTATTTAATTCTTTTGACTTTTGATTTCAATTAATATTGGATTTTGACTTATTACAATTAATGCTTTGATTTTATCCTTGATTGCTTACTTGAATTAGTCTTGACAATTTTTAGGTGTCTACAAATGCCCCTCTTTGAATCAATGTGTGAAGTGCATTGGTTCAAAGAATATCTAATCTCCTGATACAGATTCTTGATTTGATCAGGATGATGTAGATTCTTTCATGACACCCTAAGTGATTGATGATGTCAATTCTCATTACGATGATGGATATTAGATACGATGCCTGATTTTACATGATTCACTGATTTCAATGCCCCACTAATGAGTTTAATTTTTTTTTATGTTTAATGATCCTACAAAAAATTTTGATTGAATTGATGATGATCTAAGTGTATGCCCCCTAATAAATGAAATGTGTCTTGATGAAAAAAATATATGCATTTTCGGTCCTTTTCGTTCAATATCTTTGAATTTGCATTGATTTTGATTTTATTTCCAATAATGATTCAATTGATGAGAAATGCCCCTAATTTGGTTAATTTGGTGATCAATTTCAACCTCTGGTCAATTTTATGCTAGCCCCTTTTAGGTTAAATGACTATATATACAGGTAAAAAGTCAATTTTACTATTCATTTTGACCTTCTTATTTTGACTTTTTCACTCTGACCTTTCTAAACTTTTTACAATGATGGTGCCTTATCGCAATCATAGATTTGAGTGCAAGCACCAATATTAGTGTCCTCTAGACTACAAACCTCTGACAAGTACCTTGATAAACCTCTTTTGTCAATTGATTTAATTTTTTTGCAAAAAAATCTAGATTTTATGGATTAAAATATATTTTATTTTCCAATAAAATAAAATAGCGCATACTAGAGTTTTAGTAGCATGTCCAAATTTACATCAGTGCATCCTCATTGAGAAATAGTCCATACTAGGATTTTAGTAGTGCATACACCGGAGTGCCCTAGGTTAGGTTTTGGCATTCAAATACTTAGGTAGTTTTAGGAATGGGAACACTGAGAGGGGGGGGGGGTGAATCAATTTTCTATATTATTAATGTTTTTTTGCTTCTTGAAAATTAGCCCAATTAAATAATTACTGAACTAAATATTAAAGCAAGTAAAGTAAACAACCATAACACATAACACCAGATATGATTACAGGGAAACCTTGGCCAAAGGAAAAACCCCATTAGGAATTAATACCCACTAATAATTGTACTTGTGTATTATGAACTTGTTAATGTAATTCCTTTTCCCCACTAGGAGCATTCATTACAATGCTTTAGTACAATGACTTGGTCAAAGGTTGGACCTTGTTAGGAGTCTTGGAGTAACAAACCTTGTTAGAGGTGGAAGGCTCACTACCAGAGCTCACTGCTCAATGAGGAAAGCTACAACCTCCTGGATATTAGATACACACTATATCTGTAAGGGTCAACTGCTGCTATGACAATGCTTGTCTGATCAGTTCCTTTTGTGCATTGATGCATTAACCTCTTGTAAATATCTATAACATTATTACTACTCTTAACACATAATCCTCATACTTATTCTCTTCTATTTCATCTTCTATATCCATCTCCTACTCTAATACAAAAGCACATGTCTTATATATAGGCACAACCAAAACTATTTACTAAGTCAGCCTATAACCTATTACATACAATGCTTCCAAATGAACTGGCTCAAGAGTGTTTACATACATTGATATTAACATGTTTACAACATATTTATAATAGGCACATAGCCTTAACAAAATAAAATAATACTTGTGAATCAAAATCTTTCATGTTGGCTGCATGCTTTGTTCTATTCTATCGCTTCCTGTTTGTGTCACTTCAACTCATTGTAACTTCTTCATACTATCACATCTGAACATGCATTCTTAGAAATACATTACTAACATAATAAAAAGCTTATCTTGAAGGGTGCATACCAAAACTCGGTCATACACATGTGCACTAATGCTCTGTTCATCAGATGCTTCACTGACTGCTCTATCTTCCATACTTAGCCAAATTATGATCTTCTAAGTTATTGCACTGACACCAAAACTTCATATGAATTCATTGCCATAATGACACCACTAAACTTAGTCATATACAATAGTATAGTCAACTTTCCAACAATGTCCCCCTTTTTCATTAATGGAAACAAAGGAATATGGTGAAGTTTCTAAACTACATCTTCACTCAAAAAAATTTATATCATATACTCTTATCTTTTCCTATATACTCTACATCATATACTATCTATCTTATATCTCCCTTATATCTATACTACTCCATGTTAATCTACTCCCCCTTTGACATTAATAAAAAAGGTGCACAAAAATGAATCTTTAAGTACTTACATAGATAGTACATATGGGTATGCAATCTTAAGGTTTTGGATCTCTTGCTACCAAAATGCCTTGAGTGCATCTATTGTCTATAGATGGGCGCATAATGCATAGGTTAGCTTCTCCATCTTTTCCAAATCTATATACAGACCTTGATCATATGTCAAAATAGTGGCATTTATCTCCTTGATGTTCTGATTGAACACATCTAGAGAGGGTGCAAGTGCATGTCTCAACTGTGTTTGTCTAGCCCTTATTTTCCCACTCTCTTTCTCTGCCTTCTCAATTTTGTCTATTTATCCTTGATAGACATTATTGCACATGTTAATATCCTAGGAGGGATCTTCCACTAATTTTCTCATAGTTTCCATCAGAGATTCAGCTTCCTGAATCTTCTTTGAGATGTCTGAAGTAAGTTTGTCTTTATTCATACAGTCAACAATTATTTTCCTTCCTTTTGCTTCTATCTCCTTTAGTATTGCTTGACCAACCTTAAGATAATTGAGGTCAAGTAAGAAGTTACTTATTAATTCACTTATCCCTTTCTTGAGATATTTCTCTTCTACAATCTTGGATGTTGATTCCTCAAGAATTGAGAAATTTTCTTTGAAGCTTGTCAGGATGTTGCTGACATCATCCACTGAATGAACACTTGTTACTTTCTTGTCCTTAGGTAGTAGACTATTCAATATATTGACTGATTCAACAAACAAGTGATTTCTCATAACTTGTTTCTCTTTTTCTTTCTCCATGGCTAATACACTTATTTTTATTAAGTCTTCTTCTCCCCATGAGTCTAAATTGGTTGTATCAAGGGGTAAGGAGAGATCTTTGGTTTACTTCCATAATATTAGTCTTTACCTTTATTGGAATATCAACTAAAGGTTCTTCTTTAAGTTCATCTTCTTTCTCATTTTCAGGTTCATCTTCCTTCTCACTTTCTTGTCCAGTCAGGTCTTCAACTTGGACTTCTTCTTGCTGCTTAGGTAACTCTTCTCCACATAAAATCTCAGCTTCCTCTGTACTTACAAAGGCTTCTTAAAACTTTTTTAGGTCTTTATCTGTAGCCGCCATTGATATTTCAACATTATCAATCATGATAGTTTCATCCTTAGCTTTAGTCATGGGTGCAAACTCCATTGCTTCAATAGGTGTTGTCACTGTGGGCACAAAATCTTGTGGACCTATCACAGGTGCACTAGGGACCTCAGCTACTTTTTATTTCTTAGAGGGAAATTGGTTTGCAGGTGCAGTAGGAGGATACATGTGTCTTTCCAAAAATACTTTCTCAAATTCCTTCTTAGTCTCCTTTGCAACCAACTCATAATCCTTATTCATAATTTGTTGAGTTCTTAGTTTAGTTCTTAGGTGAGGCTTCACTAAATCCAACAATAATATTTTCTCTCCCACTGAACAAAAAGGAAGGTTGTCATCCGGTGTCTTTTCCCTAATCCTGAAATATTCTTCTATAGCTTGTCTCTTCAAAGAATCTAGAATGTTCCATACATTATCCGGTATGACTGTCTTGAGTTCCAGAACTATCTTCTTGAACTTAATCATGTGTTTGATAATCATTGAATGGATTTCTGATTTATCAATCTCATGATACTTATCATAGAACTTTTTTATTTGATCTATTCTCCCTCCATCAATGACTCTAGTTCTCAACACTTTAATATTTGGTCAAAATTCTACCTCAGGAGGTGCTTGAGTGTTTCTACCTTTGCTTCTTGTTGTTCTTGATGATGGGTGGCTTGTTCCGGTCTTCTTCTTCCTCTTAGGCATCTTACTAGGCTAAGGAGATGGAGTGGACTCCAAATCAATAGTAGGTGTAGGCATAGAGATGTTTTCTTCTATCTTTTTCTTCTTCTCCTTGGGATCATCTGATTTCTCTATTTTAACTTTAGATGAGGGTGCACTCTCAAGTTGCATTGCAATCTTGGCTTCCCTAGCATTATCCAAGTCTTCTTATGTAACACCATGGTTTTTTAGAATGTCTGAAGTTATCTTGGATGCTTTTCTCTTTGTTTCTGCATTGTATAAGAGAGTGTCTACTTGTCTTGTCTTCTCTTCATAAGTGCCCCATCTTGGTTCATTGGGATCCTTAGGCACTAACAAGAGTACTTGTGCATAAGCTTCCAAAATATGTTCCTCCACTTCATAACCAAGTGGATGAATCCACTTAGTCCTAGGCTCCACTGCTTCCATACAAGTGATATCAATTTCCACCATGAAACATATACTATCCTTATACTTCTCCACTATACTCTTAGGTATCCTATACCTTCTCTGCATTCTTATTTTGAATGTCTTTATTTCTAAGTCCATGAAATCTTTCAAGGTGCTCTCAATTGATGCCTTGAATAAAAATTGTGGCATTGTGGGTAGACTCATATCAAGATATAGATCAAATACTTTACTGACTATATGAAAGTACATATAGATGATTAATGAACCAAACTTGAACACTTTGCTCTTATCATGCTTGATAGCTCTTATGTTATCCAACAACTATGTGTGCAAGATTTCATAGAGGTTGAACTCTCCATTTTCTCTTACAATTTTGATAGCTACTAGAATTGTTGTCATGAAAACACTATTCACTCTGTTAGCATGTTGGAACTTATAACCAAGTATCATAGATATTAGCTTTATATCCTTCTCCTCTATCAGCTCAATTGTCATGCCATGCTTATCACTATGGGACTTACAAGCTTTCTCCACTTGTTTCTTGACATCCTTACCAATGGGAATAATGGTGCCATTCTTGGATAGTCTTATCATCTCATAAATGAGATCTGAAGTAATGGAAACTAGAACTTCTCCTATCCAAAATAGGTCATCATGTATTCTACTCATTAGGATCTTGATCCATTCAGACTCATAGAACTCATATGCAGTCGCATACTCAATAATTAGGTGATTTGACAGGTGCACGAACTCATCCATGAATGTCATGTCTATTTTCATCATTGTTTCAAGGTGTGACCTAATCTTGTCCAATCCTATAGGTTCCTTCTTGCAGTATATGTATGAGCATATGGCTTCTACGTGCATAACTCCCATCGAAGTCCTAGAGAATGCCCCTTCCAAATCATCTAAGAATGACTTAAAGGGATGCTTCTTGAAAATTTATCTCTTCCTTTCAGTAACATCAAACACAAATGGAGTGGCCATTACTTACTTGATCAATGCTCAAATAGGGTTCCAAAGGTTTTCTAAAACATCATGTTCGAACAAGGGTTTCACAACAATCTTAACTTCATTTCACTAATGAAATCAACTACAATCTTTCAACACTAACTTCTTCGATCTCCTATTCTCTCCAAAGGCTCAATTTCAAATGAAAATGTGAGGATAATAGATCTCTGGTGGTTAATAAATCAACTTTCTACAATTAATGCTTGCTGCCATAATACAGAATGTAACAAAGAATTCTAAGATTTTTTTATGCTAACAATTAGGCTGTGTGATCTTGTATACAACATCAAATAATATCTAAACAACTATAATCGAATGCACATACTTTGAGGGTAGTATACTAGCCATGCAATGGTCTAGAGCTAATCTAGCTCCCCCTATGACCATGAGGGTCATTCATCCAAAAGTACAAGGTGCGTCCATTATGGATGCATCCACTACATAGCCATCAACATTATCTTGCTTTACTTCCATCCAAATCTTTCTCACATCTTCTGTAGCTTTCACAAACATGACTTCTCCAGATTCATCCAAAATTGATCCTTGAGACTTATTAGGTCTTTCTTGTCTTTGCACTTGTGATCTATAAAACTTTGAGATGTGTTGAACCTTGTTACAACAGTGAAAAATGACTAGAGGACTTATATTCCTCAGCGCATTGATGTGAGTTACCATACTACATTGTCTAGTTGTGTGACCATTGTAATTGCATATCTGACATGTAATGTTCTTAGGACCTCTAACATTTTGTTGTGCATGATTTATCTGATTGTTCTATGTCTGACATCTTTGATTTGATCTACAATTCATAGCTCTATGACCAAATTTATTGCATGAATAAAAATAACCATTGAAAGGTCTTACTTCTTTACAATCTCTTGCTATATGTCCATGCTTGTTACATGCATAATAAGTTTGGTTTACTAGCTTGTGTTCATCTTTAGATGGTTTTGCTTTAGCTTCAGTGTGATTTTCAGTCTTCTTAGCTTTTGTAGATTCTTTTGGTGCTTTCATTCTTTCTCACATATCATTGATTTGATTTTGTGCTTCATTGAATCCAATACCAGAGGTATCTCCTTTAATCTTTTATGAATACAACTATGACTCTATTAGATCCTTACTTGTGTGCAATTTGTCAATATGATTCTTTTCTTAAGTCAATTCAGATTCTACCTTTTTCTTAATTTTTTCTAACTCCAAGATTTTCATGTTTGCTTCGCTCAGTTCTTCATCCAACTATTTTTTTCTTTGATCTTCTCTTCATAGGCTTCTTGATTATTAGTTAGCTTTTCATCCAACTCTTCAATCTGATCCTTTAGAGACATATTTTCTTCATTCATCTTTTTTACCATTTTTCCCAAATCATTGTTTGAACAATCCTTCAAGTCTTTTCTAAGTTTCTTGATGAATACTTGTTCACCACTAACCTTTAATTTCAATTCTTCTATTTCCTTTTCAGATCTATCAACATCTTCAAGAGCTACTTTAAGATTCTTCTTTAGATGTTTTAATTCTCATTTATCCATGATCTCCTCAAGTGGTTAAAATTATCTTCAGAGGACCAAAGCTTTGATACCAATTGTTAGGAATGGGAACACTGACCGGGGGGGGGCTGAATCAGTGTTCTATATTATTAATGTTTTTTTGCTTTTTGAAACTTAGCCCAATTAAACAATTACTAAACTGAATATTAAAGCAAGTAAAGTAAACAACCATAAAACATAACACCAAATATGATTACAGGGAAATCTTGGCCAAAGGAAAAACCCTGGTGGGAATCAATACCCACTAATAATTGTACTTTTGTATTATGAACCTGTTAATGTTCCTTTTCCCTATTAGGAGCAGTCATTACAATGCTTTAGTGCAACGACTTGGTCAAAGGTCAGATCCTGTTAGGAGTCTTGAAGTAACAAAGCCTGTTAGGGGTCAAAGGCTCACTACCAGAGCTCACTTCTCAATGAGGAAGGCTACAATCTCCTAGATATTAGATACAAACTATATCTACAAGGGTGAATTACTACTATGACACTACTTGTTTGAACAGTTTCTTTTATGCGCTGATGCTTTAACCTCTTGTAAAGCTCTATAACATTATTACTTCTCTTAACACATACTTCACATAATTCTTCTCTTCTATTTCATCTTCTATATCCATCTCATGCTCTAATACAAAAGTGCATGTCTTATATATAGGTGCAACCAAAACTATTTACTAAGTTGGCCTATAACCTATTACATACAACACTTCCAAATGAATTGGATAAAGTGTGTTTACATACATTGATTTTAACATGGTTGCAACATATTTACAATAGGTTCATAGCCTTAAAAAAATAAAATAATACTCGCTAATCAAAATCTTTCTTGTCGGTTGCATGCTCTATACTGTTATGCCTCTTGCTATCTGTATCACTTCAACTCACTATAACTTCTTCATACTATCACATCTGACCATGTGTTTTTAGACATAGGTTACTAACATAATCAAAAGCTTATCTTCAAGGGTGCATACCAAAACTCAGTCATATGCACATTCGCTGATGCTTTGTTCATCAGATGCTTCACTAACTACTCTATCTTCCATACTTAGCCAAATTTTGATCTTCTAAGTTATTGCGCTAACACCAATACTTCATATGACTTTTTTGCCATAATGACAACACTAAACTTAGTCATATACACTAGTATAGTCAAATTTCCAATAGGTAGTGTGTATAAATTTTAGTAGTGCTTATAGGTTCTTTCAATGCGTAAAACAATTCTTTTAGCACATTCAAACAATTTAGTAGCACTTTTAAGTTTTAGGGCCTATAAGTTGTAAAATAGCACTTACATCATTTTGCAAGTGTTTTTAAATTGTGATAGAGTTGTCTAGTCTGAACGATTCACGTGATCAATCAATCAATATGAATGATGGATCCTATGATGAAATTGGTTTTTTGGTGTAAGTTCTAATTGTGTTATGATAAATGTTAATTATAAATCTTGACTGATTAGTTTGATTATGATGATTATTTTTCATCCTCTCTAAATAGAATTAGGAAAATTGATGATAATATTGATAGGTTAGGATGTCAATTGAGTTTTGATGATTCATTATTTGATGATCTGATTACTGATTCAAGTTTACTTGATTCCATAGGCTCCCCTCCAAAATTTATCTATCCAGGGATTATATCCATGGCCTCTTGATATGGTAGAGGATTTAACTTCTCATGAGCATTGATTGGGGGCTTTCCTTCTATCTAGACATACCTCAATTCTGATTTAATTGAGGATTACTCACTACTATGGTAGAGTGATGACACTCTGACCATAATAATTTTCACTTTCCACTTGGGGAGATGAATATCACTCCTGAGGATGTGTGCCAAATCCTCCACATTCTGACACACAAAGAGATAGTTTTCTATGATTAGGTCTATGATGGTACTATTTTCATATGTCTCTTGAGTTATCCTAACATTGGTGATGAGAGCATTCCCTAGGCTTAGTTCGTCTCTTTCGTGATGCTTCCTATTATTCTTGGTGTTTTGATCGGTGGCTTCCTTCTTCCTAACCCACGGGGTCATAGTTTTGTTATCGGCTGAAGCTACACCCTAGGGGACATGATGAGTCATCCTTGACACTTTGATTGGGGTTCTTTTATACTTGCGCAGCTATATCATGAGTTGCATGGTGTTATTTATAGATGAGATGTTGCACTATTTGCTAGTATTATTCTACTATAGTTATGGACATGGGAGCATCTCTTGATCAGTCATCTAGTGGTCATATGACATAGAGATCCAAGCTGGCCATTTTCTTACATATATGCGGGTATGATTGTCTAGTCACATCTGGGCATGCTTGATTATTGGAGACATATTATTGATGACCTAGATCAGGTTACCTAGCGACCATATTTGGGTTGTGAGATGTGGGTTGAGGATGTTACAAAGCTTCCTTTCATGTCTATTCCCTCGAGGATGATAGGGAATACCCCTCTTGTCATTGAGTATCTTTTATTTTATAGAGTTCTCTGGCAGTATTCCCACATTAAGGATATGCTAGAGGGCTTGTCGCTTTATGTTAGAGTACAGGTTGAGAGATCCCTATGGGGTCCTCAAATTTATTTTTGTGTGGCATGTAATGAGTTCCTAGGCCTTCCACATCTAGCCTAGGATATGGGAGAGCATATAGTTCATGCAGGGATGACCAATGGCTATGCACAGTGGTTCCTTCATTACCCATTTCCTAGGTTTATTGATCCTATCAAGCTCATTCCTACCATTGATGACCAATCTGATGATGATGGTGGTGATGATGATGATGGTGGTGGGGGTGGGAGAGGTGTTCAATGAGGTCAATGGGCTAGTAGGGATAGATGAGGTGGTAGGGATGTTATTCCTAATGCTTCTCATATACTTGCTAGAGGAGGAGTTCATATGCAAGGTGGAAGAGTACGAATGAGAGGAGGATCATTATGAGCCCTTCATCAAATTAGAGTGGATTCTTGGGGTCAAAACAAAGATCAAGTTTTCAGAGTTGCACCACAAGTTGTCCCATAGGTTTCTTTGATACCTGGCCCTCTAGTTCCATCAATACCACCTATATAGGAAGTACCAACTTCACAAGCTCCTAATACACTAGTTCATGATGTTAGATCTTTATAGGATGATGTATCTTAGATGAGGCACGAGGTGATCTAGCATAGTGCGATGATGTAGACATTCATGGTTGTTATGGCATAGCATGGTTTACAACCTAGCTCTAGAGAGCGTCAAGATATAGATCCTGATGGTCCTGACATAAATGGTGCAGATATAGGTGTAGGTTGTATTTGTGATGTGAACACTTTCATTGATGTACCCTGTATTTATGAGATTTTGATTAAGATTTTTATACTTGTGTATTCTCTTCTAGATTCTAATTAAATTGATGGACATTTGATGCTATGGACTTTGATTCTATATTATGTGTTGGACTTGATTTTGATGATTATGATATGCAGTTCTACTTTATCTTACTTTTATATGCTCTATTTTTATTCTTTAAGGATACAAAAATGATATGAATGCATGTACTCTATCTACTTGTGTTGGATGAATGTCTTATTTATGAAATAGGTTACATGGATGCATTTATGAATTTCTTTAATGATTAATGCTCTAATGGTTTGATATTTAATTCTTTAATGTGCTCTAATGATATGCAATGTAATGTAATGGATGGATTTGATGTATGTACATGTTCTCAATGCAATTTAATGCTTAATGAATAATGATTAATGATGTGATGTATTCTTTAAATTTAATTATATGATCGCTATGCTTTTAATGTATTGAATGGTAATGAATAATTATTAACATTGTTTATCTTTATAGACTTAATGCAATTATATGATGATCTTAATGGATAATAAATGCAAGCTAACATAATGACTATTGATTAAAGAATTATGATCTTAATGCAATCTAATCAATATTGTGAAATTCTTATGAAATGTAATCTAATGGATGCAATCTAACTTAACCCTATTGAGTAATGGATAATGAATAACCTAATGAAACTTAATGATTACTGATGTTATGTAATTCACTTATGCTAATAAATGTAATCTAAGTTAATACTCAATGCAACAAACTTTAAATGAATGTAATCTAATGATTAAGGATGATAATTAATGCAATTTAATATAACTAAGATGCACTTAATCTATGATGCAAGTTTGATTTTTTTGATATCCAACACATTCAATCACATAAAATAATGATGAATTTTTCAATTTTGATTTAACTCCACCCCTTTTTACCTCTCATAGAAACTTTTGAGAAAATGATCCATGCAATCTAAATGCATTTAATCTATTATGGATGTAACTAGCTATCTCTAATCAGAATTAGGATGCTCATTTTTATCATCGAGTGTTTTGAAACTGAAATTGGTACAATCCTCACTGGTTCAACCATGATGATATGAATACCTTTTTCCTTTTGAGCTACATGCCTAAAGTTGGTACAACTTTCATTGGTTAGATTTTCAACCATGATAGTCTGAATACTGCTTTCATCGAATTCAATGTTGCAAGTAGATTTTGGGCATTATGATATTGAAGATCAAAATGTCCAAGGTATTCTGTTGGGTAAACAAATAGAGATCTTAGTTTTTCCATATGTACATGTCCTCAATGATTCTTTGATGATCATGTCATTAGATGAATGTTACTTATCTTAAAACCTTGATCTCAGAACACTCATGCAGAAATCAAGAAAATATCATGCTTTTATCATTGCTTATCTAGTCTAAGACTTCATCCATTTGGTAAAAAGACATGATTTCACCAATCAAGTAATCACATAGAAAAAAAATTGCATTGTTTTTCAAATCCATCTTTTAAGTAGAACTTCATCCATTTCATATTTTATTGTTCATTTTAATCTTGATAAAGGTAAGGTCATTGTGAGATCAAGGATCAAAAGTTTTTCATTGTTAGATTGAACCATTTGGATTAGGATTTGAATCGATCATCTAGGTGTTATACTTGTGATTAGATACATTGATTTATATCAATTGATATCTATTTGATGAATCCTTTTTTATTTAGGATATATTTTCCACAAGTTTTATTCCATTGTGATGTTGGACTTGGACACTTTTTAGATCTATGATGAAAGCCTTAGGTATTTTGCAAATGCAACTCTGGGATTTATTATGCAATCTTTACAAATGCTAACAAATATAATTTATACAAGGATGACTAGGCACGACACTTGAATTGACTTTCAATGGCACCTATTTACCAAGTTTTCACCAATTAAATATATTGCTCTTTTTCTCTTTTATATGTTTTTTTTGCTACCAAGGCGCCTATTTGCTAGGTTTTCACCAAGGCATTTTTCTTCTTTTTCATTTTTCTCTTTTTTTCAATTTTTTTTTATCATCAAGGTGCCTATTTGCTAGGTTTTCACCAAGACAAAAAAATTTTTAGGATCCATATCTGAATGTTTTTGGGATTTCTTTATGCTCAATTTTCCACAGTTTTTATTTCTTTAGGAACTCTTTTGGTTGTTTTTGTACTTTTCTACTTTTCTAATTTTTTTTCTTCTTTTCTCAAGATCATTTTCCATTATTTTTGAATTTTTCTAGGATCACTTTTGACTATAAAAAATAAATAGGATGCTTCCTCATCTGATATTTTGATACTCTTTCACTTATACTCTTTCATCTTCTTTAGGTATAGAACCTTTACAGGTGTGTGTTGTTGATGGGTTCTTGTAGTTCCTCTCCATCACAACCAGCTAGCTTGTATGTACCAGTTCCAAAAGAAGTAATAAAAAAAAGTCCTAATAAGTTTTCTTCCCACTTTCCTTTCTTCTCTCTTTCTACCTGGTTTTTAGGGTTTTCTCTCAATACAAAATCACCCATTTGAAACTATCTTGGTTTTATGTGCTTATTATAGTTTCTTGACATTCTATTTTGATATACTTTGAGATGATCAAAGGCTTGTTTTTGTCTCTCATCAAGTAACTCTAACTCCTAAAGTCTAGAAACTCTATAATCCTCCTCAACTAATATCCCATGTAATGAAACTCGTAAAGATGGAATCTCTACTTCCAATGGTAGCATTACTTCTACTCCATATACTAAGGAAAATGGTGTGCCCCCGGTTGGTGTTCTCACACTATTTCTATATGCCCATAGGGTAGGATTTATTTGAATATGAAAATCTCTCCCTAAATTGTCAACTGTCCTCTTTAATATTTTCAAGATGTTTTTATTAGTGGCTTATGCTTGTCTATTCTATTGTGGATAGTATATTGAAGATGAATGATGTATCATATGAAACTTTGTACACAACTCTTTTAGGTCCTTGTTCTTGAAGGGTTTAGAATTATTTGTTATAATGGATTGAAGGATGCTATATCTATAAATTATATGGTTCAATATGAACATTGAGATTTGTTTTCTTGTTGGGGTAGACAATGGCACAACTTTGACCCATTTGGTAAAGTATTCTGTTGCAGTTATTATGAACTTATGACCATTAGATGGAGGTGGGTAAATCATCCCTATTAGATCCAACCCCTATTGATAGAAGGGTGAAGGTGTAGTCATCAAATATAATTCCTAAGCTGGTACATGAATTAATTTCCCATGATATTGTCATTTTTTACATGTCTTTGAAAAATGGTATGCATCTTTCTCCATGGAAGGCCAATAATATCTTATCCTTATAAATTTCTTCGCTAAGGTTAACCCATTCGAATGTGACCCACAGATTCCTTCGTGAATTTCTTGTAAGGATAATTTTGATTCCTCCCTTTCTAAACACCTTAAAATCATTCCATCAAGACTCTTTTGATACAATGTGTCATATACAAGGGTGCAATGAGAGGCTTGTCTTATGAAGTTTATTCTCTAGTTTCAGGTTTGGTCCAAGGGTAGGGTTTGGTCTTTCAAAAAATTATAGATGGATCCATACCAGGGAGACTCATTTCATACTAATAGGAAAATTATGTGGGAATTGGAAGGGTCAAATGAAATTTGTCCCATTTCTTCTACCAAGAATTCATATCTTGCACTTTGGTCCAACATCTGTAAGAGTGAAGCCAATGTCACCATGGCATCTATTTCTTTATTCTTTTCTCTAGGCACTTGCTCAAACATGATCAAAATAAAGTATTTTGTGAGATCTTCTATCATATTATTATAAGGTATCAACTTGTCATATTTTGTCTGGTATTCTTCATTTATCTGGTTTATGACTAGTTCAGAATCTCCATATACTTGCAATTATGTCACCTTCCATTCTAGAGCCAATTGGATGCCTATAACTAATGCTTCATATTAAGCTATATTGTTGGTGCATGGAAATGGTATCTTATATGATTATGAAACTTTTTATCCTTGAGGTTTAATTAATAGTATACCCGCTCCTGAGCCATGTTGAGTATAGGAATCATCAAAGTATAATTTCCATATTTTTGCTTCAATATTGATTATTTCTGAATCTAGAAATTTCGCTTGAATAGGATGTTCATCTTCTAAAGATGCCTTGACTAGTTAATCTACTATGACTTGGAATTTGATTTCCTTTCTATCCACATACTCTATCAAATTTTCTTAACAACATGACCCATTTAGCCAACCTTCCTGTCAAAGCGTTTTTGCTTAAAAGATACTTTTGAATAGGTGTAAAATGGAAGCCTAGTAATGTACCTAACATTCAACACTTATTCATTTGAATTGAAATTGAAATTGGAATAGCCTAAGTAAATTTGGAAATACTTGAAAATTAATTAGGTCAAGATACATACCTCATCATGAAATTGATTTAGAAATACCTATTTTCTAGAGCCTGTGTGGAGTTTCGAAAGATTCTGCAACCAGATCTATGATCAAAAAGTCGAGATGGAGAAAACCCAGAAAAGTTTTGTCTTTCCAGTAGTAGGTTGACTTTGACCCTCATAAAAGGTTAAAGACTAAATTTTTATTTTGAAGGTCGATTCTGACTTTGTTCATAGATCTTGGAAGTTCGCTAAAAAGGGTATCCAAATATGATCTCAGATCTAAAATTCTGCACCTGCACCTGCAAAAAAAAGAGGGTTTTTATTGTTTGTTTGAGGGGTTTGCCTTGGTCAAACCCCGGTTTGGAATCAACCTTAATATTGAAATTGAAATAAGAATGCTAGCAATTAGTAGAAATGGATCTAACAATGAAGCTATGTAATTCGATAGATATGTAATTGTATTTTGAAAGTAAACAAGTATATTGATATGAAAGCTTGAACACAAAAATGGTAAAAAAATACCTTCATGATTGTATTCTTGGAATCCACCTTGATAGAAGAATGAAATGGATCTTGAAGATGAACAAAGGATTTTGAAGGAAGATCACACCATCATAATGGCTAGATCTAGGGTTTTCAATGATGAATCTTGAATGCTTGAACCAAATCCCTTCAATGGCCTGAATGCTTGAATCCTTGATCTTCAATGGAGAACTTGGATGGAGAAGAGGACTTAAATGCTTGAATGGATGCTTGCTTGATCACCTTGAGATCTTGAGAGAAATTACTTGAGGATGAGAACTTGATGTTGAAAATGAGAGAGGAAGGCCTCCTTTTATAGTGAACTAGGGCACAATCCTCTAGAGGGGCCACCTTGGAGAATTAAATCCTAATTAGGTCCTAACCTTTAGAAAATATAACTAGATTAAATGAAATTAGAGGATTTACCATTTCAAAACCTGAAATAGCCAACCCAGAGGCGGGAAAACAAATATCCCCGAAACCTAATACCTGAAAATCAAGGAATTTGGCAATTTGAAAGAGGGGGGGTAAATTGAGGTTGTAACTAACCTAGTCAAGTATGACCTCAATCCTGACCTAGTTAGGTTCAAGCTCAATCCTAACCTAGTTAGGTTTGAGCTTGATCCTGACCTAGTCAGGATCAACCTTGAATTTGACCTTGGGCCTAGATCCAGTCAGAATCAAGATAGGAGGTCCCGAGGATGCCTAGAGACCTAGAAATGATATTAGAATAGGACAAAATGCTAGGGATAGGCACAAAATCCTATGATGACTATGATGATAGCTAGGAGGACCTATTTCTAAGTCCTACCTAGAAAATAGAGCCATAAAGAGGGAAATTAAGGAGAATCCTTGGGATCCTAACTCTAATTTCACCTAGAATGAAGAAGATAAGAAGTGGAAAGCGGGGAGAAAGCTAGATCAAAGAAAATATCAATTCAAGGCATCTAATATGACCCCAAACCACTTACTTAGAGGGATAAACACTCTTAACATGGAAGTGCTTCCATTTTAAGATGATACATTAAGCCCCCACTTTGGTAAGAGTATGGACTCGATGCAAACTCTTGGTAAAGGAGAAGAAAGAGAAGATCCAAGTGGATTCAAAATGAGATAGAATGAAACTTAGTTAGGTAGACCAGCCCCCAAGCTAAGGATTCTAACTCAACATACATGCATGAGGGTGCAAAAAACAAAAGGACACAAAAGGGGGGTTAGTACTAAAATAAACCCAAATCAACTAGCATAAGAAACCTTGCTAAGAAACATTTCTTGTACTAACATCATATTTGGAAAGCTATCATAAAAGCATAAATGTTTACATAAGAAAGACAAGAACAACATTATAAATAACATAGCTTCATGATCCAGTCCTACTAGCATGAAAGCGAAAAGAGAGAAAGGGGAAAGAGTGATTACCTCACCTAGTAAGATGCCCACCTTACCATGAATCACCCTAGAGGGAGAGCCCAACAGGTTCACCCATAAATTGTGCTTGCAATTATAATGTGTCTTCTGACGGCTTCTAGAATACTCATAGATCCACCTTCTTGTATCACTATGAATATAAAATGTGTGTCTCCTCAAGATTTAGCAACTTATGTGTGTTACCTTTGGAAGATTTAGCATATAGGTATGTGTCTTTTCAGGATTTAGCAACTTATGTGAGTTACCTTCCAAGATTTAGCATATTTGAAATTGGAAATGTGTGTCCCTTCAGGATTTAGCAACTTATGTGCATTACCTTCAGAGGATTTAGCATATTGAAATTTTTTGAAAAATGCGTGTCTCCTCGGGATTTAGCAACTTATGTGCATTACCTTCAGAAGATTTAGCATATAAATGCATGTCTTTTTAGGATTTAGTAACTTATGTGCATTACCTTCGAATATTTAGCATATAAATGCATGTCTTTTCAAGATTTAGTAACTTATGTGCATTACCTTCCAATATTTAGCATATTTGAAATTGGAAATGTGTGTCCCTTCAGGATTTAGCAACTTATGTGTGTTACCTTCAGAGGATTTAGCATATTGAAATTTTTTGAAAAATGTGTGTCTCCTCAAGATTTAGCAACTTATGTGCATTACCTTCAGAAGATTTAGCATATAAATGCATGTCTTTTCAGTATTTAGTGACTTATGTACATTACCTTCCAAGATTTAGCATGTAAAAAAAAAAAATATAGTACAAGGGAGGCCCTATATATGCCCCCCTCCTTAATATGGAAAAAACATACTATTTTGACATGTTAAGGAAAGAAAGGAATAAGGATAAAGCCTTCTTTAGCATCAAGACAATATCCACCAACAACACCCAATCCAAGCCAAGAAGGTCACAACTCCTATGAGGCCATGGAAGGGATGAATATAAAGAGATATCATGCAAGAAGTGAAAAGAAAGTAACCCTTATGAGGGATAGCACACTATTCAATTTCTAGGCTGAGAGATATATCAACCATGGAAACCCAATGTCAAACAATGAAATAGGTTATGATCAAGGACAAAGATCCTTAATGAAAACCAAAATTTTATGTATGATTGGATATCACATAATAGATAAATATTTCTTAACCAAGGAAAGAGGTGAATCCCAGAAAGAAAGGAGATAGCATCCTTGTCCCCCTAAGTGTAGGAACAAAGATGAAAGAGGATACCAACTTCACAAGGCAAGGAGATATCCTATTTGCAAAAATGTACACCATATCCTGAGTGAGGGATATTGACCCCTACATCCAAGAATATAGATAATCGTGAAAAGGATATGTCACTCATGGAAAAGGATCCTCAAAGAAAGAGATCTTATCAACAAGATCCCCACCAAAGAGGAGTGCCTTAGATAAAATATCATCTTTCAACAGTGGGAACAAAGATTCGATCATCAAACCCCCTACAAAGAAGAGGAAGAGGAATCTTTGGAATGAGGGAAACAACTCTAACACCAAAGCAAGGGTGAGAGTTTATAAAGAACATAATTTGTAACATAGAGAAGAAGTGACAACTTATGACAACAAATTCTCATATAAGAAGGTTATCCATAGTCAAAACATCTATCAATATGATGAAATAATATTGCAATATAAATAAATACCACTAAGCTAAGGAAAGAAGTTCCCTAGACAAAGAGAGAGAAGAGAGAACCTTTCCCCCTAGGGATGAAAGGAAAGGGATACCTTTGCAAAACACATGTCTTAGAAAAGATATCTTGTATAATAGAAAAGAGAAATGGATGAAATACAAACCATCAAGATAAATGAAAGAATAACCAATTAAGCTCAAAGCAGGAACATAATGGATTCTAGAAGATAGGAAGAAATATATCTCTTTCCCCAAAGTCTAGAGGAAAAAAGATCTATGTTATATCAGAGTGAGGAGTAAAATTATGAATAAATCTCAAAGGACAAGTTTCTTTTCTCTTATCTTTATGGATCGTATGATAAGGAGAAGGTACTTTGAAGAATCTTTTCACATCTACATCATGAATCATAGTTTGAACCTCAACATAAGTGTGGGAAGAACTAGGAATAGCTGATGGAGAATTAGGAATCAGATTAGGAAAGATAGGATTAGGATTAGGAAGATTAGGAACACTATTAAAAGTGTAGGAAGTGATATGAATGGAAGACACAACCAAAGGAACTCTTGGAACCACAGTTGGAAAAGGATTTGAATAGATATCAATAATATTATGGTAAGAAGGTTGTAAAATAGGATCTTAATTTCCCATAAGATCACCACTAAGAGGAAGGGAATTCTTATCTTTCTGTGCTAATGCCTCATCACTATAAAGAATCCCAAATTGCAGTGAAGGATTTATAATGTCATGTTCTTTCATATAAGGGAAGTGTGTTTTAGAGAATATGTCATCTACTTGTATCAGAAATTCTTCACAAGGAGGGGATAAATCAATGTATTTATCCAAGGGCTTATCCCAAAAAGTAGAAGTATCCATAATGAATAGGTGTGAAATGGAAGCTTAGTAATGTATCTAACATTCAACACTTATTCATTTGAATTGAAATTGGAATTGGAATAGCCTAAGTAAATATGGAAATACTTGAAAATTAATTAGGTCAAGATACATACCTCATCATGAAATTGATTTAGAAATACCTATTTTCTAGAGCCTGTGTGGAGTTTCAGAAGATTCTGCAACCAGATCTGTGATCAGAAAGCCAAGACAAAGAAAACCCAAAAAAATTTCATCTTTCTGATAGTAGGTTGACTTTGACCCTCATAAAAGGTCAAAGACTACATTTTTATTCTGAAGGTCAATTCTGACTCTGTTCATAGATCCTATAAGTTCACCGAAAAGGGTTTCTGAATCCAATCTCATATCCAAAATTTCGCACCTGCACCAGAAGAAAAAGAGGGGTTTTGTTGTTTTTTTGAGGGGTTTTCCTTGGTCAAACCCCGATTTGGAATCAACCTTAATATTGAAATTGAAATAAGAATGCTAGCAATTAGTAGAAATGGGTCTAACAATGAAGCTATACAATTCGATAGATATGTAATTGTATTTTGAATGTAAACAAGTATATTGATATGAAAGCTTGAACACAACAATGGTAAAATCAAACCTTCATGATTGTATGCTTGGAATCCACCTTGATAGAAGAATGAAATGGATCTTGAAGATGAACAAAGGATCTTGAAGGAAGATCACACCATCATAATGGCTAGATCTAGGGATTTGAAAGATGAATCTTGAATGCTTGAACCAAATCCCTTCAATCACTTGAATGCTTGAATCCTTGATCTTCAATGGAGAACTTGGATGGAGAAGAGGACTTAAATTCTTGAATGGATGCTTTCTTGATCACCTTGAGATCTTGATAGAAATTTCTTGAGGATGAGATGTGAAAACTTGATGTTGAAAATGAGAGAGGAAGGCCTCCTTTTATAGTGAACTAGGGCACAATCCTCTAGAGGGGCCACCTTGGAGAATTAAATCCCAATTAGGTCCTAAAATTTAGAAAATATACCTAGATTAAATGCAATTAGAGGATTTACCATTTTGAAACCTGAAATAGCCAACCCGGAGGCGGGAAAACAAATATCCTCGAAACTCGATACCCAAAAATTAAGGAATTTGGCAATTTGAAAGAGGGGGGAAATATCAAGGTTGTAACTGACCTAGTCAAGTATGACCTCAATCCTAACCTAGTCAAGTTCAAGCTTGATCTTGACCTAGTTGGGATCAACCTTGAATTTGACCCTAGGCCCAGATCCAGTCAGAATCAGGACATGAGGTCCAAGGGATGCCTGGAGACCTAGAAATGATATCAGAACAGGATAGAATTCTAGGGATTGGCACAAAATCCTATGATGATTATGATGATAGCTAGGAGGAGCTATTTCTAAGTCCTACCTAGAAAATAGAGCCATAAAGAGGGAAATTAAGGAGAATTCATGGGATCCTAACCCTAATTTCACCTAGAATGAAGAAGATAAGAAGTGGAAAGCGGGGAGAAAGAAAAATCAAAGAAAAGATCAATTCAAGGTGTCCAATATGACCCCAAACCACTTAATCAGAGGGCTAAATGCTCTTAACATGGAAGTGCTTCCATTTTAAGACAATACAACCTTAATGGATCAATTTTAGCTATGAGTTTGATCTTATGAGATAGCATATAATGTCATATTTTTGGGGAAGAAAAAACTACCGCCAAACATTCTCTTTCTCTTTTCCATTTTCATCTTCTTGAGTGAAGAGTGCCCCTAAAGTATGTTCTATCATGGAAATATATAATATTAAAGGCTTTCCTCTTATTGGTGGCATCAAAATTGGAGGGTTCATGAGGTAATTTTTGAGTAATGAAAAATCTTGTTCACACTTGTCATCCCATCTAAATGTCATGTCCTCATGAAGGAGTTGAGTAAAAGAGTGGCACTTTTTTGCTAGTTGTGAGATGAACCTTCTAATTGATTGGAGTCTCCCTTGGAGTGATCTCATTTGAATCATATTTCTAGGTGCCCCCATTTTCATTATTCCTTTGACTTTCATGGGGTCTACCTCTATTCCTTTTGTTGAGACTATATACCCTAGTAATTTTTTGGATTTTACTCCAAAGGCACACTTCTTCGGATTTAGTCTCACCTTGAATTGTTCTGGCCCTGTGGATATCTTCTCTAAGATTGGTAAATTCTCTTCTCTTGAGTGAGATTTTGAAATTATATCATCCAAATAATCCTCTAAAAACTTATGCATCATATCATGGAATATACACTGTGGTCATGGCTCTTTGGTAAGTTGCTCCTGCATTCTTGAGACCGAAGGGCATAAAATTCCAACAAAATGTTCCCCATGCACATGTAAAATCTATTTTGTCTTAGTCTTTGAGTTCAATTTTGATTTGATTGTAGCCACTAAATCCATCCATAAGAGAAAACATTGAATGACCCACTGTCAAGTCCACTATGGCATATATGCTTGGTAAAGGAAAGTCATCCTTTGGACATGCAAGACTAAGGTCTCAGAATTCCATGAAAATTCTAATAGATTTATCTACTTTTGAAAAAACTATAATATTTGATATCCACTTGACATAGTCAATAGCTCTTATGAACCCCACTTTTAGTAACTTTTCTAATTCCACTTTGACAAGAAGTGCAATGTGTGGGTGCATTTTTCTTAACTTTTTCTTGACTAGTTTAACCCCTCCTTTGATATTCAAATGATGCATAATCAGGTTTGGATCCAATCCAGACATGTCGTCATAAGACCAAGACAATTTTATTTGCTTTTCTTTGAAGAACTTTATAAATTCTTCTCCCTCTTTGTTTGATAATGATGTTGTAAGGTGTATGACTTTTGGCTCTAATTCAGTCCTAATGTTGATCTTTTATGTTAGTTCTATCATAATAGGTGATCTCTCCTCATGATGTTCAGGAAAATTATCTAACCTCTCTTACTTCGGTCCCAAAATTGGGTTTTCACCTTTGGAAACGTCCTTTATTTCTTTCTCTTTTAGGTCTAATACTACTACCTTGTGGTTTTCACCATTAGGCTCTTTTCAATTTTTTTATTATTATTTTTTTTTTTCATTTTTTCCTTTTATTTCTTGATTAAGAGATTGGATACTTTCCTTCATCATCTCCTCTTGATATTTATTGGTAGAAGAAGGTTCAACTGCATCTATGTACAAGGCCAAAGAATTATCATTTAGGAATGTAGAAAGGTTTTTTGGCTCCATGGAATCCCATTCAATAATTTCCAAGTGTATGAGGGATAATGGGTCATTGGCTTGATTTAAGTTGATAGAGTTTAGGGACATGACTTCGCTAGATGGTTCATACATTGTATCACTCAAGTATATGACATGTGCCTCTACTAAGTGTTCCAAAGAACTTGGATCAAAATCCTCCTCCTAGAATCCTCTTGAGTTTCTTGTGGGTTAAACCTATTGCTAGATTCTTCCATTGTTGGTGTCCATGAGGATAGATAAGGTTCTCCTACCCATGAAGATTCTTTTGTTTCTTGACTTGGCATATTATCTTGAGCCTCTTGATTAGAACTTGAAGCTTGGTCTGAACTTGATCCTGGACTTAACTCTTGTCTTTTACCTTAGTTAGGAGCATAAGTGTGGATAACATCCACCTCTTTATCTTGACAAGATTCACTAGATAATGAATCCCACTCCCACTTGTTTGAGTCTTCATCACTTTGAGAGTTTGATTGGAGGATTTTTTCATAAAACATGGGATGGTTCTTTTGAGTGTATCCTTGTTCAAGATATCCTAATCCTTATTTTTACTTGCCATCCTTCCAATCCATTTATATGGGTTCAACCAACCCTTCATTTCTTCTTCTCAAAGGTCCTTGTCCTTTGTAACCCATACTTTTCATAATCTTTAAACCTTTTCCATATTGATGAGTAGGAATGCTAATATTTTGAATTTTTTTTCATTAGCATTAGATTCCTCATCCTCCTTATATAGCCACTTTAAAATTTTATTGTCATCTTCTTCAATGGATGAAGAAGTACTAGCTCTTAAAAAATGGTTATTGTATTTTTGAGGTGGATTAGAGCTAGAAGGTCTTCCATGAGACTTAGGAGATAGTGGAAAATCCATCATGGATAAGGAATATTCCCCTACACCATTTTGCTTGATCTTGCATTATTTTTCAAAATTCTTTATCATGGTTTTCATCTTTTGGTAATGAGATTATTTGGTGTGAATTTGGGTAGGTTTTGAATTTCTTTCTTCTTCTTTTTCTTTGGGATTTTCATCACTAAATTTCTCTTTTCCCTTAGTCGATGTAGCTACGTTAGTGGGAACTTGATTGTCTCTAAAAAATGTGTTTTCTTCATCCATCTTCTCTTTTCCTTTTGCTAAGGAAAAGTATCTTGAACTTTGACCTTGTTTGATTTTCCTTGATGTAGTGGCTTCGGCATTATGAGGGACTAATGAATCATTTATGGGTTTTATATTATTAAAATATTGAAATGGATTTAAATCTCCACTCACCATAATTTCCTGACCCATGTATGGGAACTTCAAGCATTGATGGTACGTTGAGGGTACCACTTGCATTTCATGTATCCATGGTCTTCCCAAAAAAATGTTATAGGTCAATTTCAAGTCAAGTACTTGGCAAATAGTATCCTTTTGAATAGGGCCCACTTGAATAGGGAGAACTATTATCCCTTTGGAGGATCTCTCTTTATCATCATAAGCCTTTGTGGTTATCTTTCTTTTAGGGTATATAACTTCTTCAGAATACCCTAGGGCTTTGACAAGGTTCAAAGTACAAATGTTTAGACTAGCTCCTCCATCAATGAGGACACTTTTGACATGATGTTTATGTATAAAAAATTCAATGTGTAATGTGAGGTTTTTGGGATGGTTTAGAGACATATCATCTTGCTTGGAAAAAGATAAGAAATGAGGCACAACAAGGTGTCATACCATATTGTGAAATTTGTCCACATCCAATTTTAGAGGAACATTGGTTTCAACAAGAGCCATCTCCAAGGTTTCCTTATTGGGTAGGTGAAATTTTTAACAACTCCAAAATAGAAATTTGTGCTGGAGTTCATTGGAGTTGATCCAAAAGGTTGTATTGCTTTGATGATGTGGATACATGATTTGGTAGAACAATTTTAGGGGTACCTCCTAGCAAGGTAATTTTGGACGCTTGGCCCCTAGTCACAACTTTACAGTTTTCTTCCTTTTTCTTTTCTTTCACCACTATAAAGTTGATGGTATTTTCACATCCATTTAAATAATTTATGGTTTTATCATATGTATGAGAAAAATTAAGTTTCTCATTTCCTCTCTTTTTGTTTTGGTTTGAATTTGAGGTTTCTCCTTTCTCATGATTCAAGAAAGGATTCTTAAATGCCGTATGATCTTCATTCTTTTGAGGACCTCAACTTTTATCATGCCATCATCTATCAAATCTTGGACCAAATACTTAAGTTTCATGCATTCATTGGTTTTGTGCCCTTTATTTTGATGGTATTCACAATGGTGGGAATCATTCCACCAAGTAGGCTTAACTTGGGGTTCATATGGTCTAGATTCTAGTAAGATAATGATTTTGTTGGAAATGAGGGTCCTTAAGGAATTTTCCAATGGTTCTCCCATGAATGTGAATTTTATTCTTTGGATTGGAGCAAAGAAATGATTAGGTGTTGGAGATTTGCTAGCAAGCTAGTGTTGATTGTATGTTTGTCATTAATGATAATATATAGTAAGCAGTGTGCATGGAATCCTTATGGAGAGAGCCTTGAGAATATGGTTCTTAGATATGTTATCAACATGATATGATAGATGTAGAGGTTGATTCTGAGTGAAGATTGTTATACAGTCAGTTATATCAGTAGTGTTCCTGATAGTGTCCCAAGAAGAGTTTGGTATGAGATTTGCAATATGGTTATGATGGAACCTTGGGCATTTATATTTATGTTTTAGACATGTTTATGATGCTATGTTCATGGATGTAGAGTCTGTTATGTAGTATAGGTTGAGTTATGATGTTTTGAGTTGCCAGTTATAGTTTCCTGAGTTTATTTGATGTAGACGACATTGTTTATATTGTTGTTGTAGTTGCGCCTATCATTTTGATATGCATGTTTGGTTTCATGTTTGGTAATGAGTTAATAATGTTTGGTTAAGAGAGAATAATGTATTTCAGCATGAGAATAAAGTTTCAGTTAATTTAGTGGACCCGACTGTGTGAAGCGATGCGTCTACTCATATTGAGTTGCGCAATCCTATTTGTGTTGTGTGCTTGATATAGCCACTGGAGATGTTTTTGGAGAGTTCTATTATTTCTCTAATATGATTTCAAGGAAGTTCTAATAGGCTGACTTGATTATATCATTTGGAGAAAGATACTTATAGTTGGTCAATTGTGATCGCTAAGTATGGCAGATAGTTGAAAAGAGAAGAGAAGAGCAGAAGGTGCGAAGTATTGAGAATTTAGTAGAAGGTCTCTGTGACAAAGAAGAGAGTGTATGCTATTCATTGGAACTAATCAAGATAATAGGTCTAACTTGTAATTCACCAAGATCTAGATATAGTGTGTATCTATTATGTAGAAGGTTGCAGCCTTCACCATTTGAGAAGTGAGCTCCTAGACAGTGTATCCTCACCCCTAATAGGGTTAATTATAAAAGACTCCTAACAAGGTTCGACCTTTGACCAGGTCACTATACTTAATGCATTATAAAGATCAACTCCTAACAGGGTTGTAAGATCTTCTAATAGGGATCATTATATTCTAGTGCAGTTTATAGTAGGTGCTAATTCCCACAAAGGTTTTTACCTATTTGGGTTTCCCCGTAACCAAAATTTTAGTGTTGTGTTAAGTGTTCTCATATTGTGTTTATGCTTAATGTTAATTAGTACTTAATTGGATAAAGAATTGAATCTTTTAGATAATTGATTCACCCCCCCCCCCCCCTTCTCAGTTATCTCTTGGGACTATTCCTAACAATTGGTATTAGAGCCAAATGCCTCGAAGAGAAAGTTTAACAACTTGAGGTTGATCAGATGGCATTCATTAGAAAAGAAAGTCCTAAGTTTGATGGAGAGATTTATCTAGATTGGAATAAAAAAATGACAACACATTTCCAATGCATTGCTTTTGAGATTTTTGAAGTAGCTACCAAAGAAGTTCAACTTCCCTCTTTATCAGATCTTGCAAAGGAAGATGCAACTCTTAAGAAAAAGGAGATATTCACTCAAAATTCTATTGCCAAAGAATCCCTTATCAATGCCTTGTCTGATAGTGAGTTTTCAGAGATCAAGAAAGTAGATAAAGACTACAAGATATGGAAGTATCTAGAAGAGATGTTTGAAGGAGATGTCCAAGCTAAGAATGCGCACAGAAAGACATGGAAGAAAAAGTACAATACATTGAAGATGCTACCTGAAGAGAACATCAAAGGCTACAATCAAAGGCTTAATGAAGCTATTGTAGGAATCAGAAACAATATAATATGAGAGAAAGATAAACATCCTAGATGAAACTATGCATTTTTCAAAAGACTTTAGAAGAGAGACCTTAATGAGCAAGATTTTAGCATTCAAGATCTCAAGTTTGAAGACAGAGCCTAAAAGTGAAACAACCTTCAAATCCTTAGTCCATGGTAAGAAATCCTTGAACACTTCTGGTAACTTTCATGAAGATGATGATGAAGATAAAGAACTAGATGATTTCATTGCTATGATTGCTAAGAAAGAAAGAAAAGGAAAAGGAAAATATGAAGGTTAGTTACCTTTCAAATTATTTTCATGTAACAATATTGGTCACTTTGCATCTTAAGTGTCCTACAAGAGTCAAGAAGTTCAAAACTAATTACAAGTCTAAGTATACAAAATAATGTTTCTATGCTGGAGATGGAGTATCAGATGAAGATTCAGTAGAAGAGGAAATTGGATTCATTTCTATTGAAGATCTAGAGAAGATGTTTGATGAGATGGATCTTGAAGATGAAAAGAAAGCACAAGAGTTAGCATTAATTTCACAAGAAGACATCAAAACAAATTGTATCATTGATAGCGGTTGTTCACATCACATGATAGGAGACAAAGATAGATTTGTACATCTAGATAAGTACAAAGGATGCATGATTAGATTTGGAGACAACACTCCTAAACCTATCATAAGTAGAGGAGCTATCACCTTGGATGGAAAGAATAACATTGATGATGTTCTATATGTTGATAGTTTGCAGCATAACCTACTAAGTGTTGGATAGTTTCTTGACAAAGTATATCAGTTGGAATTCAAAAATAATAACTGCATCATTAATAAAAAAGAAGGAGAAATGATTCCATTAGGTTCAAAGACAAAAGGTAATCTTTTCAGCTTAATTCAGAAGAAAGTTGTTTTGTTGCTAAAGTAGATGACAGTTGGTTATGGCACAAAAGACTGTGTCAGATCAATTTTGATAGTATAGTAAAGATAAGCAATTTAAAAGTGGTAAGAGACCTTCCTAGCATTGAAAAACTAGTTGATACAATATGCAGGGAATGTGTGATGGGAAAACATGTGAGGAATTCATACAGACGCAAGCATAATTTGATAGAGAAAAAATTGGATCTAGTGCATACAAATCTATGTGGACCAACTCAAACAAGATCATAATATGGTGAAAGGTACTTTATTTTGTTTGTTGATGATTATTCTAGAATGATATGGGTTGCATTCTTAAAAGACAAATCAGAATCATTTGAGAAGTTCAAAATATTATTGAAGCTAAAGTTGAAAATGAGTCTAGATTAAAGATAAAATGTCTAAGATCGGATAGAGGAGGAGAATTCACCTCTGACAGATTTTATGAGTATTGTGAAGAACACAGGATAAAGAGACAGCTAAGTGCACCTAGAACCCCTCAGCAAAATGGAATTACAGAAAGAAGAAATAGGATCATACTTGACATAGTGCGCACCATCATGATTGAAGGAAAAGTTGCACACACCTATTGGAGAGATGCAGTCAATACTACAGTCTATACTATCAATAAAATTCAATTAAGGCCAGGCCTAGACAAGACACCTTATGAGCTATGGTTTGGGAATGTACCTATAGTAAAATACTTTAGAATCTTTGGAAGAAAGTGCTACATTAAGAGAGATGAAGCTATTGGAAAGTTTGATGCAAGAAGCGATGAAGGTATTTTTCTTGGTTACTCTACTAAAAGAAAAGCTTATAGATGTTTTAACTTGAGATTGAAGAAGATTATTGAAAGTGCACATGTAAAGATTGATGAACATTTTATGATTCAAGAAATATATCATGATTATGCACCTATGATTGAAGAAGAAACTAGTCCTATGAATAGAGAAACAAGTGTTGATGAAATGTTTGACAGCATTGATGTATTATTCAATGACCCTAAAACAAGGGAAGAAGAATCACAAAAGATAGATGAGAGAGTCACACCTAATGTTCCTAAATTCACATCTAGATACTATTCAAAAGAAGACATCATTGGAGATCAAAACAATAAAGTCATGAGAAGATCAAAAGAAAAAAGTTTCACAGTTGATGAAGCAGTACGTTTACTTTCATAAATTGAACCCTTAAGTGTTGAAGATGCTTGTACTGATTTAGATTGGCATGAAGAAATGAAAGAAGAGCTTTATTAGATAGTTAAGAATGATACATGGTAATTGGTCCCTAGACCAAGTGACAAGAATGTGATTGGAACCAAGTGGATATTCAGAAACAAGATGAATGAATATGGTACAGTAGTAAAGAACAAAGAAAGACTAGTATGTAAAGGATATGCGCAAAGAGAAGGAATTGATTATTCAAATACATTTTCCCTTGTAAGAAGATTGGAAGCCATAAAGTTATTTCTATCCTATCCAACATTCAAAGACTTTAAAGTATATCAAATGGATGTCAAGTCAACATTCCTAAATAGAGAGTTGAAGGAAGAAGTCTACATAGAGTATCTTGAAGGATTTACTTTATCAGACAAACCTGACATGGTATGCAGATTGAAGAAATCCCTCTATGGACTTAAGCAAGCCCCTAGAGCATGGTATGAAAGATTAGATGGTTACTTGACTAAGATTGGATTCAAGAAAGGAGTAGCAGATTGTAACTTATTCATAAGAGAGACACTTGATGGACTATTACTAGTTGCTATTTTTGTTGATGACATTATCTTTGGTGGTAATGACAAGCTTAGTGTAGAATTTGCTAATGAAATGCAGAGCAAATTTGAAATGAGCATGATTGGACCTATCAAGTACTTTTTGGGACTGAATTTGCAGCATACAGACAAAGGTATTTTCATTAATCAGTCTAAGTATGTGAAAGAGATATTTAAGAAATTCAAGATAGATGATTGCAAGCCAATAAGTAACCCTATGATAACAAGATGCAAGCTTTCAAAAGAAGATGACTCTATAGAAGTAGACATAACCCTATATAAGTCTATGATTGGTAAACTCATATATCTTACTCAATCTAGACCTGATATTTCTAATGCAGTTGGTACTATGTTGGAAGATTTACAGTAGAACCTAAACAAAGTCATCTTATGGAAGTAAAGAGGTTATTTAGATATTTGAAAGGAACTATAGAATATGGTTTATGGTATCCTAATTCAGAGAATGTAAACCTTCATGTTTATACATATGTAGATTGGGAAGGTTCCGTGGATGATAGAAAGAGTACCTCAGAAGGAGCAGTATTTCTTGGAGATAAACTTGTTATTTGGACAAGTAAGAAGAAGAATTGTATTTCTCAGTCCACAACAGAACCAGAGTATGTAGTAGCAGCATTAAATTGTTCTACAATTGTTTGGATAAAGAAAATGATAAAAGACTTTGGAATTTAGATTGATTATCCTATTTTTATTCATTGTGATAACACTAGCACTATCAATATGTCAAAGAACCATGTGATGCATGCAAAGACAAAAAAATTTGAGATAAAATATCACTTCCTGAGAGAGAAATTTGTAGAGAAAGAAGTAAAAATGGATTATGTGAGCACAAAAGAATAGCTAGAAGACATATTCACAAAGCCTTTACCTAATGATACATTTGAGTATCTCAGGGAGAAGCTCGGAGTAATTCCTTTCCTTGAATCTAATTAGAGTTTGTAGTAATACATAAGTCCTCAGTGACTGATGAATGGTTGACTACTCTACTTTAGGAGTAGTACCAGTGCTTATTTGTTTTGGCACCCTTTTCCATTGATGTCAAAAGGGGAGTAAGTATACAGTCATGAAAAAAAATCAATGAAAAACAAAACAGTTGTTTTAATATAGAAAGGGGGAGTATGTTCTAGAAAGGGGGAGTAAGTATTAGTATATAGTAGTTGATATTCAGAGCATTCAGCAGTAGGTGGAGGATTCATCCTTGGGGGACATTTGTTGAGGAAATCAAGAATGTTATAAAATAATTGTACATTTGGATTGGTGGTGTTTTTCATTCCATATGTTGCCATCAATGCCAAAGGAGGAGATTGTTGGAGATTTTCCAGCAAGCCAATGTTGACTATATGTTTTTCATTGATGAAAACATATGGTAATAAGCATGTGTGGAAGCCTTATGGAGAGACCCTTGAGCATATGGTTCTTAGATATGTTATCAGCTATTGAAAACTGCAATTGAAATAATTGTTGTATTGTCATTGATGTCAAACCTTAACTGGTAAGACTGTTGCTATCTAAGAAAGTACTATATCTATTTGATTGTTGTGAAGGGGATAGGCAAGGTTGGTAACAATAGCACCTAAGAAAAGGTTGAGTTATCTTGATACTTCAATGAGTGCTTGACTATGTGGCAAAATGATAAGATAATGTATTGTTTATCTAAGTAAGAATGAAGCCTAAACTAGTAGGCTTAACCAAGGAAAAGTGAAGAAATCTAGTTTAAGCCGAGTGATGTTAGTGTCGACCAAGCTAGTATATGCCGAGTAAATTTAGTATTGACCAAACATCAGTTAATTTCTGAGGAAGACAATATTAGCTAAGGAAATAGTTTTTGAGGTGACCGAGCTTTCTAATGAAGACCGAGGAGTTGAACACTATATTGACTGAGTGTCAGTAATTTACATTTGAGGAAGAATTCAGATTTCCAGCCGACATAGTTGAATTCTTGGATTATGTAAAATGTGGTGACTTTATTTATTGATTGTATGAAAGCATTTAATGCATTGTAAAATGTTTTATTGTAAATCTATTAAGAAATTTGAGATATTTCTAGAAGGATAGATGAAGAACATAAAGTTGGAAGGATTTGATGAATCTAACCTAACCCTAAGATCTACAAAGGAGATTGAGTGGAAAAAGGTGTATTGACCTAATTGAGGAAGTTTTAAGGAAACCTAAGCACAAGGTTGAACATAGAAGAGGATGTTGGAAGTATTGTTGATGTTATTGACTATATAAGCAGAAAAGGCTAAGGAGAAGTGTTGTGATTGCTTGAAGAGATTTTCGAGCAGATCATCAATGGAGATGGTAAAGGTTCACAGTCAGTAAGCCAACATATGTGTATGGAATTAGATCTGATATTTGCAAAGTGAGTTGTATGTTTTTCAGATCAATACTACTGTTACTTTCTAACCATTGTATAAGTCAAAATCCTTTTAATAGATGTTAACCTAATAGTCAATTATATAAATCCTTTGAACAAAGTTTCATTCTAATGGGTTGTATGTAAGTCTTATAACAAGGCACACTTTTAACAGAGTGGTTTAAATCCTTTAACCGGGTCACACCTGATAGTGTGTTTGTAACCTTTGATAGGGTTGGCTTTTCACAGAGCTCACTTCAGAAGAGTGAAAATAATAGTAACATGTTACAAAGTGGTTTTTCCCAAATTGGGTTTCCACTATAAATCTTGGTGTTAATACTTGTGTGAATGTTTTGATTTGAATATTTTTGTGTTTTACAAGTTAGATACTATTGGATAGTGGACTACACTATTATATGTTTCTGTTATGCAATCAGTAATGACCAAGTAGTTGTTGGTTGTTGGATCTAATTTTTTGAAGAGTTTTAAAGTTTGTTTTATACATCTAGACCTAAGAAAAACCGATTCACCCCCCTCTCTGTTGTTCTAAATCATATTAACAACTGGTATCAGAGTTGTTGGTGCTTATAGAGAACAAGTTTAAAGGTACTTGAAGCAAATGATCAAGATGTATAAGAAGGAGGTTCTGAAGCTAAATAAGGAGAACTTCCCTGCATGACAAAGTTTGATGAAGCTGCATCTGATCTTTATTGGTGATTTTGCAAAGTATTATGTTGAGCATGATTATGTCACACCTATTGCACCTCTGACTTATGAGGAGATAAGAGCTAAATAAGAACACAGCCAAGCAATGTTGGAGATTGCATCTGCCCTAAGTTATCCAGAATTTGAAGACATCAAAGAATGCACTAATGCAAAGAAAATGTGGGACACTCTTGCAAACATCTATGGCAGTGACATAAATGTACTGAGAGAAAAAGATGAGAGCCTAAGAGGTAAATTTGATGAAATGAGAATGCAAGAAGGTGAGAATATTGCACAATATTGTGGTAGAATAAAATAAGTTGTAAATGCCATTAGAGGAGAAAATGGAACTATTGATGATGAAACTGTAATTGGAAAATTATTGAGAACTCTGCATCCTATTTATGCCATCAAAATTTTAGCAATTTAGGAATCTAGATGTAACCCTAACAATGCTCTTACTTTGGAAAGTTTGGTTGGTAAGCTTACTACTTTTGAACTTTCTAACTATGATAATTTCATTGTTGCTAATGTTGAATATTCTTTTAAGTCACAAATGGTTTTGAGTAAGTCAAAGAAGGAAAAATAAAGATGCATCAATGAGAGTGAAAGTGAAAGTGACACATCTGATGAAGAACTTGAGGATCTAGAAGCTCTTATGGCTAGAAGACTGAAAATGGGGAAAAGGAAAGTATAAAGGTAAACTCCCTATTATATGTTTTTCATGTAATAAAGTTGATCATATAGCTGCTAGATGTCCTGATAGGGATGATAAGGATAAAAAAAGAGATAGCAAGCATAAAGACAAAAGAGAAGATAGAGGTTACTGAAGGTACAAGGACTACAAAGGAAAAGGTAATAAATCCTTCTATATTGTTGAAGAAGAGACTGACACTAATAGTGATGATTTTGAAATTGAGGTTGTCTATGTTGCAATGAAAGATGAGTTTGATGAGGATGAGAAAATTGCATTGATATCTTATGTGAAAAAAAGTGATAAATGGATTATTGACAGTGGTTGTTCACATCACATGACTAGTGACAAGAGTAAGTTTGATACCTTAGATCATTATAAAGGTAGAAGTGTGAAATTTGGTAATGATGCACCATGTCCTGTTAGAGGTAAAGGATTGACTAAGTTGACTAATAAGATCACTCGTGAGAATGCTTATTGGGTTGAGGGTCTTAACTATAATCTATTGAGTGCTGCACAACTTAATAGCATTGGCTACTGCATGGAATTTCATCATAGGAAGGCCAAAATATTTGATGCCACTAGTGAACCAATTGGAAGTGGAGAATAGACAAGAGGTAATTTGTTCTATCTAGACCTATCTGAAGAAACATGTACGATTGCACAACTTGATGATATTTGGTTATGGCATAAGCGACTATGTCATGTTAACTTTGATAATCTGGTAGAAATTAGTAAGAAGAAGAAAGTGAGAGGTCTGCCTAGATTGAAGAAACCTGAGAATGTAATGTGCAAAGAATGTTAGTTGGGTAAGACGAAAAAGTCTAGTTTTAAGAGCAAGACTTTTACTTCTGAGAATGCTTTAGATTTGGTTCATATTGACCTTTGTGGACCTATGGGTGTACAAAGCTATTGTGGTGCTAGATATTTTATCTCGTTTGTCGATGATTATACCAAAATGATAACTATAATGTTCTTAAAAGAAGAATCTGATGCTTTTCAAAATTTTAAGTGGTATTTGGCTAAGGTTGAAAAGGAGACAGGTAGGAACCTGAAATGTCTAAGATCTGACCGAGGTGGAGAATTTATATCCAATGAATTCAATCTATTTTGCAATGATAGAGGGATCAAAAGACAAATGTCTGCACCAAGAACTCCTCCATAGAATGGTATAGCAGAGAGAAGGAATAGATCTATCATGGATTGTGCAAGGACATTAATGCTTGAAAAGAATGTTGCACAAAAGTACTGGGGATAAGCTATAAGTATAGTTGTTTATACTCTTAACCAAGTATAGATAAAAAAAGGTACAAATCTGACACCTTATGAGCTATGGCATGTGTATGCACCTAATGTAAAGTACTTTAGAATTTTTGGAAGTAAATGCTACATGCTAAAGGACAATAGGAATAAAAAATTTGATGCTAAAAGTGATGAGGGCATATTCCTAGGCTATTCCACAAAAAGTAAAGCTTATAAGTGTTTGAACTCTAACACTAACAAAATTGTGGAAAGTGTGAATGTCAAAGTTGATGAGTATGAAAAGAAAAATGAAGCTGACAACAAAAGAGAACTAGAAGATTGTAGATCTTTTATGTATATAGAGGAAGGAGAGGCAAATGATAAACTTGCACCTGATGTAGAGTCTTGGGTAAGCAATGTCGAGCATTAGGAAAACAATACTGAGAGAGAAGAAGAATGTGTCAAGTGACAGGAGGAAGCTGTCGAGTATCAGGAAGAGGTTGCCAAGCATTCAGAAGCTGAATCTGACAATCTTGTTGGTGAACCTGAAGAGCAAGATGAAAGGAGAGCATGACCTATTTTGACACAATATGTAAGGAGACATCACAAGCCTGAACAGATCATTGGAGACAAAGATATTGGAAAACTGACCAAAAGCAAGACAAGAGATCCTACATGTTTACTATGTGAATTTGAGCCTAAGACAACAAGGGAGGCATTAGAAAATGAAGACTGGATACAAGAAATGAATGAGGAGATAGACCAGATAGAGAAGAATGATACCTAGACTCTGGTGTAGAGACTAGAAAATAAAAATGTCATTGGAACAAAGTGGGTGTTCTGAAACAAGCTAAATGAGCATGGTCAAATCACAAGAAACAAAGCTAGGATGGTATGCAAAGGCTACTCACAAGAAGAAGAAATAGATTATGGGGAGACATTTACCCCTATAGCTAGATTGGAAGGAGTAAGAACCTTACTTGCATATGCTGCCTACAAAGATTTCAAGGTATACCAAATGAATGTTAGGTCTGCATTTTTAAATGGTATATTAGAAGAAGTGTACATTGAACAACCAGAAGGATTTGTTGATCCAAATAAAAGACACATGGTTTGCAAACTGAATAAAGCACTATATGGACTAAAGAAAGCTCCTAGAGCATGGTATGAGAGACTGCACAACTACCTGATATAGATTGGATTCTCAAGGAAAAATGACACAAGCAATCTATACATGAAAGATGAAGAAGGTAAAGGAATCTTGTTGGATAAGATTTTTTTAGATGATATTATATTTGGTGGACAAGATGCCTTGTGTAAAAAAATTTCAAATGAAATGCAAACTGAATTTGAAATGAGTATGTTTGGGGAGATCAAATTTTTTGTTGGTTTACAAGTATATCAGATGGAGAAAAGGAATTTTCATCACCCAGTCTAAATATGTTCATGGGATACTGAAAAAATTTGGTATGGAAGATTCAAGGCCAGTAAGTACTCCCATGGCTACTAGACAAAAGTTGTCTAAAAATGATGATGCTGTAGAAGTAAACTAGACTTTGTATAGATCCATGATTGGAAAGTTGGAGTATGTTGTACACAGTAGACCAGATATTGCTTTAGCTATTGGGATTGTGTCAAGATTCTCTGCCAATCCTAAGGAAACTCACATGATGGTTGTCAAAAGGATAATGAGATATTTGAAAGGAACTGCTACTATGGATTGTACTATAAGAAGCATGAAAAGTTTCAACCGAGAGTGTATACCGATGCTGATTGGGAAGGAAATGTGGATGACAGAAAGAGTACTAGTGGTGGAGCTTTCTTTCTTGGGCAGAGATTAGTTTCTTGGACAAGCAAGAAACAAAATTATATTTCCTAATCTACTGCTGAAGTCGAGTATGTGGCTACAGCAGTGAACTGTTCAAACTTGGTATGGATAAAGCAATTGTTGGTAGGCATAAAAGAAGAGATCGCAGAACCATTTGTCATCTACTATGACAACACAAGTGCTATCAACATCTCTAAGAATCCAGTGATGCACACAAAGACAAAACACATCACCATCAAGTATCATTACTTCAGGGAACTGGTACAAGATAAAGAGGTCCGAATGGAATATGTGAATACAAAGGAACAACTAATAGACATATTCACTAAAGCTTTACCTAAAGAAGCTCATGAATATATGAGAGGTCAATTACTAGGGGTTCTTCCCCTAACTGAGGCTTCCTAGTCAAGCTAGGAGCACTGCATCAAATGTGTTGCAAAGAGTATCTAACAAATTGATGCAGAGATAGGTCACACTTTAGGAGTAGCATATAGTTGTGAAAAGTACAACAAAGCCAAGAATCAGTCATAAGCAAAGATGAAAGAGGGAGAAATACTATTACTGAATTGAACAAATGATATCTACATCTATAGGATGTATGTTTTAGTTGCTGCCTTGGCATTTTTGTCAAAGAGGGAGATGATCACAGATGAATATGCATGGTGAGATTTCATGGAAGATCAAGTAAGAGGGAGAGATTCAGTGGATAGTCATACAAGAATGGCTAATTGATTTTGTATCAAAATGAAGCCAAGGATATTATAAATATTTATGATGGACAGATAAGTTTTGGATTGGTTGGTGATTCATGTGTTATTCATATGGTGTTGGCATCAATGCCAAAGAGGGAGATTGTTGGAAACTGTAATTGAAGCAATTGTTGTATTGTCATTGATGTCAAACCTTAACTGGTAAGACTATTGTTATCTAAGAAAGTACTATATCTATTTGATTTTTTTAAAGGGGATAGGCAAGGTTGGTAACAATAGCACCTAAGGAAAGGTTGATTTATCTTGATACTTCAATGAGTACTTGAGTATGTGGAAAAATGATAAGATAATGTATTGTTTATCTAAGTAATAATGAAGACTAAACTGGTAGGCTTAACCAAGAAAAAGTGAAGAAATCTAGTTTAAGCCGAGTGATGTTAGTGTCGACCGAGCTAGTATATGCCAAGTAAATTCAGTGTTGACCAAAAATTAGTTAATTTCCAAGGAAGACAGTATTAGCCGAGGAAACAATTTTTGAAGTGACCAAGCTTTCTAATGAAGACTAAGGAGTTGAACACTGTATTGACCAAGTGTCAGTAATTTACATTTGAGGAAGAATTAAGATTTTCAGCCAACATAGTTGAATTCTTGGATTATGTAAAACATGTTGACTTTATTTATTAATTTTATGAAACCATTTAATGCACTATAAAATGTTTTATTGTAAATCTATTAAGATATTTGAGATATTTCTAGAAGGATAGATGGAGAACATAAAGTTGGAAGGATTCGATGAATCTAACCTAACCCTAAGATCTACGAAAGAGATTGAGTGGCAAAAGATGTATTGACCTAATTGAGGAAGTATTAAGCAAACCTAAGCATGAGGTTGAACAGAGAAGAGGATGCTAGAAGTATTGTTGATGTTATTGACTGTATAAGAAGAAAAGGCTAAAGGAGAAGTGTTGTGATTGCTTAAAGAGATTTACGAGTAGATCACTGATGGAGATGATAAAGGTTCACAGTCAGTAAGCCAACATATGTGTCCAGAATTGGATCTGATATTTGCAAAGTGAGTTGTATGTTTTTAAGATCAATACTACTGTTACTTTCTAACCATTGTATTAGTCAAAATCCTTTTAACAGAGGTTGACCTAATAGTCATTTGTATAAATCATTTAAAGAAGGTTGCATTCTAATTGGATGTATGTAAGTCCTATAACAAGGCCCACTTTTAATAGAGTGGTTTAAATACTTTAACTGGGTCACACCTGACAGTGTGTTTGTAACCTTTAATAGGGTTGGCTTTTCACAAAGCTCACTTCAAAAGAGTGAAAATTATAGTAACATGTTACAAAGTGGGTTTTCCCAAATTGGGTTTCCACTATAAATCCTGGTGTTAATACTTGTGTGAATGTTTTGATTTGAACATTTTTGTGTTTTGCAAGTTAGATACTATTAGATAGTGGACTGCATTGTGATATGTTTTTGTTATGCAATCAGTAATGACCGAGTAGTTGTTGGTTGTTGGATCTGATTTGTTGAAGAGTTATAAAGTTTTTTTTGTACATCTAGACCTGAGAACAACTGATTCACCCCCCCCCCTCTCTATTGTACTAAATCATATTAACAATAAACATGATATCATAGACACAGAGGTTGATTATGAGTGAAGACAGTTATATTAGTAGTGTTCTTGACAGTGTCCTACGAAGAGTTCGGTATGAGATTTGTAGTACAGTTATGATGGAGCTTTGCATATTTATATTTATGTTATAGACATGGTTATGATGCTATGTTCATGGATGCAGAGTCTGTTGTGCAATACAAGTTGAGTTATGATGTTTCCAGTTGCCAGTTATAGTTTCCTGAGTTTATCTGATGGAGCTGACATTGTTTATATTGTTGTTGTAGTTGTGCCTATCATTTTGATATGCATGTTTGGTTTTGTGTTTGGTAATGAGTTAAGAATGTTTGGTTAAGTGTGCATAATGTATTTCAGTATGAGAATAAAGTTTCAGTTAATTTAGTGGACCTGACTGTGTGAAGTGATGCATCTACTCATATTGAGTTGTGTGGTCCTATTTGTGTTGTGTGCTTGATATAGTTGTTGGAGATGTTGTTAGAGAGTTATATTGTTTCTCTAATATGATTTTAAGGAATTTTTAATAGGCCAAATTGATTATATCATTTGAAGAAAGATACTTATAGTCAGTCAGTTGTGATCGCTAAGTATGGCAAATAGTTGAAAAGAGAAGAGCAGAGCAGAAGGTGTGAAGTATTGAGCCATCGGTAGAAGGTATGTGTGAAAAAGAAGAGAGTGTATGCTATTCATTGGAACTGATCAAGACAACAGGTCTAACTCGTAGTTCACCAAGATCAAGATATAGTGTGTATCTATTATGCAGAAGGTTGCAACCTTCACCATTTGAGCAGTGAGCTCTTGGACAGTGTGTCCTCACCCCTAATAGGGATAATTATAAAAGACTCCTAATAGGGTCTGACCTTTGACCAGGTCACCATACTTAATGCATTGTAAAGATCAACTCCTAACAGGGCTGTACGATCTTCTAATAGGGATCATTATATTATAGTGCAGTTTATAGTGGGTGATAATTCCCATCAGGGTTTTTACCTATTTGGATTTCCCCGTAACCAAAATTGTAGTGTTGTGTTCAGTGTTCTCATATTGTGTTTATGCTTAATGTTAATCAGTACTTAATTGGATAAAGAATTGAATCTTGTAGATAACTGATTCACTCCCCCTCTCAGTTATCTCTTGGGACTATTCCTAACATTAGGTTTATTCACAACTTGATTGTTGAATGATTTTTTTTTTTTGTTGAAAGGGATCTCGATTGTTTGATTAACATTATTCATTTAGTTAGACCCACTCGATAAGTTAAAAGGGGTAGCTTTTACGTTGTTGGCCTCTACAACCCCATCATTCACAAGATTTTTGTTAGTGTTTTTCAACCAAAACCTTGATTTATCATTGTTATTGTTAGCTCCCCTATTGTTATTATGATTATTTTAATTGTTATTATTAGTGTTATTGTAGCCTTTATTTTCTTTGGAGAGTTTGATTTATCCTTTTTTTACTAACACCTCTTCAATCTTTATCCCATTCTTGATGATCTTTTCAAATGTTGGGGGACACTAAAGTTGTAGTCTATAGTTCATTTCTATGTTCAAATTATTCATGAAAATTTCCATTTTCTCCTTTTCAAGTATGCTTCTAGGATATCTCGCAAAAATTGTTCTCCATCTTTGGAGAAACCATATAAAAGGCTCACCATATTTTTTGTTTTGTGTCACATAAGTTTAGCATGGTGATTTTGTGCTTAATGTTGTAAGAGTAGTGAGTCACGAATTTGGAGGCTAGCCCTTCAAAATTCTTTATTCCTTGTGGTAATTTCAAAAACCACTCCATGGCTTTCCCTCCAAGGCTTCTCAGAAATAGATGCATTAAATAGTCATGCATGAACTCAATAATCAAGGTACAAACCTCTCTCAAGTGGTCTTGCGGTTCAGATTTACCCATGTACTTTTCATATCTTGGAAAAACCATGTTAGGGGGGAAAGACATCATGACCAAGTTTTGATCAAAAGGAAAGGGGCACAAGGCCTGAATAGAGAATGGTTTTGGTTTGGCTGCCTTTTTCATATTATCAATTTGATTTTGGAACATCTTAAGTTGTTTGTTCATTACACCTGATGGATTCTCCTCTTCCTCATCTTTCTTTAAGGTCTTTGTGTCATAATCGTGAGGAAGCTTAACCCCTAAATGGGCTAAGTTAAGGAAGTATCTCTTTTTATTTCTTTCCAAAATTTTCTCCATTATTTTGTGGAATTTGATATCTTGGGCTGCCCTATTGAATTTTTCTCCTTGCCCTTGGTTTCTTTGTTGAGTTGTATCTTGATTTTCATTATGTCTCCCTTGATTAAAGTCATAAAAAATATTATTTATAGGCATGGGATCGACTCTTTCTTCAAATAGGTTGGGGAGTATTTCTTCTTCTTCACATGTTTCAATGGAAGGGGTTTGGAATATGAACTTGGGAACTTCTTGAGTTATGCAAGTGTCGTATTCTTGGAGGGATATTTTTAATCGATGTGATCTCATGAAAACCAGCATCAACAAAGGATTGAGTGAAATGAACCTTCCCTTCCTTGGTGATTATTCTTTTTGGAAGATTTTTTAAAACATATGATGATTTTGCAAATGGATGTTTCTTCCTTGTTATATGTATCTTAAAACAAAGAAACCATAAGTACACTTGTCTCTTAAAGCCCTCTAAACACAAAATGTTTTAAATTTTTAGAATGTTATCACGGGTCTTTAACAAGAAGGCACTTCAAGAAATCTACCTATAGTCAAATTTGGTTCGTAAACATGGTTCTATTAGGTGGGCTTACTAATTAGCAAGGTGCTAGTAAGGATTCCATTGAAAAAAATTTATCAAGTCTCATCCCCGATTATAGAGTCCTCCCACCACTGGTATGTTAGAGTTTTGCGTAATCCCGAAGGACTACTCGAGGAGGTTCGATTCCTGATATCCTTTTGTCACTCACCCTATTAAGGATGAGTGCATTTTATTTTATAGTGGGTCAGATTATTGCAAAAAGGCAATTGTATCCCACTTTGGGCTATCCCTCTCACCGGCCTTGTTAAGGAATGTTCTTGGGAGGCGAGCTCACTAATTCTCTAGCATATTCATATGAAAGAAAATAAATGAAGTGAAAGAATAGGTTTGGGAGTTTGATTCACCAAATGGTGGAGAGCATATCCCTACTATTTCTCACTTTTAAACACCATTAACAAGGTTCAATTACCAAGCCTTTTTAATCTTAAGGGAATTAGGCACTTCTAGCTTTTTGATTGACCTAAAAGGTGAAGAGCATAATCGCCTAATACCTTCTTCCACAAGCAATAGGCTTTAAAATTAGTGTTTGTTTATTTCCTTCATCTTTCTTTTAATCAAAAGATCTAGTAGGTTTGGAATTTTGATTCACTTAAAAAGTGAAGACATAGGCCTACTACTAAATCTCTCAAACTATAATAGGCTGCTAATTAACTAGATTTAAATCAAATTTGCCACAATTTAAGAAAAATGCAAAAAGATATAGGCTTACCTTTTTCGTAGCTAGCAAAGGCTAGGGGCATTTTTTATTTGATTTTTTGATAAAAAAACTTACCTAGTGGTGAGTGTTCCAGTTCCTTTGCATCCTCAAGATTTTTAGGAATAACACAAAACACACAAAGTGAAGAAAATCCAAGCAATTGATCTTTTACTCCTTTGTTTAAAAATTGATGAAAAATGATAATCTTAGGGAGTAAATATCCAATTCAAAGAGACAAATTTAGATTTATACTAATCAGTTATATGCAAGTATTGTTCATACTCTTCACCTTCCTACTTGGAATTCTCAAGAAAATTGTTTATGTGAATGATCTTTTATCTTTTCAATCTCCTCTTGAGGTTTTTATCCTCACTGTAAATTCTGGCCTCTGGTTTCCAAAAATTTTTATGTCATGCCATCAAAAAAACATAGAGAAAACATTATTTACTATCAGAATTTAAAAATAATGAAAATAGTGCTATGCACTATAGAACTAATTGTACACGCTACTTCATACAATAAATACACCACGAGACTAATTATATGTGCTACTACAGAAATGAAAAGCATTATTTAAATACTCAAATGCGTGTAAAGGAAACTTAAAAAGTGTTGTGTAAAACTGAAATGAGCTGGAAGAGGGCTGACACTTTCTACAGAGTCAGGGTATAAGCATTGAAAGAATGATACATAGAAGAAACAAATTATTGTAAGTGGTAGAATGCTGCGTAAATGCACCAAAATTTGTCATAGAAGTTCTATTTCAAGACTCAAATGTGTTATTTATTTTCTTGAATGTGCTACTCCAAGCCTGATACACACTATTTCACCTGTCAGACAGAGAGTTCAAACACAAATTTATACAATTTTTGCAAATAACTTCAAAATTTGGTTAAATGAGGCCTCATGCCCCACGGTGGGTGCCATTTTGTTTACAAGAAGTACCTTTATAGAATTATTTTATCACTATTTCAGTCAAATTAAGATAAAATACAATAATTAAGAAGCTATTTAATGAAAATAATGATAATAAACATCCTATAGCTCTCTATTTAGATATGCTAATCCAAAAGCTCTCGGCAAGCCTCCATTAGTGATAGCTCTAAAATGAGATTTATGCTAAATGATTATACAATTAAGCCTATTTTACTTAATACAATGCTCAATTATGCTAAAAATGCTCCTAGATCAAATTCACTATAGTAATGATGCAACTCAAAGATGTGGGATCCTTTTCTCCTGATTTTTCCCTTCTATTTATAGATTTTAAAAAGCATAGCCTGGGGTGGAGTCAATTTGATCATGGTTGAGTTTGATTTAAGTCCATGGTTTCAAATATGGGGACAATTTAAATAGGTTGTCCTCAAAGCTTGGGACAATGAAACAAAATGAGTGGTCAAGATGCTCTCTCCTTATGAGTGATTGATATTCAATGTGGCTTTGATCCATGTGAGTCCAATCCTTAATTCCTATTGGTTGATGTAATTCCTCCCATGTGTTGGGTGAGAGAAATTAGGAATTAATTAATTGAATTTAATTAATTTCTTTATCCATGTGTACCCCTTGAATGGGTTAAATTTGATTTAATTCAACTATACAATTAATTAGATTAATTGCATAATTAAATGATTTATTTTATTTAATTAATTCTATTGGCTTTTGATTTCAATTAATATTAGATTTTAGATTGATTTCGATTAATGTTTTAATTTTTCCTTGATTGCTCACTTGAATTAGTCTTGACAATTTTTAGGTGTCTACAAAAAAGACAACTCATCTCAGGGTTAGACAAAATAAAAAAAGCCAAAAATAAATGGATAGATCCTAAGTGTAGAAATGAATTATGAGTTTGGATGAAAAATGGGAAAATGTGTTTCGAAATAAGAGCCAACCTTGAGTTAAAGCATGATTGAAAGAGGATGAGGACCCATATTTGAATTTAGGTACCCTTTTAGTGTCAGATGAGGTCCTACCATATGAAAATCATTAAAGTAGGGACAAAATGATCCTAAAATTCAACACAAGTTAGGTGCTTACAATTTAGAACTTTACACGCATGTACAAAACTTATATAAACATATATAAATTTACATAAGTACACACATGTTTAAGTATTTAAAAGACACTTGGCAACTAAACTATAAGGTGTTGCATCCACAAAATCTCTCCTATGCACATGCTCTAAAACTAGACTGGGGGTAATGTGAGCTAATTGTGCCTACAAAAAATTATATATACTCATCAGTACATGTGACTATACATAATTAAACTATGTGTACAATATAAAATAAAAACTAAATAAGTGTACATTTATCTTAAAATAATTTATCAAATTAAATACCTAGGTGTCAAGTGTAGGAGGATTATCAACTACCATCACATCCTCCATGAAAGCTAGATAACGTGCACCATTTCTGGTCCCAACGGCTGAGGATTGTACAAGGTTGTGTACCTAAGATGGGATTGGTATAGAGTATGAATGCAGTAGCATATCCATATACCCCATCTAACCCACGTAACTCAACCCTTGTAGTTGCTTCTCAAATGTCTCCAGGACCTCAGTTGTGATAGAGATATCATCAACTCTTATCTCCTCCTTTGCAGTTGTAGAATGATCTATGGGCATGTCATGCTACACAGAGTGATGTGAGTGTTATATATAACTCAAAGGTGTACTATGGGTCAATGGAACTACATGCCGTGAGACTCTAGTCATATGTATGACATCCTATATTGGTATCTGAAGGGTTGATGCATGAAATGAATATGACTACAGAAGTTCCTCAAAAAAATAACATTACATCTCAGTGTAACTCTAAGCTCTTGCAAAGCTTCTAACTCTTGTGGGATGGGAAGGAAAACAACTCTATACATATCAGAATCACTCATTGGACTAAATGATTCCTCTAAAGATGATCTCAGATGGAATTTACTCAAAATGTATCTGCCTAGTGAATCTGATATAATATTGGTGGTTGTAGATGCATTATGATCCATCCTACCAATTTCTTCCCTCTTGGAAGAAATGCGAACTCTATCTGTAGTAGGTGTCATAGATGGTGTTACAATGGAAAACCTCTAACTGACCAATTGTCTATGAGATGGTGTAGGTCGATTAGCCCTATAGATCATGATCAATAATTTTATTGTGCCCCTGACCAAAATAAGCATGAATATCCAGGTAGCTGAGGTTGAGGCCCAAATGTTCCTCAACATATAATCATTGTGTGAAATATCATAGAATATGGTTTTTAGTAGGATACTGACCATGTACAAAAAGTAATCCTGGGTAAATATGAGAGGATATCTCTAGATCAATGCATCATATCACCTAATAGGCCCCCACATTGGCCTTCCCCTCATAATGTGGGAAGACCTCTCATTTGATGATTTCCTTGGGAAAATATCTCTAGACTGTATCCAAGGACACATCACCCAAGATCTCTACTCTCAATGTCTAAAAAATCTTAGAAATAATCTCTAGGGTGTATGGAGTATATTGTCTCAAGCATTCTCTCAACCACTCGAGACTTGACAAAATAGTGGTACATATATCTTTGTACACCCCATCATATGTATGTATTGTAGCTCTTAACCTCTTCATCTCAACATCATTTTAATGGAAAATACTACTGATGTGAGGAACAATAGGCTCATCAGGACATGCACCATCATGAGGTGCATCATCATGAGGATATGCCATTTAGGGGTAACATATTAAATTTTACAAATTATGTAAGTACATTATGTGAATGTAACATGCAAATAAATTTGATATAAAGCCATGACATTAACTATAAACTATTATTAAAATCTAACATACATGTTCAATTTTAAATGATGAAAATTAAATTTATTTATTTAATATTTAACATGTACATCACCTAGAAATTAGATAAAAATGGCATGTACATCACCTGTATTGGACTGTAAATGAGATAAATCATAACATAAATTATGTATACATCCATAAAGTATTTGTTTCATTTATTTGAAAAATTATAAAAAGGGCATTTTGAGAGAGAGAGAGAGAGAGAGAGAGAGAGAGAGAGAGTCCTAAAAGGATTGTGTGTGTCTGAGAGAGAGAGAAAGAGAGGGGGGGCATTGAGAAAGTGAGTGTGTGTTAAAGAAATAAAAATGCACCCAAGTTTTTTTAAACATTTTCTAAAGTTTACATTTTTTTTTCAAGTTTTCCTAAAATCTATATAATATAATAATTAAAAACTACAAAAATGAAACATATATATACCTAATTAAATAAATTTTAAGTTTCTGTAATGTTTTCTAATATTTTTCTAATATTTTAAGGTTTTCTAATAGTTTTCAAAAAAATTCTAAGGTTTTCTAATAGTTTTCTAAAATTTTCTAAGGATTTCTAATAGTTTTCTAAGTTTTTCTAAGATTTTATGAGAGTTTTATAAAATTTTCTAAGGTTTTCTAATAGCTTTCTAAATTTTTCTAAGGTTTGCTACTAGTTTTATAAATATTTCTAGAATTTTCTAATAAATTTCTATTTTTAATAAAAAATAATTAAAATTGTAGAAAACAAAAATATATCTGTATAAGGTTATATTCTAATAACTAACTAAAAATAAGTAAAAAATATATGATTTAAAAACATAAATAAACAAAAATGGGAACAAATTAATGCACTTGGTATCGATGAATATCGATCTAAAAACCAAAAAAGATTGAATGTTGCCTCTGATAGTCTCCTCCAACTAGGATGTTTCCTCCAACACTTGTCATCCTTAGATGCGAATAGTAAAAAGTGTCAGATTAACTGTCATGCTAGAAATTTATATTAAAATTTGGTGAAAGCGGCTTTGCATGAAGATCCCATTCACATGAAGCCCCTCACATCACCATGTTCAAATGAATAAAAAGTTTCATACAAACTGTACTACATCATAGGGTTCACAAGAAGTCCATTGGATACTTCATCCAAACACCCCTATTCGAGCAAAGGGGCTTAGTATGTATGGATTTTATCCATGCGTTTTTTCTTCATGGACAAAAGTGGGACACAATTTTGTGTGATCAATCAAGTCTAAGTGTGGTAAGATTCTTAATCATGAAGCCCCAACATTTTTCTTTATGGTTGTCTATAGGTTTTGAAAGATGAAGGAGAAAGAGATCTCAAGATTCTTCTACCTCCTATTTGTGAGCATTCTTCTTCCCTTGTTTTTCATATAATAGTCAATTTTATAGCCTAGTTGTACTTTTAGTCTAGATTTACTTTTGGTTTGTTTAGTTTCTTGTCTTGTACTTCACTATCTTTATTTTGTACCATGTCTGTGTAGGCCGTATGTGTTTCACACTATCATCTTGTATCCACGTTGTCCTAGACTCGTGGTGGCATCTGGAATAGTTAACTGATGGAGTTGGGTAGTTGGTCAAGTGATAGTTTTCTTATCTTTATCTGCTAGTATTATTGAGTTGTTTTAGTTTCCTTTATTAAGTTTGCATTCATTTAAGCTTTAAGTTCTACTTAATCTATTAGTCTTCTTTATCACCCTATCTCACCAAAGCACCACTTTAGTGATGTAGTGCAAGGGTAGATTCATCCCTTGATATTTTATCAAACTTGAGGGTGACGAATTCCCTTCTCCATAATTAGTCACATGGTTTAATATGCAATACCACTTGGTAGTTTTGTGAGAGCTTGAATCCATTAAAGAAACTAGACGAGTTATCTAAGATCAATTAATATGGTTGAGGGGTTTAGTGCATCTCTTGTTGTATTTGTGAGGGTTTGAAGAATGTGTCCATGGAATGTTGGGTTACATGCTAGTTCACATGGAGTGCTTGTAGAAAGTTTATGATTCAGATGTGTTCATTGATGTATTGTAATGTTGCATTATTGAATAATGCATGGAAACAAATACTTTTTGAGGTTAGGTTTCTCTCTCATGAGGGCTTTCTTAGAGTATATCTTTTATCATCTTTGATGGGTATGTTTTCTATTCTTTTACATGTGAATTTTGAATGCTTGTTCACATAGATTTCTCTTTCAAGTTATTTGAAATTTTCCATTATGTGGATGAATATTTCCCCATAGAATGAAGAGAGTAACCATGATGAATATCTCTAAAATGTACTCAAATTTTTCCTTGTCAATGTTGAATTTCTAGAAAGTCATTAGTAAACCTATCAATAAGCTATAATTACTATGAAAAGTAATAATGAAAATCCTAGAAACAACCATATGTGTAAGACAATCCCCAAAAGCATCATGATTGAATGGAGGGTGAATTGGACCGCCAAACAAATTATAGTTGAATCTTCTCAAATTAGTATAAGGGAACTTAGTGTCCTCTACTTGATACTAGACACCTACCTTTTTTGTTTCTCTTTGGTGCCTCCTATATATTGTTGCATTGGTGCCTATAACAGTGTATCCTCTTACCCCATATGTGTCATTCTTTATCTTTTCATCTCTTAATAGTGAGTTCTATATATTATTTCATTCCACATCCTCCACCTATCTAAAGCCTAAAAATATAATTCCACATTTTTCACTTTAATAAAAACAAAGTCAATGTATAAAAAAGAAGTACCTTTAGAAAAGATGAACACAAAAGACATTGATGCATTCAAGAAGGTCCAACGTATTGATTGTAGACATGAACCTATAGGTCGCTCAGTGAAAAAAATGAAGTTTCTAGCTAGAGTGCTTCTAACATAGCTTTGTGAATCACTTGGTTAATCTCACCTAAAGATGCACAATATTTATGAAATAAATAAGCATAATAAATAGGAGACTTAGATCCAACTTCAACATATTACCTACCTCCACCTTCACCACTATAATCATAAGTACCATGATATAGTGGCATGCATATGACTACCTACTAGTCCCAATTATAGCATGAATAATAGACGTAGAATGAGACATGACATTCTCTAGAGACTTAAGAGTATAATTAAATTTTGCACCTATGAAATAAATAATTGTGGTATTAGTTGAAGTGAGGCACATGAGAAAACTGAAAGCCCGTGGTTATTTGTGCCATTTGTCTTCCCATATGTAATCTAGTAGGTATCAAGGATATAAAGTGAATGGTAACAAACAACACAAACCTTCATTGCTAAGCAATCATTTATAAACATGTTACCGTAGGTTGTACCCAACAATAGTTGACTGATTCTTTTTATCTTTTATATTATACTCTAATGTATTTAATTTGACGATTTCTTTGCCTTAACTGAAACTGAAATTTACATTAAAGTATAATCTAGTTTATTTGACAGAAGAATTTGAAAATATTATTGTTACAATCTTATTCCTTTTCTCTTTTATATTATACTTTAATGTATTTAATTTGACGACTTCTTTGTCTTAACTGAAACTGAAATTTACATTAAAATATAATCTAGTTTATTTGATAGTAACATTTGAAAGTATTATTGTTACAATCTTATTCCTTCAACGTCACGGTGTTGAAGACCACTATTCGTTGCCTCGAAAGGTTATATTTGTGGATAGCTGTTCCGTTATCTCGATCCAAACTTTTTAAAAAGTAAATTAGTTGTCATTTGTTCCCCACGCGAATAAGACGAAGACAACAACTTCTCGTGTGAATAGATTATTTGTTCACCGTATCTTTCTAAACCACAAAATTATTGTGCACTCATTGATACTTGTAGAATGTTAGGATATTAATTTTTAATGGAAGTTTAGATTGCCACCATAACTTCTCATAACTTCGACTTATTCCTTATGATATGAGAGTCTTGTATTTAATTTGATTTGATCTGAGTCGATTTGTTTGCTGGAATTAGACTGGAATTGGGATTGTCAAATACCAGAGTTGACATTTTCAATTTTTATTTTCAAAATATGAAACTGAAATAGGGATTTGTTAATTCCCATTTACCCCAAAAACCAGCATTTGAATCTTCTATCTAAATAGGTGGAATTGGAAAATCAATTCCAATTCCACTTAAATGGGAATGGGGGTAAAGACAAATTTATAATATTTTGAAATCCATATGCAAACAGCATTTTCCATCTTCTCATTATGAATTCTAGGTGAATTCTGGGTGAACCAAACGGTTCCAGCCATATTCCAAAAATTATTTTCTGGATTTAAAACTTTCAGAATTGTCAAATACTGGAATTTGACAATTTCAGTATTTTTTAATTCCAACAACCAAACATATAGGTTTATTTGGGTCCATTCACCTTCACCCTCCAAGGGCCCATTGTAAGGATATTAAATTTCATCGTTAATAAATAGTTAAAAAGTGAGAGTGTTTAGAAAATGTCAAAAAGAAATTTAGTTAGGGAAGAGGGCCTAGTAGGGTTGTGGTTTTACTTTGTGAGCATGTAACAATTACATTGAATATTGCAAGATGTTTGTTGTTTTTGGAAATGTGAAATGGCCTCTTATCTCACTTGCAACTTGTCATGTGAAATGGCCTCTTATATGTTTGGCCAAAATTTAATCATGGTGTTTCCAATATTTGAAAATGAACTATCTTTTGTTGGTAGAATAGTATTATATTTTTATTTAAAATGAAACTTAAATATATGCAACATTAATGATCATTATGTTTTTGTAACCATAAATCATGTTATCTCTAATCGTTATATCTAACACAAATATGGCAATAGTTAAACACATAGAAACTAGGTATATATTAATGAGTAGTGTAGGGGGTTGTGTACCTGAGAGGGGAGTGGTGTAGAGTCTGAATGCAGTAGCATATCCATATACCCCATCTAACCCACCTGACGCAACCCCTGCAGGTGCTTCTCAAATGTTTGTACGACCTACGATGTGTCTAGGAGATATCATCAACTCATATCTCCTCCTCTGTAGGTTTAGAGTAATCTATGGGTGTGTCATATTGTGTAAAGTGATGTGAGTGTTGTATATAACTCAAGGGTGTGCTTTGGGTTGGTGTAACTATACGTTGTGAGACTCTAATCATATCTATGACACCCTGTGTTGGTATCTCAAGGGTCGATGCAATATTGAATATGACTATAGAAGGTCCTCGAACAAATAACATTACATCTTAGTCTAACTCTGAGCTCTTGCAAGAGATTGTAATTGCTATGGGATAGGAGGGTCAACAACTCTATATAGCTTTGAATTTCTCATTGCACTAAATGATTCCTCTAAAGATGATCTCAGTTGGTGTCTACTCAAATTGTATGTGCCTAGTGTATCTGACATAATACTGGTGGTTGTAGATGTAATATGACCGATCCTATCAATTTCTTTCCTCTAGGGAAGAAATGAGAACTCTATCTGTAGTAGGTGTCATAGATGGTGCTACAACCAAAAACCTCTGGCCAACCAACTATCTATGAGATGGTGCAAGTCGATTAGCACTACAATACTGATCATATAACTGTTGTGTGAAATATAATAGAATCTGGTTGTTATTAGGATATTGACCATGTGTAGAAAGGAATCATGGGTAAATATGAGAGGCTATCTTTGGATCAATGCATCATGTCAACTAATATGCCCTCACCTTGGAATTCCTCTCATAATGTGGGAAGACCTCTCATTTGATGATGTCCTTGGGAACATAGCTCTAGACCACATCCAAGGGGCACACATCACCCGAGATCTCTATTGTCAATGTCTGAAAAATACTAGAAACAATCTCTACGGTGTATGCAGTATGTGTTCTCAAGAACTCTCTCAATTTCTCAAGACATGAAAAAATAGTGGTACATATATCTTTGTACTCCCCATTATATGTATGTATTGTATCTCTCATCCTCGTCATCTCAACATTGGCTTAATGGAAAATACTACCAATGTTAGGAACAATAGACTCATCTGGAAGTGCACCATCATGAGGTGCATCATCATGAGGATGTGCCATTTATGGGCAACATATTAAATGTTACAAATTATGTAAGTACATTATGTGCATGCAGCATGCAAACAAATTTGATATTAAACCATGCCATTAATTATAAAATATTATTAAAATCTAACATACATGTTCAATTCTAAATGATGAAAATTAAATTCATTTATTTAATATTAACATGTACATCACCTATATTGGACAGTAAATGAGATAAATCATAACATAAATTATGTCTATCCATAGAGTATTTGTTTCATTTATTTGAGGAATTATGAGAGAGAGAGAGAGAGAGAGAGAGAGAGAGAGAGAGAGAGAGAGAGCATTAAAAGAGTGTGTTAAAGAAATAAAAATCCACCCCAAGTTTTTTAAAATATTTTCTAAAGTTTTTATAATTTTTTTCAAGTTTTCCTAAAATCCATATAATACAATAATTAAAAAACTACAAAAATGAAACATATATTTACCTAATTAAATAATTTTTAAGTTTTTCTAATTTTTTTCTAATCATTTTCTAAAAATTTTAAAGATTTTTTATAGTTTTCTAAAATTTTCTAAAGTTTTTTTATAGTTTTCTAATTTTTTCTAAGGTTTTCTAATAGTTTTCTAGGTTTTTATAAGGTTTTCTAAATTTTTCTAAAGTTTTCTAATAGTTCTATATATACATATATACATATACATATACATATATACATATACATATACATATATACATATATACATATATACATATATACATATACATATATATATATACACATATATATACCTTTGGAGCCAAAGCAATTGTTGAATGTGACAAAACAATTCTTATATTAGGTTTATAAACTGTTTCAAAAAATGGCAAAGGAAATGGATTCAATCGAAGCACTCCCATCAATCAATGGCGCCATGTCACTAGATTTAATTGAAGACCCTTGCATCATGGGCTTTAATAAAAAATTTTAGGGAATTTTGACCAAAGGGGTTACTTCAATCAAAGGGTTTTAAAGTAACTGATAATTTCATCTACTCACTTTCTCTTTGTGGGGAAAATTGTAACCTGCTATTGTGGCATCATGCCTCATTTGCAATGATTTGTGGATTCAAATATAAATTCTTCTACAAGAAAGAAACTCAAACTTTCAAATGTATTCAAGAACCTTCAAGCTTTACGTGGAATTCATGGAGTCATCTAAAATCACACTTCAATAATTCAAATTATTACAATGATAAGGTTTCTCTAATGGAAATTTAGAAAATTGTACTTTCAAACATTCTTATCATTATATCTACTGACTAGAAAATATGCTTCCTTAAGGATTTGATTTGGCCTAATGGGTATCCTTAGACTATTTCTTCCTAAGTTCCTCTGTAAGAAATGTCTTCCTAATCTACCCATCTATGACCAACTCAACTCTCCTAGAGATACATATTAAAATAATATACATGAAACAAGCTTATTCTGTCAATTAGAAATTCTAAAGATGGTGTTGAGTCCCAACTCACTATTTGGAAGCTTCTACATACAAATCTCCCATTTAGTTTTCTCCTTAAATTATTTATCATACTTCATGCATATGCCTTCTTTGGTAAGATTATAACCTTCAAATGTTTCTTCAGGGCCTTGCATCATGTTAGACAATGCTATAGGCTAAAGGTTTTTCTTTCTTGGTTTCCATTTTCAACTTCCCTTAGTCAAAAAAAAGGTTCCTTCTAAATTATCTATCAAATCACAAAAAAAAAAAAATCTCTCAATTTTTTCCTCTCACCATTATCAAATCCATTTGGAAGTTTCGATGTCTAGTTGTTCTGGCACACTTCTTTTCTTCTAGTGAGATTGAAATTCATACCTTTTGCTCCAATCTTCTAACTCAAATGAATTCCATAGCTACCTCATTAAAATATTAATATTTCAACAACCATTCTATCAAGATGTGGCGTAAAGGTCTTCTCTCTTTGCTCAAGGCTATGATCTCATATTAAGAAATAAAATTCAAACTCTCTAGGCCTCCTCAACTATTTACATAATTTGATGTTTCCCAGTGATGTGCATGTTCTTTATCATCTATACACTATGCCTTCAACTCATTGTGCTTCATGTTACTCTTCTTGTGGATTCTCGTGTGATCATGCTTTGTTCTAGAATGATGATTTAAAGGCATATTTCTTTCATTAGCATTTTTTGTTGACAATTGTTAAGACAAACATTTTGTGTGTTCTAGCGTTTCTTTTTTACTACTACTAATATTGTTGTTTGTTGTTCCTCTTAATTAACTTTTATTTTTGGGAATGGTCAAGATCAACGTTCTATGAGTTGTACCATTCTTTTTTTATTTTATTTCTACTAATGTAGCATTCAAGAAGACTTCTTGTTTACCATAGTTCTTTTAAGAAACTTTTTTATTATTCTTTTGTATTAGATTTGCATCTTTTAATTTTGGATTTCTTCAACTAGTAAAGAAAAAAGAGTGGTGGGTATTGAGCAAATAAATAAAAAGTAGTTTGTCATATAATAAATATAATAGGTGAACATAATAAATAACTTGTATTTTAACATGAAATGTGAAGAATTTTTAAAGAGCTTTATGATCATATAAAGTTGATATTTCAAATAATATATTTTTTATAATGTTAGTATATCCTAGTTTCTCTGTGTTTAAGTATTGACATATTTGTGTTACATAATGATTAGAGATAACATGATTTATGGTTACAAAAAGATAATGGGATCATTAATGTTGCGTATAATTAAGTTTTATTTTAAATAAAAATATAATACTATTCTAACAACAAAAGATAATTCTTTTTCAAATATTGGAAACACTATGATTAAATTATAGCTAAATGTATAGAAAATCTTTTCAAGATACTACTCGCATGACAAGTTGCAAGTTAGGTAAGAGGTCATTTCACATTTCTAAAAACAAGCATCCTACAATATTTAATGTAATTGTTACATGTTCACAAAGTTAAAGCACAACACTACTAGGCCCTCTTCCTTAACTAAATCTCCTTTTGACATTTTCTAAGCACTCCCCTTTTCTTAACTATTTATTAACGATGAGATTTAATATCCTTAGAATGGGCTCTTGGTTAGTGAAGTTGAAATGAACCTATTAGGGTCCGTTTGGTTGTTGAAATTAAAAACCGTTGGAATTGTCAAAGTCCAGTATTTGACAATTGCAGATGTTTTAAATCCAGAAAATGGTTTTTGGAATATGGCTGAAACCATTTGGTTCACCCAGAATTCATCTGGAATTCATAATGAGAATATGGAAAATGTTGTTTGCATATGGATTTCAAAATATTATAAATTTTGCTTACCCCCAATTCCCATTTAAGTGGAATTGGAATTGATTTTCCAATTCCACCTATTTAGATAGAAGATTCAAATGTTGGTTTTGGGGGTAAATGGAGATTAACAAATCCCTATTCCATTTTCATGTTTTGAACACAAACATCGAAAATGTCACTTCCCGAATATGACAATCCCTATTCAAATCTACTACCGCACTCCATGAAATATATTGTTGAACTTTCACAAACATCCTTCGAGGCAATGTCTAAATCGTAAACTAAAACGCAAATCTTACCCAGGGGCACACTTAGTTTTTTTTTCAAACTTAGTTTTTTTTTCAAACTTTTTCAAACTTCCTTTATACATTTTACTTTTTAGTTTACGATTTAGCCAATACCGTTGTTCGAATCCAGCTAAAGTCGGCGAGGAATGTGGTTGCATGCGGATGTAATCATTATGATTGCATGGAAACATTACAAATTCCTTCATTACCATTCTTTTACCATGATTGCATTCTCTCGAAGTTTGCACAATAATTTTGTGGTTTAGAAAAGATACGGTGAACAAATAATCTATTCACATGAGAAGTTGTTGACTTCGTCTTATTCGCGCGGGAGAAACGGCAACTAATTTACTCTTTTTTAAAAGTTTGGATCGAGATAACGGAACAGCTATTCACAAATATAACCTTTCGAGGCAATAAATAGTGGTCTTCAACACCGTGACGTTGAAGGAATAAGATTGTAACAATAATACTTTCAAATGTTACTATCAAATAAACTAGATTATATTTTAATGTAAATTTCAGTTTCAGTTAAGACAAAGAAGTCGTCAAATTAAATACATTAAAGTATAATATAAATGAGAAAAGGAATCAATCAATTATTGTTTGGTATAACCTACGGTAACATGTTTATAAATGATTGCTTAGCAATTAAGGTTTGTGTTGTTTGTTACCATTCGCTATATATCCTTGATACATAGTAGATTACATGTGGTAAGACAAATGGCACAAATAACTATGGGCTTTCATTTTTCTCATGTGCGTCACTTCAACTAATACCACAATTATTTGTTTCACAGTTGCAAAATTTAATTATACTCTTAACTCTCTAGAGAATGTCATGGCTCATTCCATGTCCATTATTCATGCTATAATTGGGACTAGTAGGTAGTCATATGCATGCCACTATATCATGGTACTTATGATTAAAGTGGCGAAGGTAGAGGTGGGTAATATGTTGAAGTTGGATCTAAGTCTTCTATCTATAATGCGCATCCTTAGTGAGATTAATTAAGTGATTCACAAAGCTATGTGAGAAGCACTCTAGCTAGAAGCTTCATTTCTTTCATTGAATGGTCTATAGGTTCAAGTCTACAATCAATACTTTAGACCTTCTTAAAAGCACCAATGTCTTTCGTGTTCATCTTTCCTAAAGATACTTCTTTTTTATACATTGACTTTGTTGTTATTAAAGTGAAAATGTGGAATTATATTTTTAGGTGGGGGATGCTGAATGAAATAATATATAATTCACTATCAAGAGATGATAAGATAAAGAATGACACATATGAGGGTAAGAGGATACAACATTATAGGCACCAATGCAACAATATATATGATGCACCAAAGAGAAACAAAAAAAGGTAGGTGTCTGGTATTAGGTAGAGGACATTATTAGTTCCCTTCTACTAATTGGACAAGATTCGACTAGAATTTGTTTGGCAATCCAATTCACACTCCATTCAATCATGATGCTTCTAGGGATTGTCTTACACATATGGTTGTTTCTAGGATTTTTCATTATTACTTTTCATAGTAATTATAGCTAATTGATAGGTTTACTAATGACTTTCTTGAAATTCAACATTGACATGGAATTAAAATTTGAGTACATTTTAGAGATATTCATCATAGTTACTCTCTTCATTCTATTGGAAAATATTCAACCACGTAATGACATATTTCAGATAACTTGAAGAGAAATCTATGCGAACAAGTAATCAAATTTCATATGTAAGAGAATAGAAAACATACCCATCAAAGATGACAAAATATATACCCTAAGAAAACCCTCATGAAAGAGAAACCTAGCCTCCCAAGGAATTTATTTCCATGCATTATTCAATAATGAAACATTACAATACATCAACGAACACATTTGAATGACAAAACTTTCTACAAGTACTCCATGTGAACTAGCATGTAACCATACATTTCATGGTCATTCTTCAAACCCTCACAAATGCAACAAGGAGATGCACTAAACCCCTTGACCAAATAAATTGATCTTAGATAAACTCTTGAAGTTTATTTAATAGATTCAATCTCTCATGAAACAACCAAGTGGTATTGCATATTAAAACCATGTGACTAATTATGGAGAAGGGAACTCGCCACCCTCAAGTTTAATAAAATCTCAAGGGATGAATTGACCCTTCTACCACATCACTAAAGTGGTGCTTTGGTGAGCTAGGGTGATAAGGAAGACTAATTGATTAACTGGAACTTAAAGCTTAAATGAATGCAAACTAAATAAAAGAAAATGAAACAACTCAATGATACTAGCAAATAAAGAAAAAGAAAACTATCAACACCAACTACCCAACTCCATCAGTTAATTGTTCCAGATGTCGACATAAGTATAGGACAATGTGGATATAGGATGATAGTGCAACACACATACGCCCTACATGGGCAGGGTACACAATAAATATAGTGAAGCACAAGACAAAAAACTAAATAAACCAAAAGTAAATCTAGACTAAAAGTACAACTAGGCTATAAAATTGACTATTATAAGAAAAATGAGGGATGAAGAATGCTCGCAAATAGGAGGTAAAAGAATCCCAAGATCTTTTGCTCCTTTCTCTTTCAAAACCTATAGACAACTAGAAAGAAAAAATTTGGGGCTTCATGATTAAGAAGCTTACCACACTTAGACCCGACTGATCACACAAAACTATTTCCAATTTTGTCCACGAAGAAAAATGCATGGATGAAATCTACACATACCAAGGCCCTTCGCTTAAATATGGGTGTTTGCATGAAGTATCCAACAGATTTCATGTGAACCCTATGACGTAGTAAGGTTTGTATGAAGCCTTTCATTCGCATGAACATGGTGATGTGGGGTGCTTCGTGTTAACAGATCTTCGCCACAAAAACCCTTTCACCAAATTTTTATATAAATTTTTCTTGTGACAATTAACATGTCACTTTTTACTATTCACATCTCAGGACTACAGGTGTTGAGGAAATATCCTAGTTGGAGGAGGCTATTGGAGGTGACATTTGATCTTTTTTGGTATTGAGATCGATATTGGTTGATACCAGGTGCACTAATTTGTTCCCTTTCTTGTTTATTTATTGTTGTAAATTATATTTTTTTTAAATTTTTAATTAGTTAATAGAATATAACCTTATGTATATATATGTATATATATGTATATATATGTATATATATATATATATATATATATATATATATTATATATAGAGGTACATATACATATATATACATATATATACACATATACATATATATACATATATATATAGGTAC